>OZ012740.1:170009221-170461721 GCA_963859935.3 Lathyrus sativus | reverse complement strand
CACCAACTCGTGCAGTAATCTGATACGGACCAATAGAACAAGAAGTCAACTTCTTCGACTTCAAAGCACGACCCACACCTGTAACCGATGTAACTCTCAAAAACACATGGTCACCTTCTTGAAACTCAAGATCTTTCCTTCTCTTGTCATGATAGCTCTTTTGTCTACTTTGAGAAGCTTTCATCTTCTCCCGAATAAACTTCACTTTCTCCGTCGTTTGTTGTACCATCTCCGGTCCAACTATCGTCCTCTCACCGATTTCATCCCAACACAAACGTGTTCGACATCTCCGACCATACAAAGCCTCAAATGGTGCCATAATTATACTTGAATGAAAACTGTTATTGTAGGTGAACTCAATCAACGCCAAATAACTATCCCAAGCACTACCTTGCTCGAGCATACAAGCACACAATAAATCCTCCAACAATTGAATTGTCCTCTCGGTTTGACCATTCGTTTGCGGATGATAAGCCGAACTCAATCTTAGCTTAGAACCCAAAGCCTTTTGTAAACTCTCCTAAAACCTCGACGTAAATCTAGGATATCTATCTGATACAATAATCATAGGAACTCCATGTAATTTCACAACCACAAGAACATAAATCTCAGCTAACTTCTCCAAAGGATAACTAATATCAATTGGAATGAAGTGAGCAGATTTAGTAAGCCTATCAACGATTACCCAAATAGCATTATGACCTCTTTGCGTATTCAACAATCCCGTAACAAAACCCATCGATATACTATCCCATTTCCACTCCGGAATGTCCAATGGTTGCATCAATCCACTAGGCTTTTGATGTTCCACCTTATACTTTTGACAAGTTAAGCATGCATACACAAATTGAGCTATATCCCTCTTTAATCCGGACCACCAAAAGATTTTCTTCAAATCTTGAAACATTTTATTTGCTTCCGGATGAATACTTAAGTTACTTCGGTGTCCTTCTTCCAATATCATCTTTTTCAACTCCGCATCATCGGGAATACAAATACGACCACGGAATCTCAAAACTCCAAAATTATTAACCTTTAAATCCTCATTCTCATTCATCATCAAATCAACGAACTTCAAATCCAACCTTTGCTTTTCACATACGGTTGCAAGAAAATCATTCGTAACATGTAGCATACCAAGTCTCACACCTCTCGGCGTTATTTCACAAACTAAACTCAAGTCTCTAAAATTCCCCAAAAGTTCCCATTCTCTCATCATCAATGCAGACATATGTAACAACTTCCGACTCAAAGCATCGACCACCATGTTTGCCTTACTCGAATGGTAATTCAAACCAAAATCATAATCCTTCAAAAGCTCTAACCACCTTCTTTGTCTCATGTTCAATTCTTTTTGATCAAATAAATATTTCAAGCTCTTGTGATCACTAAAAACTTCAAATCCTGCACCATAAAGGTAGTGCCTCCAAATTTTCAAAACAAACACCATGGCCGCTAACTCCAAGTCATGTGTAGGATAATTCTTTTCATGCACTCTCAATTGTCTTGAAGCATATGCCACAACGTTTCCATCTTGCATCAAAACACCACCTAAACCAATCAATGAAGCATCACAATAAACCACAAATGGTTCCGTTGGATTTGGAAAAATTAAGATCGGAGTCGTTGTCAACCTTATTTTTAGCTCAATGAAACTCTTTTCACAATGAATATCCCAAATGAAAGCCTTTCCTTTACAAGTCAATTGCATTAACGGAAGTGCCAACTTCGAAAATCCCTCAATAAACCTCCGATAATAACCCACCAAGCCTAAAAAGTTTCGAATCTCCGTAACTGATATAGGAGCCTCCCATTGAATCACCGCATCAATCTTGGATGTATCAACACTAATACCACTACCGGAAATAACATGTCCAAGAAAACTTACTTCCGACAACCAAAATTCACATTTCGACAACTTAGCATACAATTGTTTCTCTTTCAAAATTTGTAACACAATCCTCAATGCTCTTCATGCTCCTATTGAGACTTAGAGTAAATCAAAATATCGTCGATGAACACAACCACAAAACAATCTAACTGTTCATGAAAAATACGATTCATGTATTCCATAAACACACCCGGCGCATTAGAAATCCCGAATGGCATCACAAAATATTCATAATGGCCATACCGTGTCCTAAAGGTCGTCTTTTGAATATCCTCTCCTTTCACACGAATCTGGTGATATCCTGATCTCAAATCAATCTTGCTAAAAACACGCGCACCTACCAATTGGTTCATCAAATCATCAATCCTTAGAAGCGGATACTTGTTCTTAATTGTCACCTTGTTCAATTGTCGATAATCAATGCACAACCGCATACTCCCATCCTTCTTCTTTACCAACAACGCCAGAGCACCCCAAGGAGAAAAACTTGGCCTTACAAATCTCTTGTCCAATAAGTCATTCAATTGCTTCTTCAATTCTACCAACTCCGATGCCGACATGCGATACGGTTCCATCGAAACCGGTCCAGTACCCGGAACTAGATCAATAGAAAACTCAACTTCTCTTTCCGGCGGTACATCCGTAATATCCTCCGGAAACACTTTTGGAAAATCACACACCACTAGGAACAGATCGAGCTCAAATTTACTCTCCACTGACAATGATGCAAACAAACCGAACAATTGAGCTTCGTCCGCTAAAAGTTTCTTCAACTCTTTAGTGGATAAGAAATTCTCATCTTCATCATCTTCCAAAGAAGAAAACCTCACTAACTTGTGATAGCAATCTATATGAACTCGATTAAATTGCAACCAACTCATACCCAAGATTACGTCCAATCCCTCCAACGGCAAACACACTAAATCCATAATGAAGTCTTTACCATACATGGTCAAAGGACAACTTACACACACCAAAGACGTAGTTACTGACCCCGAAGCAGGAGTCTCAATAACCATCTCACCACCCCCAAGAAGTCATAAACAAATTCAAACGCTTAGCGCACTCATGAGAAATGAGTGAATGGGTCGCTCCCGTATCAATAATAGCAACTAAAGGTGTACTATTAATAAAGCATGTACCTTTAATCAAACGGTCTGCACTAGTAGTGTCCGTCCCCGCTAACGCAAACACCTTTCCGCCTGCTTGAGCTTGTTTCAGCTTAGTACACTTAGTACTAATGTGACCCACTTCTCCATAATTATAGCACTTCACTACATTCCTTCTACAATAGGTAGTAGCATGCCTAAGGCCTCCATAGTTAGAACATTTCACTACAGTCTTCCCACACTCAAATGATTTATAACCCATTTCACCACACTTGTAACACTTAACGAAACCGGAACCTCCTCCTCCAGATCTCTTATCAAAGTTTCCCTATGCTTGCCCTTATCAACGGGTGTCACATAAGGTCCACTTCTAGCTTGTTGCTTTCCCTTCCTCTCATTCAAACTTTTGTAATGTGTAGAACGAGCCTTGCTATCTTCCTCAAAGATTCTACAACATTCCGTCAAATCCGTAAATCTGCTTATCCTTTGATATCCCACAGCTTGCTTAATCTCGGGACGCAAACCATTCTCATATTTAATACACTTTGAGAACTCAGCAGTAATTGCAGCATAGTGAGGATGGAATTGAACCAACTCCACAAACTTAGCAGTATAGTCAACCACAGACATACTACCTTGTTTCAGTTCAAGGAACTCCATCTCCTTCTTCCCTTTCACACTTTCAGGGTAATACTTCCTCAAGAACTTGTTACGAAATAAATCCCAAGTTATCTCTTCATCATCCACCTCAAGAGCTTGACGCATACTGACCCACCAATCATCGGCTTCTTCTTTCATCATGTGAGACCCAAGCCTCACCTTATTCCCCTCCGCACAGCCCATGACTCTGAAGATCCTTTCAATATCTTTAAACCAAATTTGAGCACCATCGGGATCAAATCTTCCTTTGAAGACCGATGGTTGATTCTTCCTGAACTCGTCATTAGTGTTGCACCCTAAAATTTGCTCAACCTACTTCACTTGGTTTATGTTTCAATTGTATTGTCATTTACATAAAAAGGCATGTACATAGTCTAATCATTTGCATAGCATCGCATGGGCAAGCCATCCAACAAGGGACCAAGTGCCATTCTTATCTCTATGAGCATATCAAGAGGTTCTTATTCAAATTCAAGCCTATCCAAGTCATCAGAAAGAAATTGAAGCTTGAGAAGTTGGTGGACCAATCAGTGGGTTTTTCTCCTATCTTGAGGGGGTTTGAAGGTCATCAGAGAAGTTGTGGACTATGAATTGAAAGCATAGAATGTATTTAGACATCATGGAAGACCTAGAGGGTCATTTTGAAAGTGAGACAAGTCATTGATGTGATTACAAGAGCTGCAGTTGAAGACAGTCAACTAGGGTTTCATCTGGGTCAACCCTGGGTCAACCCTAGGTCAAATGCTTGATTGAAGGGCATCAAGGTATATTTGGAGGATGTGGGATTCCCCATTTGATATGTGGATATGGATGTGTTGTTGTGACAAGGAGAAATCAAAAGAAATCAAGAAGAAGAGAAGTTTCTAAATTAGGGTTTCTGTGTAAAATCCCCTGATTTAGGGCAAACTTCCAAGCAAGATAATTCAAAATTCAAGTCTCAAATGGATCCTTGGCCAACATTAAACTTGTATAGTATCTCAATACCTTTAATTTGAGTGGTTGAAGGCATCAAGAAGATTTATAGAACTCAAGTTATGGTTCTTGCAAGTTACAGGTCATCTGAGGACACTGAAATTTGTCTGTGAAAGTTACTTTATTTCCAAGCAACTTTTACCCCTCAATTAGTTTTCAAATGGATTTCTGGCCAACATGAAAGTTGTTCCTCATGATCTTATCTTTCTAGAAAGGTATAGTATGCCTTCATCTGATTTGTATAACTCTACTTATGATCTTGGCAAGCCAGGGGTATTTTGGGAAAGTGGAATTACAGGTCATTTCAAGCATATGCCCAAAACTCCTATTTCCAAACTTCAAATGAAGAAATGTTCAACATCAAACTTGCTCCAAATGGCATTTTGAGTCTAGAAAAGTGGTTGTGGCAAGTTGGAAATGCTCATAGTTTAGAATTGCAAAATTGACCAATTATAAAGGGAAAAGTACCTTTTTAAATGACCAAACTTGTGATTTTTGATACAAAAGCAAAACCAAGCATATGACCAACCATATTGAAGGTAAAAGACATTTTAAGACCATTGGCAATGTTAGATTTTGGGTTTGAGATCAAAATTTGGGAATTACCATAGCTTGCTTATAATTGAAGTTACACATCCAATGCATACAAGGGATTAGTGTGCAAGCTAGCAAGGCCTTTCCACATGTTCAAAATATCACCTAATGAGATTTTCAAGTGAGAATGAGGAGCTGCACCAAGGTTTCATGGGCTGATTTTTTCAATTCTCCAATTTCACTTTCTCATGCAAAGATATAAGCAACTTCTCATGAGATCAATCTAGCAAGTTCTGGAACTTTCCATCATCATCTATATATTCATTCTAACTGATCCAAAAGAGGGTTGAACTTCATTTTGATCAAAAACTCATAGTTTCACTTCATCTTGCTTTTTTGCAAATTGCTTCAAATCTTCTTATTTCTTCATCATTCCTTCAAGATTTTGTTGCTATTCTATTCAACAATCATCATTGATCACATTGCAACCAAGATCTGAGTGAATAGTGGCCTGAATCGTGCTCTGCAAAATCCTCACATCCAAGTGCAATTGAAATCGGTTATGGTGATTCAAGTGGTTTGAGCAAGAATTGTTGCATACAGAATCAAGATCATAGTCCATTGAATGATCCTGGAGCATTGCAAGCTTTGAATTGAGGAACTCAACCTTCTGTTTTCATCTTCTTACCAGGTTAGTGTTTCTCACGATTTGGCTTGAATTTAGTAGCATGAGGTAGAATTGTTAGGTTAAACATGATCTAGATGATTAGAGGATCATTTCTGGAGCTTTTGGCAAGATTTCATGAAGGTTGATGTATGCAAGTGAATTCTGTTTGGGCATAGAACATAGTGATTAAGCCGTTAGAATCTTAGATAATTAGCTAGTTTTAATCAGTATAGCCTGATGATTATTTTTGTGCAAAGATTGGTGAGTTTGGTGAAGTTTGAAAACTGAGGAAATGTTGAGTTCTTGATGTTATACCTTTCGGTTAGGATGATAGAGGTTGCTTTAAGGCAAACCAACACCATCGATGTGTTCTACGTGGAAAATAGAACAAAATTGGTTTTTGTATCGAGGCATTTGGTGGAGAGACGAGGGAGAACGAGCTGATCGAATTCTGTTGCATGGAGGAGGTACTTTCATGGTGTCTGAAAACCCTAGTGGCTCAAGGTTAGTGACGACCTCATCGCCGTTGGATGCGCCTAAGACTTGTTGACTGGAGAAAGATCGAACGGCTTAGATTTGAAAACGAAATTGGGAGGGAGCTTCAAACCATGAAACGCTGCGTTTCATTAAAGCAGCTTCATGGGCTTAGACGGATTTCGCTATTTCCACCCCCATGCAGGGCCCAGTCCATATTTTCACTATGTTTTCATGCTATTCGCACCGTGTTTGCTTTTCTTTTTCTTTGTTTTTTTAATTAATTTTTGAATTCGAATGGGCCCAGGCGCGTTTACTAACGCCACCCCCCCCTATCTGGGCCCAAAGCATCATACTAACTGCATTTAATTTCTGTTCATACCCCCTCATCATTTCTTAATTTAATTTCCTCCAAATTTCATTTAACCTTAAAAATTCATATAAAAATGGAAAATCATTATTTTTTAATGAGACTTTTTTTTCCCACTTTCCATTTTTTGTAAAGAAAAATATAAAATCATAAAATTGTCATTTTACCTCATTTTTATATTTTTTGTATATTTTTACATTTAATTGTTTTTTTAATTCTTTTAGGTGATGCTACCATTTGTTGAATTTAGTTTAGGAGTTTCCTTTAGGATTTTCACCCCATTCTTTTTAGTACAACTAGATATGGATATTAGGTGCCCCTGGTTTTTATACCACAATTTCTAGGACTTCATTTTAGGTAGTTTGTTAGAAACTATTAGGTTAGTTAATTAGGGTTTTGAACATAACATAGGTGTATTGAAACAATTTTCTTTTGGGTTTTTAGATTGAATTAGGACCTGGGCCTATAGGGGTATTAAGGGTAAGCATAATAGATCCCCTAGAAAGGATATTAACATTTTCCACATGATATTAATATTTTTAGTATATTTTTGTATTTGATTGATTATATGGTGTGCCCTTTCTAGGGTTATTGTTTGATTGTGTGGGTTATTGGGTTTGCTTGGGGTATGGGGTTGAGTTGAAGACCTTGTTGTTGAAGCCCATTGAAGACAAAAGGAGTGAAAATCAATTTCAAGAGTTGATGAAGAGTGTATCTTGCTTGCAGCTGTTGAAGATTATAGGAACTAGGAGCTAGGTAGAGCTCTAGAATAGAAACTTGATTCACAAACATGGAAGGTCTTGTTTGCCTCCATTCTTTCTCTATGATTCAAAGTCTCTTTTAAATACTCACCTCCTTCCTTTGGAAGGATTAGTGAATGTATTTAAAAGATAGAACTTTTGAGAGAAAACTGTTTGTATCATGTTAACAGTCAGTAGGCCACCCTTGGTAGGCAACTGACTGCTTAACATCCAATTCATCTTGTTAACTGCTACTCATCTTGGAGAGTGGGACTTGAAGAAAAGCCATGAAAGGTTGAAGATAGAGACCTTTCTTGAAGATAGAAGATGATGGAGCTTGTTGTGCAGGGTTGCTGTTTGCTGTTTATTTTTGCTGTTTATAAGTCTTTGATGTATTGTTTGAGTTTCCCTGACTGTATTGTTTGCCAATTAACCTGTTAGGTTGAAGTGAAGTTATTTCACTTTGCCTGTTGTTTTCTAGGTTCGAGGTTGAGTGGGACTCCCTTGCCTCGCTTGTATTGTTGCATTCATGCATATTTTACTGTCTTATTGTATCTGTTGTTTCTGTTTCCGTTTATCCCCTTATGATCTCTGTTTCTCTCTGTGCAAGAGAGGAACATGATAGACATTAGGTCTTAACCCATGCATGATAACATTAGGTTAGCTTGATTCCCTTTTCAACCATAGGTTAGAGTTATGTCTCTTCTTTCTCAAAACAAACAGAAAAACACAATAAATATTTCAAACACAATAAAAGACACTTCTTCCGTAAAAGAATGTGAACTCATCAAAACGTCAATTTTTGTCCGCTTGGACTGTTAATCAGAAAAACCCTTTTTCAGAAGGAGATAAAAGCAATCATGACAGACTTGTGTCGTGCGTGGCCCGAACTACGTTTGCTCTGATCTTTCATGCTGTATGAAAGTACGTAGGCATAGGATGCGATATCTTAGCGAGCAACCTTCCCCTCCTTTCTCGTAGGTAGGCGAACGACGTTGACTCTGATTTCTCGTTCCAGACGGGAATACGTAGGCATAAAGTGTGATACTTTGCCGAGTCATTTTATTTTCTTTTAACCCCAGACCTGTAGAATAGATAGAATAACAATCCATACCAGAAAACAAGCGTGGATCCCGTCGAGTACGACGGACGTGAGGGGTGCTAATACCTTCCCCTTGCGTAACCGACTCCCGAATCCAGGATTTGGTTGCGATGACCATTCCTTTCCCGTCTTTGCGTTAGGTTTACTTCGAGCGTTTCCTTTCCCTCCTTTGGGATGAATAACGCACGGTGGCGACTCTTCTGTTCATCCGGCGCCGATTTTCGCAGTAGCGACAGCTGGCGACTCTGTTGGGAACTCCAACGATTCCCTACGCGAGTCAATCCTAACGCTTGTTTTCCCGTAAAGGATTTTGTATGGATTTACTTTTCAGTCATTTACTTTCAGCATTATATTATTGTTATTATTGCTGTATTGGGGTGTGACGGGTGTTCTATGATTGAGAGATAAGCCGGACCTGGGCTTGAGTGCACCTAGAATTAGAGTGGAAAGTAGTGGGCGCGCACATGCTTTGCATGTCCTAGTGTCCCGCGAAATCCACACTCAGACGAGGTTCTTCTGGTTGGCCTCCTGTCCCACCCTTTGGGTGGCATGGGTTGCTGGTTAGTTGGATTGTCGACTCTGGGAACCGATCAATTGGAAGTTGGCTAAGTGAGGCCTCTTTAGGGTTTGATGATGCCACTCCTTCTGGGAATCGTATCATCAAACCTGAAAGTCTGTGACACCGACGACCGCATAGGATGCCATACCATTGTCAGTTACTAGGACACCTACCTGTGAGAGGGTTTGGGGATATGCAGGTAACTAGACCTCCAGATACCGGTTTGTTTCTTGATTCAGGCTACCTGTGGACAGTTATTGGGGTCTGTTAGAGACCAAGTTGGAGTGATTATTGGGTCTGAAGCTTGATTGAAGCTTATGTATGGGGTCTGTCTGAGACCATGGTTTGAAGAATATTGAAGGGTCTGTTGGAGACCTTGTTCTTGGTGTGATTTGGGCTTCTCAGTCGGAGCACTTGGTCCTTTGTTGCATTTTGTTTTCATTGCATTGTTTGCATAACCATTATCATCGCATTTCATTAACGTGTGTCTGTGTTGCAGGGGCATTTGCATATTCCCTGATTCTAGTGTCCGGACTTCTGATTATTGATCATGGCTGGTTTGAGAAGGACAGTTGCCTACAAGTTACCTACCCCTGATGTTACTCCCCTGCTTGGTTTGATTTCCCTTGCTGATGAGGATGTCCGGAGAAGCTTCAGGAAGAGTTACGGAAGACTGTTGAGATTGGTTCGCAAACCAACTGATGTTGAACTGAATGGGTTGTATACATTGATGCAATTCTATGACCCTGCCTTAAGATGTTTCACATTTGCTGACTTTATTTTGGGGCCTACCATGGAAGAGTACGCAGAGTTTATTGAGCTGCCAGTACAGAATAAGGTTCCTTTCATTCACTTTGACGCTGAGCCCAAGTTAGAGGACTTAGCAGTGGCTTTACACATGGACGCTTCTGAGCTATTGGTGACTTCTTGGCGCAGGGTTCCAGGCTTCTCCCTCCAGTTTCTGATTGGTAAAGCCCAGGAATACGCCAAGAATGGATGCTGGATAGTCTTTAACGCTGTTTTGGCTCTGTGCATCTATGGGATAGTGATGTTTCCCAATTTCCCGAATTTTGTGGACTTTGATGCATTTCATTTGTTTGATGCTGGCAACCCTGTACCCACATTGATCGGGGATTTCTACCATTCGCTGCATTACAAAAATGATAATAGGAGAGGCAAGAACGTCTCTTGTTGTGTGCCTTTGCTGTACATGTGGTTTAAGAGCCACCTCCCCCTAAAGGCACCTTTTGTAGATGGTGCAACTACAGCTGACTGGCCAGAGCGCCTGATGAGACTATCTTCTGAAGACATCGAGTGGTTTGACCGAGACTCGCTGGGGTCTGAGCTTATTTTCAGTTGCTCTGGGTATCCGAACGTGCCCTTGATAGGAAGGAAAGGATGCATCAATTATAATCCATCTCTGTTTGTTCGCCAGTTTGGATACGCATTGAAGAACCCACCTAGGGAGGAAGAAGTACATGAATCTCTGTACTTCACTGGTGACTTGAATGGAGAGTTACTAGCCAAGCTTCAGCACGCTTGGATGCGCATCAACAGAAGAGGGAAACCACTATTGGGGAAGAATGATTGTCAGGCTTATGTACCATACAAAGTTTGGATCCAAGAGAGGGCAAAACAGTTGCTAATGCCGTTTCCGGCTGCATTAGTCCATGTTCATATTCCAGCAGAGGAACCTACCACCGTTACTATGGAGGTCTACGAGCGAGTTGTAAAAGAGAAGGAAGCCTTGTTGTTGTCTAATGAAGAGTTAGAAAAGGAACTGGCTCAGATGCGTAGTGAGAAAAACAAGGTTGTGCATTCTTTTCAACAACAGACTGAGTTAGTAAACAGGCTAGGTGCTGAACTGACCGAAGAGAAAAAGAGGCGTGAACACCTGGGGAAAGAATTCAGAAGCTCTCATGATATGTTGGAGTCCAAAAAGAAAGCACTCGATGCCGCCCACCGGGAAATCTCTTCTTGTAACAAAACATGGAATGCTACGCTAACCAGCAACAAAAAGAGGGAAGACAAATTGAAGCAGCAAATTTCTGAACTCGAAGAACAGTTGAAGGCTAGCACTAAAAAGTATGAAGAGGAGGTGATGGCAAGATATAGTCTTCAGAATGCATTGAACAAGGCCATCGAAGGCAAGAAAGAGGTTGTGTCTCAGAAGCGGAAGCTAGAGGATCGCTTCGGAGAAGGGGCATGGGAGGAATCTGCTGGTGATTTACGACGTGTTCTCAAGCGAAGAGATCTACTTGTTGAGGGTCTGCTTACCCGACCAAGTCATCCAGAGACTAAGAGGTTATTAGAGGAGTACCAGGCATATGGGAGCACTTGAGCATTTCATGTATTAATGTGTATGCTTTATTTGCATTGTGCTGACCATCACCAGGATTGTTGGTTGAGGTTATGCCTTCTTATTGTACACTCATTGATATTGTATTCCTGGCTTAATGGATTTCTCTGCAATATATGAGGTGTTTTCTATGATTCGGCTCCGAACTTCGTCTTGCTGTCACTGTCACCCCACTGACACATTCGCACTAGAATCGGGGAATGATATTCCCTAATGCACATACACATATTGCATGGCATTCACATTCATATTGCATTACAGGTGATTATTGAACTGTATCTCACTCCCTGCACCGTACAGGTCTTTTCAGGATTGAAAGTCAACGCCCGCACCGATATTCTACTCGTACCAACTGCAGAAGAGTTATGGATCAAATGCAGAATGAAATGTAGGACATGCGTGAGAAGCTGGCGCTATTCATGCAGACAATGGAGACCATTGTGAAAGGCCAGGAGAACTTGCAAGCTTTGGTGCAGCCTTTGCTGATGAGAAATGCTGGGCACGGAAACGGAGACCATAATTCTGTGCGAGTTGACACTATTCACGGGGATGGTACTCCTACACCGGTAGCTCCACCTGTGGTGAACATACCTGCTGTCAATGTGAACAACGATGTTGCCGCCGGGAACGGTAACGCAGGAATCGGTAACGAGACTGTCGTCAACAACGTTGGGTTCGGAGATGTCAATCTGGGTGGTGATAATATGGGAGGTAATGGCTTCGGTAACAACGGATTTGGCTTTAATGACCAGGGGTTTGATCATGCTGGGAAGTACGACTTCAACGCTCAGGGCTTCGGACAGGACGGATTTGGTATTACTAATCAGGGTTATGGCGGATTAGGTAATGGAAATGGTGCTGGAATAATGTCTTTTGGGCCTGCCGGAGTCGCTCCAGGGTATGGTAACAGGGGGCGGGGCCCTGTAATGAATCAGACTAGATTTGGCCGTAACAACGGGTACGATGGATACGGAAATGGGAACGGTAATTGGCTAGAAGATCAGCAAGAAGATGCTTTCTCTGGTGGAGGTTTTGAAGGTCCTATGGATGATTCTCAGAGAATCAAGATGCTCGAGGAGCAGATGAAAGGTGTCGTGAATCAAAGTGCTGTTGGTTTAGATATGACCACAATGGGTCTAGTGCCTGGTCTGAGGGTACCGCTAAAATTCAAAGCTCCCACATTCGACAAATATAAGGGGGATACCTGTCCAAAGGTGCATGTGCGGTCATACTATAGAAGGATGTCGGCTTATTCAAACGATGAGAGGATGCTGATGCATTTCTTTCAAGACAGCTTGTCTGGTCCTTCCCTTGAATGGTACATGGGGTTGGAGCCAACTCAGATAAAGACTTGGAAGCAGCTGGCCGAAGCGTTTGTGGCTCATTATAAGTACAATAGTGACTTGGCCCCCAACCGGGTCCAATTGCAGGGGTTGTCCCAGAAGAAAGATGAGAGCTTCAAAGAATATGCGCAAAGGTGGCGCGACATGGCTGCATGAGTTCATCCCCCTTTAGATGACAAAGAAATGAATGATATGTTCATAGGAACATTTACTGGTGTGTTTTATGACAAGCTGTTTCATACTTCCTTGGGCAGTTTCTCGGACCTAATCTTGATGGGTGAGAAAATTGAAAGCAATATTAAACTGGGAAGATTCCAAGCTGAGGAATCCAATTCAGCTGGCAGTAACAAAAGGGCTTTCGGTGGTCGTCGTCAAGGTGATGCCAGTGCAGTATTCGGGGGCCGAGGCCGAGGCCGGGGCAGAGGTCGGAATCAGTACAATCATCCGCAACAGGTGGCAAGTGTCACAATTCCATTTCAGCAACAACCAATACCACCACAGCAACAGCATCCACAACAGGGGGTACATCCTGCCCAACGCAGAATCCAGGGGGGCAAGCCAAGGAGGGTGTTTGAAACGCCTCCTTCAACGTATGCAGAATTGCTACAGACGTTGCTGGGTTTGAACTTGGTGGAAAAGAGGACTATGGCGCCTGTAACAGGCACTCCTCCGTACGGCTTTGACGCGAACAAGCACTGTGAGTTCCACTCCGGGGCTCCTGGCCACGACATAGAGAATTGCCACGTGTTCAAGCATGTGGTACAAGATCTGTTGGATAGCAAGGCTATCAATTTTGGACAAGCGGGTCCGAATATAGTACAAAAGCCCATGCCCAACCATGGGGCAAATTCTATTTTAACTGAGGAGGGTTTGAACTTGATCAGGAATGTTGATGACCTCAAGACACCATTGTGTGAGATAAAGAGCAGATTATTGAAAGGAGGTGTGTATCCGGGCTGCGATGAGTATTGTTTAGAGTGTTGGACCCAAGCTAGGGGTTGTGCTGAATTGAAGAAGGGTATTCAGACCTTGATAGATGGAGGCACATTACAATTCGACAGAACGGCAGTTGAAGAACCTGCAGAGTTATCAGCGGAGGAGTAAAGTGATGTAGCTACCGTGACAATCCCCCGAAAAACAATAACCATAACAGCGCCAGCCAGACGACCGCCGATCACTATCACCAAGGCAGAACCAATCCCTTATGAGAGCACTAAGGCAGTACCCTGGACCTATGGGTTGGAAGCATAATGTGATGGGGTGAAAATTGATATTAGTAAACAGCCAGTTGAGGTTGTAGACAATGTCGTCGGGACCGGAGGGATGACGAGAAGTGGGAGAATTTTTATATCGCCTGAGGTAGAGGCTGAACGAATGGCGAAAGGAAAAGGAAAGATGAATGAGGATGTCCCTGTGCAGAGGAATGAAAAAAAAACGTCATTGAAGGATGTAGAAGAGTTTATGCGCCTTATTCATAAGAGTGATTATAAGATTGTTGAGCACCTTCAACAGACGCCATCGAAGATATCCACACTGTCGTTGCTATTGTGTTCCAAAGCTCATAGGAATGCATTGTTGAAAGTTCTGGATACGTCCTTCGTACCCCAAGATGTTTCTGTGAATCAGTTGGAGGGGGTGTTGGCGCATGTGAACGCAGGCCATAGCTTGGGATTTATGGACTTTGATTTGACCCCGAAGGGGAGAGAGCATAACATGGCGTTGCATGTCTCAGTTGAGTGTAGGGGCTCAGTCATGTCCCATGTACTGGTAGATACCGGATCTTCCTTGAACGTGCTGCCAAAGAAAGCTATGATGAAATTGGACATCAGGGGAATCATTTGTACGCCTAGCGACTTGGTGGTCAGGGCATTTGATGGTACACGAAGGACAGTCTTTGGATCCATAACGTTACCTCTACAGGTGGGGCCGGAGATCTTCGAAACTGAATTTTACATTATGGACATCCAGCCAGCATACAGCTGTCTTCTCGGACGACCATGGATCCATGGTGCTGGGGCAGTCACATCTACCTTGCACCAAAAGTTGAAATACATGGTAGGGGACAGTGTGGTCACGGTCTGTGGAGAAGAAGATATATTGGTTAGCCATCTGTCATCATTCAAGTACGTAGAAGTCGACGACGAGATTCATGAAACACCCTGTCAAGCCTTTGAAGGGTTGCGCATCAAAGACAAAGTTCCAGGGCCGAGTAAAGCGTCAGAGGTGGCCGTCTCGTCATACAAGGAGGCTCAGGCTCTAGTGAAGACTGGTGAGACAAAAGGCTGGGGCAAGATTCTGGATATTCCTGTGAAGATGGACAGATTTGGGTTGGGATATCAACCGTCATCATCAACGCCTGCTGCAGGGGCACCCCATTTCAAAGGACCAATAACAATCACAGCTAGTGGAGTGTATCACGAGGCCATCAACGCTGTTTCAGATTCCGAAGAAGGAGACAGTGACTGCGACATGGACGCCTGGATTCAGCCGAGCGTGCCAGGACAAGGATTATGCAATTGGTCTATTCAGGAGATTGTTCCTGTGACTACCAAACAGTAATACTTTGTTTTCTTAATTGTTGAACAATCTGGTGTCTTACCCGGGGCATCGTGATTTTGCTTAGGGTCGTGCTGTTATGTACATTGCGTTGTTTAATCATTAAATAAAAGGCGTTTTTTTTCATGTACAAATATTGCGATCTCTGTTTTTCCTGTTTTTGTGTTTTACAATAAAATGGCAACGTGGTTATTCGCTTTATACATATTTTGAAGCATTTAACCATTCCTTTTGCAGGATAATATTTTCAGATGACATCATTGAACCGCCTATGACTCATTTCGACTTTGAGCACCCGGTATTTCAGGCCGAAGAAGAGATTGTTGAAGATGGCGACGTTCCAGAAGAGTTGTCTTGGTTGGTAAAGCAAGAAGAAGGAATCATTCTGCCTCATGAGGAGGTTATTGAAATTATTAACCTGGGGTCGGAAGGGGTTGAAAGGAACATCCGTATAGGAGCCGCGCTGCAGAGTGACGTCAAGCGAAGACTGGTTGAAATGCTCAGGGAGTACAGTGATGTGTTCGCTTGGTCGTATGAAGACATGCCTGGGCTGGATACGGATATGGTTGTGCACCGTCTGCCGCTAAAAGAAGAATGCCCGCCGGTTAAGTAGAAGCTTCACAGAACTAGGCCGGATATGGCAGTGAAAATTAAGGAGGAGGTTCAAAAGCAGTGGGATGCTGGTTTCCTAGTTGTTACAAAATATCCCTCACGGGTCGCTAATATTGTACCAGTGCCAAAGAAAGACGGTAAAGTGAGAATGTGCGTAGATTACCGTGATTTGAACAAAGCGAGCCTGAAAGATGATTTTCCGCTTCCTCACATCGATGTGCTGGTCGACAACACTGCTCAATTCTCTGTATTCTCCTTCATGGATGGCTTCTCGGGCTATAATCAGATTAAGATGGCGCCAGAAGACATGGAGAAGACTACCTTCATCACACCTTGGGGAACATTTTGTTACAAAGTGATGCCCTTTGGATTAAAGAATGCTGGGGCAACGTATCAGCGTGCAATGACGACTCTTTTTCATGATATGATGCATAAGGAGATCGAGGTTTATGTCGACGATATGATTTCCAAATCCCAGACGGAGGAAGGACATTTGGTGAATTTGCTGAAATTATTCAAAAGGCTTAGGAAGTCCAGGCTGAGACTGAACCCTAACAAGTGCACCTTCGGGGTGAGATCGGGTAAACTGCTGGGGTTTATCGTGAGCGAAAAAGGAATAGAGGTTGATCCTGCAAAAATAAAAGCAATACAAGAGATGTCGCCGCCTAAAATAGAGAAAGAGGTGCGCGGGTTTTTAGGGAGGTTGAACTACATCGCTCGGTTCATATCTCACCTAACAGCTACGTGTGAGCCGTTATTCAAGATGTTGAAAAAAGACCAGGCTGTAACATGGAATGAAAATTGTCAAAAGGCGTTCGATAAAATAAAACAGTATTTGCAGGAGCCTCCTATTTTGATACCTCCAGTGGCAGGGAGACCCTTGATTATGTATTTGACGGTTCTTGAGGGAAGTATGGGTTGCGTTCTCGGTCAACACGACGAGACAGGAAGAAAAGAGCATGCGATATACTACTTGAGTAAGAAGTTTACTGAATGTGAATCTCGATATTCAATGCTCGAAAAAACTTGTTGCGCGCTAGCCTGGGCCGCCAAGCGTTTGAGACAATACATGCTGAACCATACAACCATGCTCATCTCGAAGATGGATCCTATCAAATACGTATTCGAAAAGCAGGCATTATCGGGGAGAATTGCCCGTTGGCAGATGGTTTTGACCGAATACGACATCCAGTATGTCTCACAGAAGGCTATAAAGGGGAGTGTATTATCTGAGTACTTGGCAGAGCAGCCTATTGAGGAATACCAATCGATGAGGTTTGATTTTCCTGACGAGGATATCATGTACTTAAAGATGAAAGATTGTGAAGAACCGTTGCCGGACGAAGGACCAGAATGGGTTCCAAATGGAAGTTGATCTTTGACGGAGCTGTAAATTCCTACGGTAGCGGAATAGGGGCAATCATCACTACTCCACACGGGTCGCACATCCCATTTACTGCTCGATTGACCTTTCCGGTTACCAATAATGAAGCCGAATACGAAGCCTGTATCATGGGGCTTGAAGAAGCCATTGAGTTGCGAATCAAAAATCTGGACGTATACGGAGACTCAGCTCTGGTGGTGAATCAAATAAAAGGAGAATGGGAGACACGTCAGCCTAATTTGATACCATACATGAATTACGCGGGGAGATTGTTTCCCTTCTTTGACAAGGTTGAGTTACATCATATGCCGCGAGCGGAGAATCAGATGGCTGACGCCCTGGCCACATTGTCTTCCATGTATAAAGTCAACTTCTGGAATGAGGCTCCCAGGATTGTTATCTCTCGGCTTGACAGACCCGCCTTCGTATTTGCCATTGACGAAGCATCTGATGATAAACCTTGGTATTTTGATATCCATAATTTCCTGAAAAACAAAGAGTATTCGGCTGGGGCATCCAATCACGATCAGAAGACTCTCAGGAGATTGGCGGGCAATTTCTATCTGAATCCAAACGGTGTCCTATACAAGAGAAATCACGACTTGGTGCTACTACGTTGTGTAGACGAGAAAGAGGCGAAGTTGCTCACGGAGGAAATACATGAGGGTACATTTGGTACGCATGCTGGTGGGCACGCTATGACGAGGAAGCTGCTGAGGGCAAGTTATTATTGGCTAACTATGGAAACAGATTATTTCAAGTTTGCGAAGAAGTTTCATAAGTGCCAGATCTATGCAGATAAGATCCATGTGCCTCCGAGTCCTCTGAACGTGATGTCGTCACCGTGGCCA
Organism: Lathyrus sativus; assembly: GCA_963859935.3. Lineage (NCBI taxonomy): Eukaryota > Viridiplantae > Streptophyta > Magnoliopsida > Fabales > Fabaceae > Lathyrus > Lathyrus sativus. The sequence goes on along the minus strand of OZ012740.1, from coordinate 170,443,538 downwards.
TTCTCAATGTGGGGAATCGACATGATTGGAAAGATCGAGTCGACGGCTTCTAACGGACATCGGTTCATTCTGGTAGCAATCGATTATTTTACCAAATGGGTGGAAGCGGCATCCTATGCAAATGTGACCAAGCAGGTGGTAGCCAGGTTTATCAAGAGAGATATCATTTGCAGGTATGGAATCCCCGAGCGGATAATTACCGACAACGGTTCGAACCTGAATAACAAAATGATGAAGGAGCTATGTCAGAATTTTAAGATCGAGCATCACAACTCCTCTCCTTATCGACCCAAGATGAATGGCGCTGTTGAAGCGGCCAATAAGAACATAAAGAAGATTGTTCAGAAGATGGTGGTGACCTATAAGGACTGGCATGAGATGCTACCTTTCGCTTTGCACGGTTATCGTACGATGGTACGCACATCAACCGGGGCAACCCCGTTCTCGTTGGTATATGGAATGGAAGCAGTGTTACCACTGGAAGTTGAGATTCCTTCCTTGAGAGTATTACGAGATGTCCAACTAGACGAGGCAGAATGGGTGAAAGACAGGTTGAACCAGCTGAGTTTAATGGATGAGAAGAGGCTAGCTTCTCTAGCATATGGTCGGTTGTACCAGAGCCGAATGAAGAAAGCATATGATAAAAAGATACATCCTCGGAGCTTTCAGACGGGCGACCTTGTGCTAAAGAGGATCCTCCCGCCACAGGCAGATCACAGGGGCAAGTGGACCCCCAACTACGAAGGGCCATACGTTGTCAGAAAAGTATTTTCAGGAGGAGCTTTGTTGTTGTCCACCATGGACGGTGAAGACTTTACGTCGCCTGTGAATTCGGACGCAGTTAAAAAATACTTTGCTTGAAATTGACCCGCTGGACAGAAAAAAGAGAGTCCAGGCAAAAATGGAGCATCCTGGTGAACCAAAAACAGAATGAAAGGTTCGGGCAAAAATTAGGGATAAAATTGAAAAAATGTACACCCGCGAAGTTGAAAACCTACACTGGGCGGCTTCGGCAAAAAAGGGTATCCCGGTGAACTGAAAACCCGTAAAGGGCGGTTCACGCAAAAGTTAGGGATTTGAAAGGCAAATGACTGTGGTCCGAATTTGATACTGCGGTGCGCATTGGTGCGGGAGAATATACCTGAGGGGTCGATTATCAGATACAATCTCTTCGGAAGCGTGAATACCGGGAAAGCACTAGAGTCAGGCGAGTCATATGAGGATCAGCTCATGATGTTCGCCTGCATCCCGTTGCCGACATGTGTGCACATTTGATTCGTCATTGTATTTATGGTTCTTGTGCATACTTGTATATTTTTTGTGCGTAGCTTCCTCTTTTCAGGAGTTACATCCCGTGTACAAAACTCTGCCTATTTAGGGGCCCAATCAATAAAACATGTTATTCAGTATTTGATGCTGGTTCTTTACTATTTTGCACATGACAAACGCCAAGGTTTAATAAAACTAGCAAGTGTATAACATCGCTGGCCCTTGCCAATAATTGCTAAAACTTTGAATTAATTGAAAATGATGTCACTAACGCTAACCTGAATAGATTTGGTTGCATAGACTTGTCTTGTCTCGTTTGTGGTGTTGCAGGGCTTTTTGACCATACGAAGTGGACGATCAAAAGATTGCAGTACTGACCAGAAGCTCGTAACGGAAAGACTTGATCCCCACGCAGGTCGCGCTTCTGAGACGACAATGTTCCTTACTGAAGAAGGATCAAATTCCCCAGCTAGTCGCAGCTTATCCGAAGGACATTCTCTAGCAGGGTCGTTTACTCTCAACAAAATTGATGATTCCAAGATCGAAGGTTGTATTCAGACAGTGTATCCCGAGCATAGTTGGTTTAGCCTCAGAAGATTAATATTTCCAACTTGTGAGTTGTACCCAGACAGTCTACTCTTCCCAGTAGGGTCATTTACTCTCCCCCAGCGGAGATAGTTGATTTTCCCCAAGAGAATCGCTTCGTCCCCCGCGGAGTTCTCTTTTCAGCAAGTGTTTTCTTTCCTCCCAGTGGAACTCAAAGGTTAAAGCTCTCCCCGACAGGGTTGGATTGTATGTCCTGGCATTCATTTTGTCGGAATACCGTGTGATACCCGTTCACTCCCCAGCAGAAGTCCAACCATGATTGGCGCATTCAGTTATTCCTCAGCGAAGCGGGCTTCATTCTTCCAACATTTATTTCGCTGGGATAATTCTGTGACGCCTGGTTATCCCCAGCAGAGTTGGCGTTGTCTTCAACATTTATTTTGCTGAAGCGGTTTTCTGTATCCCAGCAATTCGAGCTTGCATTTGCATCGGCATATAGTCTCATATTTGCATCCACCAAATAAAAAAACGCGTAGCATTTCCATGTCGAATGGAGCATTACGCCATTGTCAAACATATGCATTTTGAAACATAAGCCAGGATTGGTTAACCATTTATTTCTAGTGTTGTTTCCCTCGCAGGTGGAGAGAGCTCTTGCTCAAATTAATTACCAAACATTCAAGATCTCGGCGTGAGACATGCAATGATAATGTCGGTTTTGGCATTATTCCCCACAGAGTTGCTTGTTTAAGTTTCTCTTCTCCCTCCAGCGGAGTATTTCTGCAAGGTTTTTGTTGTGACAGCATCAAAAGATTTCGTGAATCGATTTTTCGAAGTTGTCTGGCAGTGTGGATTCAGAAAATCCACAGTAGAGTCCTTCTCAGATTTGCTGCCATGTCAGCACTGAAAATTGGAAGACTAGACTCATATTGTGTTACCCATGTGATTGATGGAGCTAGCTGCTGCAAAGATAGGCAGAAAAGTTGTATCAGAGTTATTTCCCCGCAGTGGTGGCAGAGTTATTTCCCGTAGTGGTGACGGAGTTATTTCCCACAGTGGTGGCGGAGTTATTTCCCGTAGTGGTGACGGAGTTATTTCCCGCAGTGGTGGCGGAGTTATTTCCCGCAGTGGTGGCGGAGTTATTTCCCGTAGTGGTGACAGAGTTATTTCCCGCAGTGGTGGCGGAGTTATTTCCCGCAGTGGTGGCGGAGTTATTTCCCGTAGTGGTGACGGAGTTATTTCCCGTAGTGGTGACAGAGTTATTTCCTGCAGTGGTGGCGGAGTTATTTCCCGTAGTGGTGACAGAGTTATTTCCCGTAGTGGTGGCAGAGTTATTTCCCCGCAGTGGTGGCGGAGTTGTTTCCCGCAGTGGTGGCGAAGTTATTTCCCGTAGCGATGGCGGTGTTATTTTTCTATAATAATAACAAAATTTTCCCGCAGTGGTGGCAGAGTTATTTCCTGTAGTAATGGCAAAGTATTACCCGTAGCGATGGTGTTGTTATTTTCCCAGATTATTACTCGTAGTGATGACGGTGCTATTTTCCTGTATCAGTGGCAGGGTCATGTTTTGTTGACAGAAGTACTTCTCCCAGTGAAGTCAATAAGTTCATTCCAGTATTGACAAGATGGTGTTGAAATCAGATTTGTAGATAGTGTTCCCCAAACAGTTGTGCAGTTTATTTCTGCGGTTGGCAAATTTCCGGGTTCTTAGTATTCAACCGTCTTGTACCTCGAATGTTTGAAGGCCGTTAGCTCTTCACCCAGTCGGGTCCAAGTCGTTTGAATAGGGGCAGCTGTTGCACCCTAAAATTTGCTCAACCTACTTCACTTGGTTTATGTTTCAATTGTATTGTCATTTACATAAAAAGGCATGTACATAGTCTAATCATTTGCATAGCATAGCATGGGCAAGCCATCCAACAAGGGACCAAGTGCCATTCTTATCTCTATGAGCATATCAATAGGTTCTTATTCAAATTCAAGCCTATCCAAGTCATCAGAAAGAAATTGAAGCTTGAGAAGTTGGTGGACCAATCAGTGGGTTTTTCTCCTATCTTGAGGGGGTTTGAAGGTCATCAGAGAAGTTGTGGACTATGAATTGAAAGCATGGAATGTATGTAGACATCATGGAAGACCTAGAGGGTCATTTTGAAAGTGAGACAAGTCATTGATGTGATTACAAGAGCTGCAGTTGAAGACAGTCAACTAGGGTTTCATCTGGGTCAACCCTGGGTCAACCCTAGGTCAAATGCTTGATTGAAGGGCATCAAGGTCTATTTGGAGGATGTGGGATTCCCCATTTGATATGTGGATATGGATGTGGTGTTGTGACAAGGAGAAATCAAAAGAAATCAAGAAGAAGAGAAGGTTCTAAATTAGGGTTTCTGTGTAAAATCCCCTGATTTAGGGCAAACTTCCAAGCAAGATAATTCAAAATGCAAGTCTCAAATGGATCCTTGGCCAACATGAAACTTGTAGAGTATCTCAAGAACTTTAATTTGAGTGGTGGAAGGCATCAAGAAGATTTATAGAACTCAAGTTATGGTTCTTGCAAGTTACAGGTCATCTGAGGACACTGAAATTTGTCTGTGAAAGTTACTTGATTTCCAATTAACTTTTACCCCTCAAGGAATTTTCAAATGGATTTCTGGCCAACATGAAAGTTGTTCCTCATGATCTTATCTTTCTAGAAAGGTATAGTATGCCTTCATCTTATTTGTAGAACTCTACTTATGATCTTGGCAAGCCAGGGGTATTTTGGGAAAGTGGAATTACAGGTCATTTCAAGCATATGCCCAAAACTCCTATTTCCAAACTTCAAATGAAGAAATGTTCAACATCAAACTTGCTCCAAATGGCATTTTGAGTATAGAAAATTGGTTGTGGCAAGTTGGAAATGCTCATAGTTTAGAATTGCAAAATTGACCAATTATAAAGGGAAAAATACCTTTTTAAATGACCAAAATTGTGATTTTTGATACAAAAGCAAAACCAAGCATATGACCAACCATTTTGAAGGTAAAAGACATTTTAAGACCATTGGTAATGTTAGATTTTGGGTTTGAGATCAAAATTTGGGAATTACCATAGCTTGCTTATAATTGAAGTTACACATCCAATGCATACAAGGGATTAGTGTGCAAGCTAGCAAGGCCTTTCCACATGTTCAAAATATCACCTAATGAGATTTTCAAGTGAGAATGAGGAGCTGCACCAAGGTTTCATGGGCTGATTTTTTCAATTCTCCAATTTCACTTTCTCATGCAAAGATATAAGCAACTTCTCATGAGATCAATCTAGCAAGTTCTGGAACTTTCCATCATCATCTATATATTCATTCTAACTGATCCAAAAGAGGGTTGAACTTCATTTTGATCAAAAACTCATAGTTTCACTTCATCTTGCTTTTTTGCAAATTGCTTCAAATCTTCTTATTTCTTCATCATTCCTTCAAGATTTTGTTGCTATTCTATTCAACAATCATCATTGATCACATTGCAACCAAGATCTGAGTGAATAGTGGCCTGAATCGTGCTCTGCAAAATCCTCACATCCAAGTGCAATTGAAATCGGTTATGGTGATTCAAGTGGTTTGAGCAAGAATTGTTGCATACAGAATCAAGATCATAGTCCATTGAATGATCCTGGAGCATTGCAAGCTTTGAATTGAGGAACTCAACCTTCTGTTTTCATCTTCTTACCAGGTTAGTGTTTCTCACGATTTGGCTTGAATTAGGTAGCATGAGGTAGAATTGTTAGGTTAAACATGATCTAGATGATTAGAGGATCATTTCTGGAGCTTTTGGTAAGATTTCATAAAGGTTGATGTATGCAAGTGAATTCTGCTTGAGCATAGAACATAGTGATTAAGCCGTTAGAATCTTAGATAATTAGCTAGTTTTAATCATTATAGCCTGATGATTATTTCTGTGCAAAGATTGGTGAGTTTGGTGAAGTTTGAAAACTGAGGAAATGTTGAGTTCTTGATGTTATACCTTTCGGTTTGGATGATAGAGGTTGCTTTAAGGCAAACCAACACCATGGATGTATTCTACGTGGAAAATAGAACAAAATTGGTTTTTGTATCGAGGAATTTGGTGGAGAGACGAGGGAGAACGAGCTGATCGAATTCCGTTGCATGGAGGAGGTACTTTCATGGTGTCTGAAAACCCTAGTGGCTCAAGGTTAGTGACGACCTCATCGCCGTTGGATGCGCCTAAGACTTGTTGACTGGAGAAAGATCGAACGACTTAGATTTTAAAACGAAATTGGGAGGGAGCTTCAAACCATGAAACGCTGTGTTTCATTAAAGCAGCTTCATGGGCTTAGACGGATTTCGCTATTTCCACACCCATGCAGGGCCCAGTCCATATTTTCACTATGTTTTCATGCTATTCGCACCGTGTTTGCTTTTCTTTTTCTTTGTTTTTTTAATTAATTTCTGAATTCGAATGGGCCCAGGCGCGTTTACTAACGCCAACCCCCCTATCTGGGCCCAAAGCATCATACTAACTGCATTTAATTTCTGTTCATACCCCCCTCATCATTTCTCAATTTAATTTCCTCCAAATTTCATTTAACTTTAAAAATTCATATAAAAATGAAAAATCATTATTTTTTAATGATACTTTTTTTCCCACTTTCCATTTTTTGTCAAGAAAAATATAAAATCATAAAATTGTCATTTTACCTCATTTTTATATTGTTTGTATATTTTTACATTTAATTGTTTTTTTTAATTCTTTTAGGTGATGCTACCATTTGTTGAATTTAGTTTAGGAGTTTCCTTTAGGATTTTCACCCCATTCTTTTTAGTACAACTAGATATGGATATTAGGTGCCCCTGGTTTTTATACCACAATTTCTAGGACTTCATTTTAGGTAGTTTAGTTAGAAACTATTAGGTTAGTTAATTAGGGTTTTGAACATAACATAGGTGTATTGAAACAATTTTCTTTTGGGTTTTTAGATTGAATTAGGACCTGGGCCTATAGGGGTATTAAGGGTAAGCATAATAGATCCCCTAGAAAGGATATTAACATTTTCCACATGATATTAATATTTTTAGTATATTTTTGCATTTGATTGATTGTATGGTGTGCCCTTTCTAGGGTTATTGTTTGATTGTGTGGGTTATTGGGTTTGCTTGGGGTATGGGGTTGAGTTGAAGACCTTGTTGTTGAAGCCCATTGAAGACAAAAGGAGTGAAAATCAATTTCAAGAGTTGATGAAGAGTGTATCTTGCTTGCAGCTGTTGAAGATTATAGGAACTAGGAGCTAGGTAGAGCTCTAGAATAGAAACTTGATTCACAAACATGGAAGGTCTTGTTTGCCTCCATTCTTTCTCTATGATTCAAAGTCTCTTTTAAATACTCACCTCCTTCCTTTGGAAGGATTAGTGAATGTATTTAAAAGATAGAACTTTTGAGAGAAAATTGTCTGTATCATGTTAACAGTCAGTAGGCCACCCTTGGTAGGCAACTGACTGCTTAACATCCAATTCATCTTGTTAACTGCTACTCATCTTGGAGAGTGGGACTTGAAGAAAAGACATGAAAGGTTGAAGATAGAGACCTTGCTTGAAGATAGAAGATGATGGAGCTTGCTGTGCAGGGTTGCTGTTTGCTGTTTATTTTTGCTGTTTATAAGTCTTTGATGTATTGTTTGAGTTTCCCTCACTGTATTGTTTGCCAATTAACCTGTTAGGTTGAAGTGAAGTTATTTCACTTTGCATGTTGTTTTCTAGGTTCGAGGTTGAGTGGGACTCCCTTGCCTCGCTTGTATTGTTGCATTCATGCATATTTTACTGTCTTATTGTTTCTGTTGTTTCTGTTTCCGTTTATCCCCTTAGGATCTCTGTTTCTCTCTGCGCAAGAGAGGAACATGATAGACATTAGGTCTTAACCCATGCATGATAACATTAGGTTAGCTTGACTCCCTTTTCAACCATAGGTTAGAGTTATGTCTCTTCTTTCTCAAAACAAACAGAAAAACACAATAAATATTTCAAACACAATAAAAGACACTTCTTCCGTAAAAGAATGTGAACTCATCGAAACGTCAATTTTTGTCCGCTTGGACTGTTAATCAGAAAAACCCTTTTCAGAAGGAGATAAAAGCAATCATGACCGACTTGTGTCGTGCGTGGCCCGAACTACGTTTGCTCTGATCTTTCATGCTGTATGAAAGTACGTAGGCATAGGATGCGATATCCTAGCGAGCAACCTTCCCCTCCTTTCCCGTAGGTAGGCGAACTACGTTGACTTTGATTTCTCGTTCCAGACAGGAATACGTAGGCATAAAGTGCGATACTTTACCGAGTCATTTTATTTTCTTTTAACCCCAGACCTGTAGAATAGATAGAATAACAATCCATACCAGAAAACAAGCGTGGATCCCGTCGAGTACGACAGACGTGAGGGGTGCTAATACCTTCCTCTTGCGTAACTGACTCCCGAATCCAGGATTTGGTTGCGATGACCATTTCTTTCCCGTCTTTGCGTTAGGTTTACTTCGAGCGTTTCCTTTCCCTCCTTTGGGATGAATAACGCACAGTGGCGACTCTTTTGTTCATCCGGCGCCGATTTTTGCAGTAGCGACAATTAGCATTCACGTTCAACGCACCTTGCACCGCCCTGGCCATTGCTTCCAAAGCAGCAACCATCGCATTGTCGTTTCTACCAGCCATATTCTGATTCTTCCCAAAAATAACTACAAGGTTAAACAACAGTTCAACCATCACAACAACAAGACAGACACAACTGACTCAACACTGACTCTGATACCACTTAATATAACACCCCAATTCTATACCCCCAAATAATCACATAATCATTTAGGCACATATTAAAAATTTCGTCAGAGTATAATTATAAACATAGTATAAAAGAGGTATGTCACATTATACATGAATTTAAAACATTCAACACCTGTTCAACAATTGATATGCAACAGTGGGGTAACCTTGCAACAGAGGAACTTAGTCCTTACACTCACATCTCAATATTTAAAATAAAAGCGGAAAATATAAACATTGAATAACATCAAACACACACACACACACACACACACACACACACACACACACACACACACACACACACACACACACACACATATATATATATATATATATATATATATATATATATATATATATATATATATATATATATATATATATATATATATATATATATATATATATATATATATATATATATATATATATATATATATATATATATATATATATATATATATATATATATATATATATATATATATATATATATATATATATATATATATATATATATATATATATATATATATATATATATATATATATATATATATATATATATATATATATATATATATATATATATATATATATATATTTAATGCTAAGATATAAAATTATATGCATTGTTATTATGATAATATTTCTCACCCTTCTACTGTTTTATGATGCTCTATGAGGCATTGTAGAGTAGGTATACTGGTGGTCTTTTTGTGTAGCGTGTCTTCATTCTTTTGGTCGGTCGACTCTGATATGTAGCACCGGGTAGCTAGGATGATTATGATTCTTTTGTGACATATTTGTACATGTATCTTGTTGATGAATGTTTATGTAAACATGAATTATGTCGGTGGTTCATACTCGATGATATATATATATATATATATATATATATATATATATATATATATATATATATATATATATATATATATATATATATATATATATATATATATATATATATATATATATATATATATATATATATATATATATATATATATATACACTAAACCAAGCATATTCATCATGCATACCTTCACAATTCTTGTTGTTCCACATAAACATACATATTTATGTTTATTCGTTAATGCACAATTACAAAGATGATAAATGCAAATCATAGAGACTGACTCCCGACTGTATGAAAATGCAATGCGGTACTGACTCAATCATCTCAAGTTCACTCAGGAACTTATTGGAACCATCGCTCGTTACCAATGTAACTCCCCGTCGGGCCTACGATGTTCACCCATTGCTCACACCTCACATAGGCACACAATGTTTATGGATTGCTCACATCTCACATAGGCGCACAATCTGATTGCTCACATCTCACCTAGGCACACAATCATTTGTAATCATCGCTCACACCTCACACAAGCACACGACGTTACAACGAATTCTCATTAGAATCACACAACACAAGAATGTACGCCATTATGCTTCACATACAAAATGACTCAAGACACTCTTGAAATGCATACATATTCACAATATATTCATGCATTCATCTCATACTATCACATACAATCTGTATACATTCACATCAATTACGCCAAACGGCAACGAGCATCGCTTTACCACCTAAACGGCAACAAACTCTTTCACAATTAACATGCATTTACATTTAATTTAAACAATATATTTATTTGCCAAAAGGCCACAATTCACAAAAAATTCCACAATCTAGGATTCACTCCATAAGGCTATCCACAACACATCGTATAATAACACGCACAAGCTATACGTTATATAACAAAAACATACTGCACGATAACACATCAATCGCACACATTCACGACGGTAAAAATCAACACAATGATACGTTTTCAATTTTCTGCTATAATTGAACTAGGTACAGGCCTCAAAACCATTTTTCCTTGAAAGAGAATCTCGTTAACTTTTCAACGCTTAGAACGGGGGTCAAAACCGACTTACGGTTCAAGAGTTATGAATTTTCGAAGTTTTTCCAAAACAGAAATTCTTTTGCATAAAGACTGCTACGGGTTTGAACATTTTTGCGCGAAAATCCGACCGATTCAATTATTTTCTTCGAAACAAACATATACTCATTCATACCAAACATATAGTAGTGATTTAGAACCATCAAACGTGAAATCTACGACTTTCAATTTCAATCCGAATCTTAAACCCTCAAATCTCCAAAAATGCAAAAACTTACAAAATCAACCAAATTCGATAAAACAAGCATACTCGATCACGACCTAACATTACCCGACACAACTACGCAATCTATTCTAACTTTCGTCCGTAAAAACATCGATTCTTCACAAAAATCTCAATTTCAACCGCAAACTCAAGCTATGGAAAACAAGAAAACATCCAAGCAAACACATACATAATGATATACATTGATGAGATGATAAGATTTTACACCCTTACCCGATTAAATCGATTCCTAGAAGTTGTTTTGAAGATTTCCAAGCTTTTTCTCTTTTTCTTCTCTTTTCTCTTCTTCCTCTATCTTTCTCTCCTTTTTCTCTCTATTTCTCTTTTCTTTCTATTTCTCTCTTATTTCTTCTTCTTATCTTTTTTTTTTTTACACAAATTTAATTAATTCATTTTCTCACATCATTCTACACTTAATCACTTTTCTACTAATTTTACTAAATTTCTCACATAATTCTATTTCTACTAAATTTCTAACTTATCATTAAATGAGAAATGTCCAAAATACCCTCCATTCTAATTTCCCCGAAAACTCTCAAAAAATGTAAAATATCATAACATGTCAACATATCATATTAACACACCAATTTCACAAATAAAATAATTATCACTCAATTTAAATAAAAGACTCAACAAAATGGTAATAATCGAAATCGGGGCGTTATAATCACCTTCATGATTTTTCATGTGTAAATTCAATGTATTTAAGGTCGATTTAAGGTTTAAGGGATTTTGAGGGTGGATATGAGAAATAGTGATCTTTGGCCTTCGTGGCCTAAATCTGTTATTGTGAATCTAATCATGGGATTCATTGGGGAAAAGGAAAAGTTAGGCCTTCGTGGCCAAAACCATGATTTGTTATTTGTCTAACCCTGAAGGGATAAGAATATTAGATAATGAGTAACTTTAATGCCTTGGGATAATTGTAGGGAAATTTGTGTTTTAGGGCGTGAATATGATACAGGATTGGCCTAATAAACCGTATATTTTGTGCCTTTATCGCCGTAAGACCTTATGGATGATTTAGGATGTTTTGGGGGGCATTGGGAAAGTGAATCGTGTGGACATTTGGATGGATTTAGGTTCTGGTGCGTAGCAGAATTTGCTGTTATCGCACTGTTCGCCTAACGAATAATGCTTCGCCTAGCGAACCATGTTGTTCCCAGACTCACCTATCGAAGAATCCTTCGCCTAGCGAAGAAACTTACCCCAGACTCGCCTAGCAAACATGCCAGCGAATGTACCAGAGTTTCACGAATGTTGATCGTGTGCAGCGATGCTTTGATGTTTGATTCTGTGATTTCTTTGACGAATTAACATGAGTAGGACTGTGAAGTTTATGTGATTAATAGGCGATAGTATGAGGATTACCGCGAGTATATTTATGAATTAATATGTGATAATATGATGAATTAATATGAGTATGACTGTGAGCGCTATGTGATTTGTACATGATTATATGATGATTTCTATGATGTATGATGATGATTATTATGATGAGCTATGATGACATGATGTATGATGATGATTATGATGATGAGCTATGACATTTGATGATGATGAATATGATGAATGATTATGCACCTATGATGTTATTATGAGGATGATTTGTGACGTGTGCATCATGCATTCATGTGCATCCGGACTTTGGTTCAGGACCTCGATTACTTTGGCTTCAATCCCATTGTGTGGAAGTCAAGTGTTTTGATGTGCTTCGGTTCTCTAGTAGAATCGATCCTATTGATGGGGATCTATGGAGAGTTGATGACTCAGTGTCCATCACGCTGTGATGATTGGTACCACATGCATTGAGTCTTGTTGCATTTGCATTTATGAGTCATTTGGAATAATTTATGATGCTGTGGCCTTTGAGGCCTATTGATGGATATGAATGTGTTGAATATGAAAATGACCCATATTATATGTTGATTTTCATACATTGATTATTATGAACCGTTTTACTCACCCTGCCTGTTTGAATGTTACCTCCACGTGGGTAACATGCAGATGACCAGGTTTAGCCGTGTACGTCGTTGAGGACTTTTTGAAGTTTCAAGTTGTTAGCCTTTTGGTTAACTTAAAGGGTCTTGCTCTGATAGTGTAACATCGGGTTGGGGTCTATGTTTTAATTGTGTTATTTTGATTATCTTTCCGTATAAGGAAAACCTTGGATTATACCTTTTGAGTTCCGCTGCCTTTGACCAATTTTTGATATATTTTGGGAAAATCCGTTGTACACGGAGCATTGACTTGTTTTGAGTTATTGAGAAGTGTACGCCCTTTTGTGGTGGCTTTTATTGAATTTAATAATTTACTCTGGTAGATGTGAATAAATGCGCCTTTTAATTGTGGGGTAGAAAAGGGTGTTTCATTAGTGGTATCAGAGCAGGTCGGCCTGTCCAGCCAAGTTGTCTAATGTTATTTTTTCCCTAGTATGCGACATGTGTGTAAAAACACTGCCGATACACGTTTGTTTTCTAACCTTTGTCTGCAGAAGTGGGAATAAAACAAGTGGGGGAGAAGCTTGAGCTTCTCTAGGATGCTTCAAGTGTGGAGTGGTGGCTTAGTGTGTCGATGAACGCTCTTATAGTTTGGTAAAGATGGTTTATGCCCCATTATAATTTTCGGCTGTCTATTGACAAATTGAGGAACTGGTCACCCTTAATCTCTTATTGATAGTGGACGGAGTCATGTTTGTGGGGATAGACGTGTCTTACAAGCTTAGCTGGCGTGTGCAGTGAATTGTTTTGAGTTAAGCTAAGTGCTTATAGATTGTTTTAGTGAGTCAGTATAGGATGATGCTGAGATGTTTATTTTGATGGAAACTTTGAGTGTTAATAAAGTGGAGAAGTTGGTGGTTTGCCAATTATTTGTGATTGTCCGGAAGTTTTCCTAAGGAGATAAGTGATTTACAGTTGGAACATGAAGTGGAGTTTACGATCGACTTAGTTCCTGGAACTAGTTTGGAAACAATGGCTCCATATCGTATGTCTGCATTGGGATTGAAAGAGTTAAAAAGTCAACTTGAAGGATTGCTTGAGAAGAGATCCTTTCGTGCGAGTGTGTCACTGTGGGGTGTACCAGTTTTGTTAATTAGGAAGAAAGAAGGTTCTGTGAGGCTTTGGGTGGATTATAGACAACTGAACGACGTGATTATCAAGAATAAGTGTTCACCTCCAAGGATTGATGATTTAATGGATCAATTGGTTGTTGCAAGTGTGTTTAGTAAGATAGATTTGAGATCTAGGTATCATCAGATTCGTGTGAAGGCTGAAGATATTCAAGAGACTGCTTTTAAAACAAGGTATGGACATTATGAGTATTTCGTGAGGCCATTTGGTGTGACTAATGCACCATGTGTATTTGTGGAGTATATGAACAGAATTTTCCATCCTTATTTGAACAAGTTTGTGGTTGTGTTAATTGACGACATTTTGATATATTCGAAGAGTAAAGAGGATTGTACTGAGCATCTGAAAAATGTGTTATCAGCGTTGAAAAAGGAGCAGTTGTATGCAAAACTGTCAAAGTGTGAGTTTTGGTTGAAGGAAGTGAGTTCCTTGGTCATGTGATCTCGAGTAGAGTTATTGTGGTTGATATGTCGAAGGTTGAAGCTGTATCGCCATGGGAAGCTCCAAAACTTGTTTTTGAGATTAGAAGTTTTCTTGGGTTGGCAGATTATTATTGAAAATTCATTGAAGGATTTTTCCAAGTTATCTTTTCCATTGACGTAGTGGAGTAGGAAGGTTCAAGATTTTTTTTTTGGATGCAAAGTGTGAAGAAAGTTTCAAGGGCTTTTGAGAAGGCTGTCAATAGCTCATGTTTTAATTTTGCCGAATTTGGCAGAACCATTTGTTGTATATTGTGATGCTTTGCTGATGGGATTGGGAGGTGTGTTAATGCAACATCAACAAGTTTTAGCTTATGCTTCAAGTCAACTTAAAGTGCATGAGAGGAATTATATGACGTATGATTTAAAGCTGGTGGTTGTTATGTTTGTGTTGAAGCTTTGGAGGCATTATTTGTTTAGTTAAAAATTGAGATGTTTAGTGATCATAAGGGCTTAAAGTATTTGGTTGATTAGAAAGAGTTGAATTTGAGGCAAGGGATATGATTGGGACTTCTGAAGGATTATGGTTTCGGTTTGAATTACCATTCGGATAAAGCAAACGTGGTAGCTAATGCATCGATTTGGAAATATTTACATATACCGATGATGATGGTAAAAGAGTTAGAACTGATTGAACAATTTCATGATATGAGTTTGGTTTGTGAAGAGACTTATTATGGAGTTAAGATTTTTATGTTGAGGCTTACTAGTGGTATTGATGAGATTCGAGGAGGTCGGAAATCTGATTTGAGTTGGTAGATGAGTTGAATTTGATGAATCAAAGTCGAAGAGCTGATTTTCGGATTAATGGGAATGGTATCATGAGACGTAGTGATAGAGTTTGTGTTTCAAATATTGTTGAGTTGAAAAAGAGTAATTCTTGAAGAAGGACATTTAAGTGGATTGAGTATCCATACCGGTGCTATGAAGAGGTACCAGGATTTGAGGAAATTGTTTTGGTGGCCAGGGATGAAGAAAGAAGTGGTTGAGTTTATATATGATGGTTAGACTTGTCAGAAGTCGAAGATTGAACATCAGAGACCGTAGGATCTGATGCAACCGTTGAATATTCTAGAGTGTAAATGAGATAGTATTTCCATGGATTTTGTGTCGGGTTTGCCGAAGACTGTGAAAGGAATATGATTGGATTTGGGTGATTGTGTATAGATTGACTAGATCAACTCATTTCTTACCTATGAGGATTAATCATTCTATGCTGAAGTTAGCTGAGATGTATATTGAGGAAGTTGCGAAGTTGTATAAGATACCGTCGAGTATTGTGTCTGATAGAGATCTGAGATGTTCATCGAGGTTTTGGGAGAGTTTGCAGATGCTTTGGGTACCATGTTGAGATTGAGTTCTTCTTATCATCTGCAGATGGATGGACAGACAGAGAATACTATCCAGTCTTTAGAGGATTTGCTGAGAGCTTGTGTGTTGGATCAAGGTGGATCTTGGGATAATCATTTGTCGTTGGTTGAGTTTACCTACAATAACAGTTACGATTCTAGTATTGGAATGGCACCGTATGAGGCTTTGTATGGTATAAGGTGTATGACTCTGTTGTGTTGGTATGAATCAGGCGAGAGTGTTGTACTCGGACCTGAGATTGTGCAAGGGATGAGTGAAAAGATCAAGATGATCCAAGGAAAGATGAAAGCATCGCAAAGTCGTCAGAAGAGTTACCATGATAAGAGGAAGAAAGAACTTGAATTCCAAGAGGGAGATCGCGTGTTTTTGAGAGTTACGTCGGTAATTGGTGTTTTCCGAGCTTTGAAGTCTCGAAAACTCACATTGTGTTTTGTTGGTCTGTATCAGAGTGGCACAGCGGAAGCATGGGAGAAGTAGCATGTTAAGTTGTTTTACCGCTGTCACTTGTGAAATGACATGATGTGTTTCATGAGTTTTAGTTGAGGAAGTACATTCTAGATCTGTCGCATGTGATTCAGATGGATGATGTACAAGTGAGAGGTGATTTGACTGTTGAGGCATTGCTAGTTCGGATTGATGAACGAGAAGCAACTTCGAAGTAAAGACATTTCCTTAGAAACAGTAGTTTTGGGAGGACCAGCTGGAGAAGGTTGGACTTGGGAGCGTGTGAATTAGATGAAGGAGTCGTATCCGACTCTGTTTTCTTGAAGTAATTTTTGAGGGCGAAAATTTTTTTAAGTGGGGGAGAGTTGTAACACCCTAAATTTTATTGGAATATTTATTTAAATAAGAATATTTGCATGTCGGTGATTTTCGGTGGTTTCGTGGAATATTGGGAATTAATGGAATTTGGGTTATTTATTTTGAATAATAATATATAATATAAATATATTAATATTATTATTAATTAAAATAAATATAAG
The DNA here is from genome assembly GCA_963859935.3 of Lathyrus sativus. Lineage (NCBI taxonomy): Eukaryota > Viridiplantae > Streptophyta > Magnoliopsida > Fabales > Fabaceae > Lathyrus > Lathyrus sativus. The sequence goes on along the minus strand of OZ012740.1, from coordinate 170,426,758 downwards.
TGAAATAAGGGAAAATTGGAAAATTAAGAGGAGTTAGTGAGGATAATATAGGAAAAGCCCAATTGTGAGGCCCAAGTCTAGGTTTAACAAAAAGAAAATTGTGAAGGGATTAGGATTCATTTTGTTAGACCGTGAAGAGAATTGTGGTCAGAGCTCTGAGAAGGAAGATTAGAGGCAAAAGCTTCGGAAGGTTCCCGGAAATACTTGAGAAGGCTTTGATCAACAATTAAGGTATGGGGAGTATTACCTTCATGATTTTCCATGTGTAAATTCAATATATTTAAGTTCGATTTAAGGTTTAAGGGATTTTGAGGGTGAATATGAGAAATAGTGATCTTTGGCCTTCGTGGCCTAAATTTGTTATTGTGAATCTAACCGTGGAATTCATTGGGGAGAAGGAAAAGTTAGGCCTTCGTGGCCAAAACCATGATGTATTATTTGTCTAACCCTGAAGGGATAGGAATATTAGATAATGAGTAACTCTAATGCCTTAGGATAATTGTAGGGAAGTTTGTGATTTAGGGCGTGAATATGATACGGGATTGGCCTAATAAACCGTAGGTTTTGTGCCTTTATCTCCGTAAGACCTTAGGGATGATTTAGGGATGTTTTGGGGGCATTAAAGTGAACCGTGTTGACATTTAGGTGGATTTAGGTTCTGGTGCATAGCAGAATTTGTTGTTATCGCACTGTTCGCCTAGAGAATAATGCTTCGCCTAGCGAACCATGTTGTGCCCAGACTCGCCTAGCGAAGAATCATTCGCCTAGCGAAGAAACTCGCCTCAGACTCGCCTAGCGAACATGCCAGCGAACGTAGCAGAATTTCATGAATGTTGATCGTGTACAGTGATGCTTTGATGTTTGATTCTGTGATTTCTTTGACGAATTAACATGAGTATGACTGTGAAGTTTATGTGATTAATAGGCGATAGTATGAGGATTACCACGAGTATATTCATGAATTAATATGTGATAATATGATGAATTAATATGAGTATGACTGTGAGCGCTATGTGATTTGTACATGATTATATGATGATTTCTATGATGTATGATGATGATTATTATGATGAGCTATGATGATATGATGTATGATGATGAGCTATGACGTTTGATGATGATGAATATGATGAATGATTATGCACCTATGATGTTATTATGAGGATGATTTGTGACGTGTGCATCATGCATTCATGTGCATCCGGACTTCAGTTCAGGACCCCGATTACTTTGGCTTCAGTCCCATTGTATGGATGTGAAGTGTTTTGATGTGCTCCGGTTCTCTAGTAGAATCGATCCGATTGATGGGGATCTATGGAGGGTTGATGGCTCAGTGTCCATCGCGCTGTGATGATTGGTACCACATGCATTGAGTCTTGTTGCATTTGCATTTATGAGTCATTTGGAATAATTTATGATGTTGTGGCCTTTGAGGCCTATTGATGGATATGATTGTGTTGAATATGAAAATGACCCATATTATATGTTGATTTACATACATTGATTATTATGAATCGTTTTACTCACCCTGCCTGTTTGAATGTTACCTCCACGTGGGTAACATGCAAATGACCAGGTTTAGCTGTGTACGCCGTTGAGGACTTTTTGAAGTTTCAAGTTGTTAGCCTTTTGGTTAACTTAAAGGGTCTTCCTCTGATAGTGTAATATCGGGTTGGGGTCTATGTTTTAATTGAGTTATTTTGATTATCTTTCCATATAAGGAAAACCTTGGATTATACCTTTTGAGTTCCACTGCCTTTGACCAATTTTTGATATATTTTGGGAAAACCCGTTGTACACTGAGCATTAACTTGTTTTGAGATATTGAGAAATGTACGCCCTTTTGTGGTGGATTTTATTGAATTTAATAATTTACTCTGATAGATGTGAATAAATGTGCCTTTTAATTGCGGGGTAGAAAAGGGTGTTACAACAGACTCTCGAGAAACGATGATACGTTCACCATTTCTTGTTTGGCATCATAATCAAATGAGGAGGCCTCACTCAACTGACTTCCCAATGATCGGTCTCCAGAGTCGTTAGTTTTCAGATCCAACATCCTTTCAACTGTTCGAGACGTACTGGACAGGAGGTCTTCAAAGAAAACCTCGTCTAAACGTGGATTTCATGATGACTATTGCATGCCAAACATGCAAGCCCTTACTACTTTCCACACTAATGCTATGTATGTACTCAAGCCTGGGTATTGGGCTTATCTCTCGATGGAACACCCCACCCAACAGCACAACAATAGTATGATAATAATAAAGTGCGAAAAATATAATGCAAATGCAACAATGTACAGATACAACACATATGTACACAAATATACACACCCACAAACATAAAACAAACAAGTTCTAGGATTGACTCGCATAGGGAAGTAGCATCCCCAGCAGAGTCGCCAACTATCGCAACTGTGAAAAAGGCCGGCAAACAGACAGAAGAGTCGCCACCGAACGTTATTTATCCTAAAGAGAGGGAAAGGAAATGATCAAAGAAAACCTAAGAGAACGGGAAAGACAAGGTCATCGCAACCAAATCTTGGGTTCGGGAGTCGGTTACGCAAGGGGAAGGTATGAGCACCCCTCACGTCCGTTGTACTCAACGGGATCCATGCTTGTTGTCTAATCTATGGGTGAAAACTATCTAATGCTAATGCTAAACGAGGGTGAATGGAAAGAACAGACTCAATAGGACATCACCGCCCTATGCCTACGTATTCCCTCGTGCAATGGGAAAGTCAGAGTCAACGTAGTTCGAGAAACTACGGGTGATGGGGGAAAGGTTGCTCGCCAAGACATCGTTGTATTGTGCTTACGTATCCTTATATGGTATGAGAAATCAGAACAAACGTAGTTCGAGAAACTAGACCACTGATTGGTTCAAGAGTTTTATGAGCAATGTTAAATCTCTGTTCTAGCAGTTAGGGACGATACCTGTTTGCGGTAGAACAAAAACGTAACATACTCTTTCTGAAAATGAGGTTTGAAAACAATCCCGAAGGATGAAAAAGTTTGATTTTGGTTTGTGTTTTTTAGAAGAAGTGAATTGAGTTAGTTTGAAACTCATGCGGCACTAAAATTATGACATAAGAGCGAATGCGTCGCATATTGCCCAAAGGGAATACGCTAAACACTCTAGATAATATGAAGAGAGACCTCCCCACTTATCATTCCTCATGTACTTAAAGCTCGTAGCGTACAACACTTATTATCCTTTATTAGGTGTCTTGAAAGAGTTTTGAGATGAGAAGAGAAGACACAAGGACTCTAAAGGGGACTAAGAAACCCTAATGTTGTCATGCAAAGGATTGAAAGCCTAATGTCTCTCCTACTCCCATCTTAAACAGAGGGACTAGGAATCCTAAGGGATCATGTGAACAAGCACAAGTAAACACAGTGCATAATCAATCACAAATGAAACAAAAGGGAAGACTTATACAAGTCTATGCAAGATGGAAAGAGATGTGCAAAAGCAAACAAAAATATGCAATCATGAAGCATTCATCAAAGACAAACACAATTCACATTCAAATCAACAAGAGAGAAGACTTAAACAAGTCAACAGAGATGAGAGGAAATGAGAGAAGCAAGCTCCTACAATCAAATGCCATCAATCATCATAAGAAGAAAGAATGCTAAACAAAGAAGCACAATCAAAGAAGTGAGGGGAGAGGTAGAGTGGGGCAGCAACCACATCATGGACATTTAAATCCCATATTCACTCATGATCAAATAAAGAAAAGCACTCAAACAACTCAAAAGAAGTTCAATTGTTCATGACATCCTCAAAGTGAAACCAATATCACCAAAGCATCAAGAACAAGTACATAACCATCAAGGTCAGAAGTGAACTCAAGTGAAGATCATCCAATTTAAAATTAAGTTATCAAGCAAACACAAGAATGATCACACTCAAGTAGGGCTGGAAATGAGTCGAGTCGAGTCGAACTCACCTCAGCTCGGCTCGACTCGTTAAGAATTGTTCGAGTTCGAGTTTGACACGAACTTTTTTTAAGCTCAAACTCGACTCGATATAAGTTCACGAACAGTTCGGTTCAACTCGTTAGGTTCATCTCATTAGGTTCATCTCACATGATTCACGGACTTAAACACTATTTTTTTAAATACATATATATATATTTTAGTATATTTGACATTTTAAATAAATATATTTTTTAAAAATAAAATATTAAAATAAAATAAAAGTTATCATATTGAAATTTAACTTTATCTTCGAAATCTACTAATTCAAAACCTACACAACTTTTAAGAGATACATTTGAGAGTCTAATTCAAAAACTACTAAATTGAAGATTAAATTTGTCTATGATTTGGAGTAAATATTTAAACCTAATCTTAAATACAATATAATTCTTCTCATATGTAATCGAGTTGACTCATGAACCTAACGAGTCGAACTATGTATAGTTCAAGTTCAGCTCATTTAGTTAACGAAATTAATTTTTCGCTCATACTCAACTCATTTGGTTCATGAACCTAGTTCAACGATTTAATTGTCGAATCGAATTCCGAACTATTTTCGAGTTGGTTTGGTTCATTGCCAGCCTTACACTCAAGTTTAATGACCAAAGTCCATACAACATCTCACACTTCAAACTTAAGTGGAAAGACATGATCAAATAAGACTTGTGGCACAAGGTATACATCCAATGGACCTCTAATCATGCAAGGCAGCACCTCAAGCATGTTAATTAAAGCTAACAAGGCTTAAGAGGTCCTCAAGGGATCACACAAGATCATATCCCAAAACCAGGTCAAAGATTGCAAGCATACACATAGTTAAAACACCTTTGAATTTGAAGCATCCACTAAAAATAGAAGCAAGCTCAAATAGAATCCAAATGAACTGGAAAATTCAAGTTGAATCAGTCACAAATCAGAGTACAAAAGGTCATGGCAAGAAATGCATCAAGGCATCACCAATCATATCAATCAAGGCAATGTGTTCAACTTGTCGAGCAAGCATCGAGGGACAAAGAAAAGCCAATGAAAAACAAACAAGGAATGATCATCAAGACCTCAAACCAGCCCTCAAATAAGCCTCAATCAATCACCTAAGTTTGAGAGGAAAATTGGTCAAAGGGGGTGTTTGATCAAGGTCAAAGATCAAGCTTCAATTCCAAATATCAACCATAAAACCACTTATCAAATTAAATCAATTAAAAATACTAAAAATAAATGAAAAATAAAATAAAAATATTGAAAAATATCCTAACATCCTAAAGTGTCAGAATCATATTTTTTGGGATTTTTAATATGCTCAAAACTATTTTAAAATGATTTAAATTGGAAATGAAATAAAAAAAAAAGAAAATAAAATAGAAATGGAAGAGGGGTGCAGAAGTAAAGTGGACTTGAACTAGGATCACGTTCAGCATGTTTGGGCCCTAAAATAAGGGGGTGTGCATATCAATATGACAAAGCCCAAAGCAAAGCAAATCACCAGATTGAGCAAAACGCTCTGTTTCACTAAACGAGCTGGCTACCACGTAGGAGTCAACACAAGCCACGCATGCAAGACCAAGCAAAGTCAATGCCACATCAAAAGACACCTCAGCATCACCTCATGCGTCGGAGCCCTAGCTCCGGTCGTCTTCCCCGGTGAGCTTCACCGGTGGAAACTGTAAATCAACATAAAAATTAAAACCCGTGGTACCATCTCAAAGCATTTTTCACGTAGGTCTAAAAAATGGTGTTGGTTTTTGAAAAACGTTCTTCTAACACAAAGAAATCAGGCCACGAAATCATACACACCAACTGAAAACGGTTCAAACAAGCATGAAAATGATTCAAACATTGCCTATATGACATAGAACTTCAGATGCACCAATCATGAACCTAAATGTGTGCCTAAAATGGGAGATACAGCTCATGGAAGTTTACCTAACGGAGCTGCTCCATTGGCTCTTCAAATTCTTAGCAAGGTTCACTTTGATGCTCTATATCTCCTCCTGATGCTTGTATGATGATGAATTGAGCAAGAAATGGCCAGAAGAACTAGTGTGAAATGAGATTCAAAGAGATAAAGTTTTGTGCAATTTTTGGATGAATCTCTTCTCTCATGCAGCTTCTCCCAATCTGATGTGTTTGGGGTTTGAATATATCTTATATATAAGGGCTTAATGAGTCCCATGCAGGCCCATGTTGTGTAATTAGCTTGCTTGAAAGTTTTGTCAAAAAAAATCAACTTTGTGTGCACACGGGTTATGGCCTCTTATGCAATCCTCTTGGTCAGTAATTCAAGACTATGGAGTGTGTGGAAATGAAATATGGTGGTTTAGATGATTGATAATGAGTTCACACCAAGTTTTGGATTATGACTTCTTATGGCATGAAATTTGAAAAAGTGACTTGAAATGTTGTTATATGTTGGCTCAAATTGGGTAAAGATATCATGCATATGATATGAGGATGATGTAGTACCAAAAGATCAAAAATAAGAGCATTTGATGACTTGGAACGAAAGAAACTCATACTATGTCCAAAAAATCAAGTTTTTCAAGCTCAACATGGCTCAATGGTCTCATAAATCAACAAATGCCATGGAAATTGAGTTCAAGATGATGTTAAGGTCCTCTGACACAACTTTCATGTTTGTTGAAAATGGATTTGAGGTCATGAAGTGGATGAAATTGGTCATTAAAATGAAAGACCTAAGACTAGATTTCCAAAAATACCCTTGACTTGTGAAGACCATAACTAGAGCTTCACACATGAGAATGATGAGTTCTAGCACTTTTTGGAAAGCTAAAACAGTTAGGAACAAATCTAATGTTTGATAAAAAAATATGAGGGAGAGCTTGTTTCCATGTGAAAAATGCCTTGGAAGTGAGCTAACTTTGAGTGCCTCTAAAATCACTTCATCTGATGACACCAACTTGTTGACACCATAACTTGAGAAGTATAAATCCAATGGATGAGTTCTTGTACTTAAAAGAAAGCTTGAATGATGAGGAACAAGTCTCATGTATGATAGAAAATGAGGCAAAACTTGTATTATATTGAAATTTGTCCTTGAAGTTAGAGACTAATAGAGGGGATTTTACACTTGAACTAATCTGAAACCCTAATTTAATAACCTCTTGAACTTTTGAATCTTCTTATCTTAGCTTCAACATGTCATTTGAGATGGCTTATGATGACCTCTCATGGCTTCCAATATTAAGACCCAAGCCTTGAGCCCTCTCAAGTCCACAGTTGACTTTTAGTTGACCAGATGAAACCTTAACTTCTTATCCACTGACTGAGGCTCTTGCAAATGAATTATGTGACCATACACACTCTATAAAGAATCCTCCAGATGTACATTGAACCCTTGAACCATGTCTCCTCTAAGGAAATGACCTCATGTATCTCCAATCATCCTCAAGATAGGAGGTGATGCCCAAACACATACTTTATCCTCTCAAGAAGTTTTGAGACCCACTCTGATGATCATGAAGACTTGTTGACTTGAACACATGCCCTTGCCTGAGCCTTGAACATGACACTTTTCTTTTGAGTGAGGAAAAAAATCTTGATTCCATGTTTAGAACCAATGCTATACACAAATGCAAATGCTAAATGCTATGAAACATAAGCCAAGATGAAAGAAAAGGTTATGTAAATTTTGGAGTGCAACAATAGCTGTATCGAATATTTGTGCCCGTGTAAGATAACCGTGACATTGGTGAAGCCTAGGGTTGTGTGCATACGATGAGGACTTGCTGGGGTAACCTGGTTGTCGAAATCATTTCTGAATCGTTGTTGTTGTAATTCTGGTATGCTATTTTTTTTTACAGTTGATGTGTATCTGTTATGTCGGATTTCATTTGCCCCAAATAGCTTCTCACGAATAAATTCTGAGTTTCTGATATGGCTTTAACGTCGTGCAGTTTGTATGCTAAATTCTCATCAATCCAACTGCTTTCAAGGTAATTAATCCTCACACGGTCGCTTTTGGAGTTCGTGTGTTAATATCTTAATCAGCTTCTAATTGCTTTGCTCAAGGTAGCTAACCCTTGTCGCTTGCGCGAAAATAAGGTGCCGGCATGACAGAAGAGTCGCCACCTTTCGTTATTTATCCCTCAGGGTAGGAAAGGAAACGATCGGAAAAACCTGACGAAAAAGGGTAAGACAAGGTCATCGCAACCATTGTCTGGGTTCGGGAGTCGGTTACGCAAGGGGAAGGTATTAGCACCCCTCACGTCTGTCGTACTCGACGGGATCCTCACTTGTAGTGTTCACTTGGACGGGTTGATTTTATTCTATCTACCTATCAAGGCTGGCTGAAAAAGAAAAGAAAAATGACTCGGCAAAGCGTCGCGCTTTATGCCTACGTATTCTCATTAGAGAATGAGAAATCAGAGTCAACGTAGTTCGGCCTACGAAGGGTTATGGGGGAAGGTAGCTCACCAAGACATCGCCATCTTGTGCCTACGTACTCTCAACAGGTATGAGAGATCAGAGCATACGTAGTTCGGGAAACTATGGTTTATTTCCTGTCTTTTACGAAAGAAGTGTTTTTTATTGTGTTTACGATTTCAATCGCACTAGAGACTATGACCTGAGAGTGAATGCATCGCATGTCACCCAAAGGGTATCATACTAAACATCCAGACTGTGGAAAAGAAACTCTCCCACAATCCTTTCTCAGATAGCTTAAGGCTCGTAACGTACGAAAGAAATCATTCATGATTACTGTATCTTAAACTGTTTTGAGATGAGAAGAGAACAGGCCCAACTAGGAGGGAGACTATCAAGTCCTACTGTTATCATGCCATGGATTCATCCTATGGTTGAGGTTTGAACATGGAACTCCTAGAAGTTGTCATGCATAGGTTTCAACCTAAGATTCTATCATCAAATCCTTATCAAAGGAAATGAGAGTCCTAAGGGATCATGTCAATGATACACCAAAACAGACAAAGCATCAGCTTAACAGTAAAATGCATGCAATGCAAGTGAGGGAGGAAATGTGTGTGGGGCTTCAGCCTCCACAAGCTCATCTCGACCTCAAGCCAGAATGAAATAATAGTAATCATACTGAAATATAAACAACATGCTATCAAGCAAAAACAGTAAACTGCAATCATACATATGAAATGAAATAAAATGCCATCAGGCAAACAAACCACATGGGCAAGGGAGCTGGGCTCTACCAAATACCCGCAAGCAAAGCCACACAGTAACAGTACAAGCAGAGGGAGCAACTCAACCTCTAGTGCAATCATGCTCCTAGATTCTACCTATTCTAGATATGAACTTATTCTAATGCATCAAACAAGTCAAGCAAAACACAACAATACAGAAAAGAAAAAGAGAAGAAAGCAGACCAACTCCTCTCTCAACTCCAAGCTTCAGCTCTTCCAACAGCAATTCAGTCTTCAGACTTCAATCACTCTTGACAAATATCCATTTGCTTTTCCAGGTTTCAACCCTTCAACATAAGTTTCAACTTATCTTCTCCCTTAAGCTTCAGCTTCTTGATCAGCTCCACCTTCAGGCTTCACTATCTTCAGGGATCTTCAAGTATCAACTTGCTCTTGCTGCTCTTCAAGCTTCAGCTGGAATGACAATGCTCAAGGATTCATCCTCTTCAACTCTTCAATGATGTCTTCATCTTCAAACTCAGGCTCAGCATCTCTCAAGACAATCAAAACCAGAGAAAATCACTTACTGGATGAGCTGGGGATATTGAACTGCTTATTTGACCACCAAAGGTGACCTATAAGGGTTCAACATCAAAGGAATGGTTCCCTCAAAAGTTCTACCTCCTAGGTATATCACTTATCCCTCCAAAGGAGAGAGGTGTATACCATGGAAGGACTTTGAATCACAGGGAGGAATGGAGGTGACAGATACCATCCATGTTTGAGAAAGAAGTTATCTACATCTAAACTCTTCCTAATCCCTAACCCTAAAACAACAACAAAAAGAAAATAATATCAAGCCCTCAAGCTCCTCAATGCATCTTTAAGTCTTCTACTATGCTCCTCAATGCTCCTCAAAGAGATACCAAGCTTTCCAAGCCCACAAAGCAAAGCAACTAAAGCAAACATGCCCTAAAGGCAACACAAACAATCAACCAATTCAAAAATCAACTAAAAATAGCATACTACTATATTAAATCCTAATATAATTTCTAAGGGATCCTACATACCTACCCTTGATACCCATATATGCCCCATAGTCTAAATTGTCCTAAAAACCCAAAAATCTAAAGTTATTATGGACCTATGTTGAAGTTTAACCTAATTCTACACAACCTAGAATCATCTAATCAAAACTAACCTAAAAATCATCACAAAAATAGGGAATAAATCCAGGGGGAACCTAAAACATATATCTAACTACCCTAAAAAGATTGACCTAAAAATACTAAGGGAGCTACCTAAACTAAAATCTACAAAATCATATATCAACCTAAAAGAATTAAAAGGCAATTAAAGTGAAAAATATACAAAAAATATTAAAATGCATGATATGAAAAATGTTTTCATTTTATACTTTTCTAGACAAAAATATGAAGTGGGAGCAAAAATTCCCATTAAAAAATATTCAATTTCCACTTTATTATGAATTTTCAAAGTATGACATAAAATGGAGAAAAATGAAATCAAAACATGAAGCATGGGGTGCAGGAAGAAATAGTATGCAGTTCATTTTATTGATAGGCCCAGATAGGGGGGTGCGTATAGAAATGCGCTTGGGCCCAATGCTAAACTAGAAATTAATTAAAAAAAAACATAAAGCAAATAAAAGAGCAGCGGTGCGAATATCAAAGAATTATAGTGCAAAACTCAATTGGGCTTGAAAAGGGGGTTCAGATAACAATAATCCAATAAGCCCATGATGCTTCTTTAAATGAAACGCGGCGTTTCATTCTTGCTGGCTCCCTTCAAAACGAAATTAAATCCAAACCGTTGGATTAGGTCTCAAGTCAATGGTCAAGCGTGTGATCTGACGGTCGTGGGTCATCTTCAACCTTGGACCTAGGGTTTGCAGAACCCTCCATGAAAACGCAGAACTCATGCACAGATCTTCCATCCTTTCGTATGCACTCATTTCTTGACCAAATTTAACAAAATAAAACACTATCTTGATCCATTTTTCACCCTGATCACGCCTATGGTCTTGAAATACATTGAAACGGTCTCTACTACCAAACCCGAAGGTGAATCCAAACCAATCTCAAAATATGATCCATACTCGACTTCAACCAAACTCAACTTTCTTTACATCAAAATGATCCTTGCATTACCTTAATTAAAATCAGCTATCAATCTTGCATTAATGTCCACTATATCACTAGTTCTTACTCCATCAAGAAATGGCATCCATGAATGAAACTTCACCAATCACTCCTAAACTCATCAGAAATGATAACCTAATTGTCTCTAACAATTCTAAACTAATAACTTAACCTAACCATGCCTAGATAAAGAGGTGGAAGAGATTTTGCAAACCTGGCTTCTTGGATTGGTAGTGATGGTAGATCTCCAATTCAAGGCTTGAAACTCTTCAAGAATGGTCCTTGGATGATGAAAACTCTTCTGTTTGCAAAAGATTGGATGTAGCAAGCTTGTATCCTTGAACTCGAATGTGATTTGCTTTCTTGCAATTTCCAATGGCAACCTTCAAATCTTCATGGATGGAGCTTCAAACCAGTATGCATACACTCAGAAAGATCTATGGAGAAGGTTTGTGAAGAAAAATGGGATGGATATGAAGAAGAATGAAGAGATTGAATGTGATTTGCAATGGAGGATTTTGGATTTCACTCTCTCTTCTCTACACCAATTAACACCAACCTTGCATCTGAGCAAGTCACAATGGTTATATAGAATGGTTTAGAACAGTCTAGAACCCCTTAGAACAATCCATGACCTCCCTAATAGCCTTAAAACATCATTCTAAGCAAGTTTGATGTTGAAGATTTTTCCATTTGAAGCTTGGAAATAGGAGATATGGCCTTATGCTTGAAATGACCTATAACCTCCAAATGACCAAAATGCCCTTGGCTTGTCAAAGCCATAAGTTGAGTTCTACAAATCCTATCAAGGACTTCTAGTACTCTATAGAAAGCTAAGAAGATGACCTTAAACATTCATGTTGAACAAGAATCCATAGGAATCATCCTACTAGGGAAAAAGTTGTCTGCAAGTTGGGTGACTTTCAAGGACCCAGATTCACATACCTCAGATAACCTGTAATTTGTCAAAACCATAACTTGAGCTCTACAAATCCTATCAAGGACTTATACCACTAAAATTAAAGCTAAGAACAAGCTCTATAACATTCATGTTGTGGGGAAGATGAGATGACAATCACATCTTGAGCTAAACTGCCTTGAAGATAGGGATCAAACTAGGGGATTTTACACTGTCAATCCTTAGAAACCCTAGCTTAAAACTTCTCAAACTCCTCAATCATGATGAGTTGGTCTAGGAATCATCCTTATAGTACTTCAATACATCATTCCATGATCACATGGCTCTTGGATTAGGTCTCAACCCTCTCCAAATCATCAGTTGACCTAGGGTTGACCCAGTCAAACCCTAATTCCACCACTCATGGTTGAATCTTCTGAATTCTTGTACAATGACCTCTCTAGGCTTCATGATGGCTTTCAAGACATCTCATAAGCTTTCTCAAAGCTTCAATTCCATCCTCATAGTCTCAGAATCATCTGAGGAGCTCCCACAACTCTCAAGCTATGAGACACACAACCTTGGTTTCAACCAATTCCTCTGAGGATCTCTTGAGTTCTCTGAAAAAGGTATCAACCTTTGAACATTTGAATAGCCCTCTTGGCTAGCTTCAAATTCTCATACAACTCTTGATGGATAAATAAATGTTGGTCAAATTTTGGGGTGCAACAGCTGCCCCTATTCAAACGGCTTGAACCTGACTGGGTGAGGAGCGAACGACTCTCAGCCAATCGAGGTGCGAGACGGTTGAATACCGGTAAACTCGGAAATTTGCCAACTGCACGAGTACACGATACTCTGGCGGGAACGAATCTTCGAACACTGAAATACTAGCTGCACGGCAACTAGCTGGAGACATACTGATCTGACATCGCCGTCGGACAACCAAGACACCCAACATCGCCGCTGGAGAACTAAAGAATCTGAGAAACACCCAACATCGCCGCTGGGAAACTGAAGAATCTGACATACCCAACATCGCCGCTGGAAAATTGGAGAATCTGACATCGCCGTCGGAAACAACCAAGATATCTGACCTCGCCGTCAAACAACAAAAGACCCAACATCACCGCTGGAAAACTGAGGAATCTGACATCGCCGTCGGACAATCCAAACACCCAACATCGCCGCTGGAGAATTAAACCACCTGACATCGCCGCCAGAATGAAACATCCAACATCGCCGCCGGAGAACTGACTCACCTGACATCGCCGTCAGAAACAAACTATAACTCTGGGAAACACCCGACATCGCCGTCAAGTACTCGACATAATCTGACTTCGCCGTCAAAACAAACATCCAACATCGCCGCTGGGGAACTAACTCACCTGACATCTCCGTCAGAAACGAACGTCCAACATCGCCACTGGAGAAATAGAGAATCTGACATCGTTGTCATAAACAAACATCCAACATCGCCGCTGGAAAACAAACTATCAGAGAACCTGACATCGCCGTCAGAAACGAACATCCAACATCGCCGCTGGGGAACTAACATAATTTGACTTCGCCGTCGAAAGACAAACATCTAACATCGCCGCTGGACACAAACATAATCTGACCTCGCCGTCAAAACAAACATCCAACATCGCCGCTGGAAAACTAAAGCATCTGACATCGCCGCCAGAAACAAACATCCAACATCGCCGCTGGAGAGTTAAATCGTCTGACCTCGCCGTCAAGATGAAGAAAATCCATTGGGGAATTGGTCACACGGTAACCAGTAATACATGGTCGATCATGCCATCAGGCATTCCAAGAACACTGTCGGGCATCATCCGGACTTCAACCATCGGGTTGATCATGCCGTCAGGCATTCAAAGAAATTGGTCGGGCATCAGCCGGACCTCAACCATCAGGTTGATCATGCCATCAGGCATTCAAAAGAAGTTGTCGGGCATCAGCCGGACTTCAACCATCAGGTTGATCATGCCATCAGGCATTCAAAGAACTGTCGGGCATCAGCCGGACTTCAACCATCAGGTTGATCATGCCATCAGGCATTTAAAAGAAGTTGTCGGGCATCAGCCGGACTTCAACCATCAGGTTGATCATGCCATCAGGCATTCCGCATTAGCTGAGAGAACTACTTCATTAACACGGTCAGACTTCAATCATGGAGTCTTCAAGGGAGATTTCAACTTCGCCGTTAGAAAACCTGCTGGGGAGGATGCTTCGCCGCTGGGGAACCTAGAGAACTATCAAGTAACTCCGCTCCGGGGGTCCAGAAATCATTCTGGATAAATCAACTCTGCTGAGGACTCCAAGAATCATTTTGAACAAATAACTCCGCCGGGGACTTTCAAGAGTCATCTTGAACCGATAACCATTCTGGAGATTTCAGGAATCATCCTGAGAAAACACTCTGTTGGGGATTCCAGGAATCATCCTGGGCAACTCTTGCCGGGGACAAACCAATCGTGGCTTGAGCAGCTTCCAAGGATTCGGCTCTCTTGGGGCTTCAGGAATCATCCTGGGCAACCTTCAACGGGGACTCTACTGGGGAGCTTAAGAATCATCTTAAGCAAATAGCCCTGCTGAGGAATTCAAGAATCATCTTGAACTGAAGACTTCACTGGGGATCTCAAAAATCATCTTGAGCACGCGACTTCGTTGGGGAGAGTGTCAAGAATCATCCTGAGCAATCAATTCTGCGGCGGAACACCTGTGAAACAAGAACGGTAACAACCTAGATCATGTTTATTATGCATATGCTTCGACAATATGCTCCACACGGTGGAAATGCTATGCGTTTATGATAAATGCTATGCACTCATGCACAATGATGCGATCCTGTCAGCAAAATAAATGCCGAAGGGAGAATTCTCCTGTCAAGGAGAAGAACTACTCAGATAGAGGAATCATCCTGCTGAGGAGAACATGGTCACGCCAATCTCAATTGGACTCCGCAGGGGACACAACTTCAGTTGACTGCTGCGGGGGAAACAACTTCAGTTGACTACTGCAGGGGGACGAAGCTCTACGAGAACCTGGACCTGCTGAGGGAAAACGATATCAATCGCGGGAGTAAACTGCGTGGCCTTCATGGCTACTCTTCTGGGGATAAGACTCTGTGGGGAAACAACTTCAGCTGTTCAACACTCTACCGGGGAAAACCAATCATGGTCTGATCAACTCCCAAGGATTCGGCTCTCTTGGGGATCTGCAAACTCGACTGAGGAAGGAGAAATCATTCTGCTTCGCTGGAGGGTACGACCCTGGGGGAAATACAACATCAGTTGTTCAACTCTCTACTGGGGAAAACCACTCATGGTCCCAACTGCTTCACTGGAGAGGGTACGACTCTGATGAGGAATTTCAATTCCGCTGGGGAAGAAGGAATCATCCGACTTCGGGGGAGAGTACAACTCTATGGGGAAACAGCCTCAGCTGTTCCAACACGCTGCTGGGGAAGAGGGAATCATCCGACTTCGGGGGAGAGTACAACTCTGGTGGGGAATATCAATTCCGCTGGAGACTTCAGTCTAGCACCGTCAGTTGCTGCATACTTCGGCGTACGAATAGTTTCCTACGAAACCTGCACTTGTGACCCGGTGCGGGGGATGAACACGAGCTTCGGCGCTTGAACATTTCTATGAAACCTGCACTTGTGACCCGGTGCTGGGGGATGAACACGAGCTTCGGCGCCTGAACACTTCTATGAAATCATGCTTCGACGCGCGATTCAGCTGAGGGGGATGACGTTCCTTCAGGACGCATCTGCTTGGGGAAGAGAATCATCTCTGCCTGGGGAGACATATCAATGCTTACAATCTCGTGTTCAGACTCTGCGGGGAGAGGCTACTGAACTCTGCTGGAGAAGAAGGAATCATCCTGCTTCGGGGATGCGCACGGCGCACTGCCTGGGATATGCTACACCTGTAACAACACAAACAAACAGACAAGATACCCTTTTCAAAGGGACCTATCAAGGTTATTATCTCGTGACAATATTCAAGTAATTAGTTGTTTCAACAATCAGTGGCCTAGGCCAGTAAGTTTATGTATGTGCATTTTATCAAAAACATCGGCGTTCTCTTTCGCAAACAAAATAGATAAATGCTAAACAGGCAAACAGAATTGCTGAATAGTATGCATTTATTGATAATGAACCCTTGAATGGGTAAAAATATTTTACAACAGAGGCAAGCTCCTGGAATGAGGAAGCCGCGCAAAAATAAAACATAAATATACATCAGTATATACAAATGTCGGCAACGAGGCGTAGACGAACACCATGAGTTGATCCCTCTATGACCCACTCGACCTCGATACTTCTCCGAGGCTTCAGCTTCGGAAGAGATTGATTCAGTTGAACGGCCCTCAGGTCCTCCAAACCACTAAACAATGAAAGTCCACACGCGGAACGCAGTCATTTGCTTTTTCAAATCCCTAACTTTTGCGTGAACCGCCCTTTACGGGTTTTCAGTTCACTGGGATACCCTTTTTTGCCGAAGCCGCCCAGTGTAGGTTTTCGACTTCGCGGGTGTACATCTTTTCAATATATCCCTAATTTTTGCCCGAACCTTTTATTCTGTTTTTGGTTCGCCGGGATGCCCCTTTTTTGCCTGGACTCTTTCTTTTTTGTCCAGCGGGTCGCTTTCAAGCAAAGTATTTTTTAACTGCGTCCGCGTTCACCGGGGATGCAAAATCTTCACCATCCATCGTGGATAACAACAAAGCTCCTCCCGAGAAGACCTTGCTGACAACATACGGACCTTCGTAATTCGGAGTCCACTTGCCCCGGTGATCGGAGTGTGGAGGAAGAATCTTCTTCAGGACGAGATCACCCGTCTGAAAGCTTCTAGGACGCACCTTCTTATCATAAGCTTTCTTCATTCAGATTTGGTACAGACGACCAAACGCAATCGATGCTAACCTCTTCTCGTCCATCAGGCTGAGTTGATTCAGACGATTCGTAATCCATTCTGCCTCGTCGAGTTTTACATCAACCAAAACTCGCAAAGAAGGGATCTCCACTTCTAACGGTAGGACAGCTTCCATACCGTACACCAAGGAGAAAGGAGTTGCCCCGGTTGAAGTATGTACCGTCGTACGATAACCGTGCAATGCAAATGGCAGCATCTCGTGCCAATCTTTGTATGTCACAACCATCTTCTGAACAATCTTCTTTATGTTCTTGTTGGCTGCTTCAACGGCGCCGTTCATCTTCGGCCGGTAAGGAGATGAGTTGTGATGTTCGATCTTGAAGCTCTGGCACAGCTCCTTCATCATCTTGTTATTCAAATTCGAACCATTATCAATAATGATCCGCTCGGGAATTCCGTAACGACAAATGATGTCCCTCTTTATGAACTTTGCCACCACCTGCTTGGTCACATTAGCGTACGAGGCTGCCTCCACCCACTTGGTGAAGTAGTCGATAGCTACCAGAATGAAACGATGACCATTAGATGCAGTGGGCTCGATCTTGCCTATCATGTCGATGCCCCACATGGAGAACGGCCACGGGGAGGACATGACATTCAACAGGCACGGCGACACATGAACTTTATCAGCATAAATCTGGCATTTATGACATCTCCTCGCGAATCTGAAGCAATCCGACTCCATCGTCAACCAGTAATATCCTGCTCTCAGGATCTTTCTCGTCATGGCATGCCCGCCGACGTGCGTACCAAATGTTCCTTCATGGACTTCTTCCATGAGCATACTCGCCTCTTTCTCATCTACACATCTGAGTAGCACGAGACCGTGGTTTCTTTTATACAACACTCCATCAGGATTGAGATAAAAGTTTCCAGACAGCCTCCTCAGAGTCTTCTTATCCTGGGTTGACGCACCCGCAGGATACTCCTTAGTCATAAGGAAGGTCTGGATGTCATGGAACCATGGCTTGCCGTCGGCGGCTTCCTCGATTGCAAAGATGAATGCCGGTCTATCAAGACGGGAAAAGACAATTCTTGGAGCCTCATTCCAAAAATTGACTTTATACATTGAAGCCAACGTGGCTAAGGCATCAGCCATTTGATTCTCCGCTCTGGGCACATGATGGAGTTCCACTCGATCGAAGAACGGAAGTAGCCTCCTGGCATAATTCATGTACGGAACCAAATTCGATTGACGAGTCTCCCACTCCCCTTTAATTTGGTTGATCACAAGCGCTGAGTCACCATATACGTCTAGATTCTTGATTCTCAAATCAATTGCCTCTTCTAGACCCATGATGCATGCTTCGTACTCCGCCTCATTATTGGTAACTGGAAACGTCAGTCTCGCAGTAAACGGGATGTGGGATCCGTGGGGAGTCGTGATGATAGCCCCGATGCCACTTCCATAGGAATTAACCGCCCCATCGAATATCAACTTCCACTGGGATTTCCTATCTGGCCCCTCGTCGGGCAACGACTCATCGCAATCCTTCGCTTTGAGAAACATAATATCCTCGTCAGGGAATTCAAACTTCATAGGCTGGTAATCCTCGATCGGCTTTTCGGCAAGGTAATCAGACAATACGCTGCCCTTAATGGCCTTCTGGGACACGTATTGAATATCATATTCCGTTAACACCATTTGCCATCTGGCAATCCTGCCCGAAAGAGCCTGCTTCTCGAAGACATACTTGATCGGATCCATCTTCGAAATTAGCATAGTGGTGTGATTGAGCATGTACTGTCATAGACGTTTGGCAGCCCAAGCTAGTGCACAACACGTCTTCTCCAGCATCGAGTATCGAGATTCACAGTCAGTGAACTTTTTACTCAAGTAGTAAATGGCATGCTCTTTTCTGCCTGTCTCGTCGTGCTAACCGAGAACACACCCCATACTGTTCTCAAGAACGGTCAAGTACATGATTAATGGCCGTCCATCCACTAGGGGTATCAAGATTGGAGGTTCTTGAAGATACTGCTTTATCTTGTCGAATGCCTTCTGGCAATCCTCATTCCAAGTAATCGCCTGATTTTTCTTTAAAAGCTTGAACATCGGTTCACAAGTGGCCGTGAGCTGAGAGATAAACCTTGCAATGTAGTTTATTCTGCCCAAGAAACCACGAACTTCTTTTTCTGTTTTCGGCGCTGGCATTTCTTGAATGGCTTTTATTTTCGCAGGATCAAC
The DNA here is from genome assembly GCA_963859935.3 of Lathyrus sativus. NCBI lineage: Eukaryota > Viridiplantae > Streptophyta > Magnoliopsida > Fabales > Fabaceae > Lathyrus > Lathyrus sativus. The sequence continues at coordinate 170,407,464 of OZ012740.1, read as the reverse complement.
CTCGATACCTCGTTCGCTAACGATAAACCCCAACAACTTTCCGGACCGCACTCCGAAAGTGCATTTGTTAGGATTCAGCCTCAACCTGAACTTCCTAAGCCTCTCAAAAAGCTTCAATAAGTTGACCAGATGCTCTTCCTCCGTTTGGGACTTCGCAATCATGTCATCAACATAGACCTCGATCTCATGATGAATCATATCATGAAACAAAGTTACCATTGCTCGCTGGTAAGTGGCCCCTGCGTTCTTCAGACCGAAGGGCATTACCTTATAGCAAAATGTTCCCCAGGGGGTGATAAACGTCGTTTTCTCCATGTCCTCCGGCGCCATCTTGATCTGGTTGTAACCGGAGAAGCCATCCATGAACGAAAACACGGAGAACTGGGCTGTGTTGTCGACCAACACATCGATATGAGGCAACGGGAAATCATCTTTAGGGCTCGCCCTATTCAAATCCCGATAATCGACGCACATGCGTACCTTACCGTCCTTCTTCGGTACAGGCACTATGTTGGCGACCCACGAAGGGTAAGTGGTGACCGCTAAGAAGCCAACATCGAGCTGTTTCTGCACTTCTTCTTTGATCTTAACGGCCATATCTGGTCTCGTCCTCCTAAGCTTCTGCTTGACGGGAGGGCAATCTTCTCGTAGCGGCAAGTGGTGGACCACGATGTCCGTGTCAAGTCCGGGCATATCTTCGTATGACCAAGCAAAGGCATCACTATACTCTCGAAGCATCTCGACCAATCTCTGCTTGACATCACTCTGCAGCGCAGCCCCTATCCTGACATTTCTGACGAGCTCTTCAGAACCCAGATTTACGATCTCGATTTCCTCCTCATGAGGCAGAATAACCTTCACCTCTTGTTTCAACAAGCGGGCCAACTCTTCAGGAAGGTCTTCGTCTTCATCAATCTCTTCTTCGGCTTGATAGATCGGGCAATCGAAGTCGAAGTGAGCCGTAGAAGGTCCAGATTCGATGTCATCTGTTATGTGGATCCTGCAATAACAAGGGTTAAGTTTAAAACAAGAATATGCAGGTTAGCACAAACCCCATTGCCATTTTACTGTTTTTCAAAACAAATATAAAACAGGAATAACAGAGATCACAATATTTGAATGCGAGGAAAACGCCTTTGATTTATTAACAAAATGCATGTACATAATCCAACAAGGCCCTGACAATAAAACCGCTATGCCCCGGGTAGGACATAGGGTTGTACAATGATTGAAAAAAGTAAATCATTACTCTTCACTTGTCATCGGGATGATTTCCTTGATGGTCCAATTGTTGAGGCGCTCGCCCGACTTGCTTGGCTGAATCCAAGAGTCGAGATCACAATCGCTATCCCCGCTGTCTTCAGACGCCGCGTTGATGCTTTCGAAGATCACTCCGCCACTGGTAAATAGGATCGGCCCCTTACCCCGTGACGCGCTGCTAGACGAAGAAGAAGAAGCTTCAGCTTCATGAGAATACCCCAACCCAAACTTATCTTGCTTGATTGGTATCTCCACAATATGCCCCCAGCCTGGGGTGGATCCAGCTTGGACGACGGCCCGAGCTTCCTTGAATGAGGAGAGATTCATCTCTGGCTTTTCTGCGACTACAGGAGCTACCTCTTTCACTTTGACGGCCTCAAATGCTTGGTAGAGAGTTTCATGGATTTCGCCATCCATTTCAACATACTTAAAGGATGACAAATGGCTCACCATTATGTCCTCCTCGCCACACACGGTTACTATGCTTCCCCCGACAGCATATTTGAGCTTTTGGTGCAACGTGGAGGTCACGGCACCAGCAGCATGGATCCATGGCCGGCCCAAGAGGCAACTGTAGGCAGGCATGATGTCCATAATATAAAAGACCGTGTCAAACGTTTCCGGACCAACTTGAATCGGCAGGGTCACTTCCCCGAAAACGTGGCGCTTAGTTCCGTCAAACGCCTTCACCACCAGATCACTGGGTGTGCAAAGCAATCCACGAGTGTCCAACTTCATTAACACCTTCTTCGGAAGCACATTAAGTGACGAACCCGTGTCCACCAGGACGTGCGACGTGATTGTGCCTCTGCACTCTATCGAGATGTGCAGGGCGCTGTTGTGATTCCTCCCTTTAGGCGTCAGCTCTAAATCTGTGAAACGTAGCCCGTTGCTAGCATTAACATGGGCTACCACCTCTTCTAGCTGATTCACCGATATCTCTTGCGGTACGTAGGCAGCGTTCAATACCTTCAGTAGCGCGTTGCGGTGCGCTTCAGAACACAGCAACAAGTTGAGAATAGAAATCTTCGAAGGCGTCTGATGGAGATGGTCTACAATCTTGTAGTCGCTCTTTTTGATTAACCGCATAAACTCCTCGGCGTCTTTGACCAGCAAGTCCTTCTCTACCCCACACGAGACTTCTTCGACGACTTTGCTTTTACCTTTATCGGCCGCCTCGGCTCTGACCGCTTTCTCTGCCACGACCTCTGGCGGCGCAAACACTCTTCTGCTACGGGTAATACCACTGATTCCTGCGAGATTCTCCACAGTCGACCCATACGGTACCAGCTCTAACTTCTGACCGTTGCAATAGACTTCAGCCCCATAATGCCACGGAACGGCGTTAGTGCTCTCGAATGGTATCGGCCCGGCTTTAGTAATAGTAATTGTAGGCGATCGGGGCGCAGAAATAGTTATTGGTTGGCGAGGGATGGTGATGGTGGCGACTTCATCGGCCTGCTTCAGCACGACCTCTCCTGATACACTTTCAGCCCTCCGACTGAACTGCAAAATCCCCTCAGCCATCAGGCTTTGAATTCCTTCAACCAACTGCTCACATCCATCAGAATGTGTAGCACAGTCCATGCATAACTCACCGCATCCTGGAAAGAACCCCTTCTTCAACAACTTAGCTTTGACGAAGCTAAGCGACGTCTTTAGGTCTTTGACATCAGTCAACAGGTCTGCACTCTCTTCTTTGATAATGGCGTTCACTCCGCCTTCCCTATGATTCGGCATAGGGTTTTTCGTAACATTAGGCACATTATCGGAGAAGTTAATAATCTTGGCATCTACCAAATCCTGCACCTTGTGCTTAAAGGCTTTGCAGTTCTCGATTGTATGGCCAGGTGCCCCTGTATGGAAATCGCAAGTGGCATTTGCGTCGTACCCTGGTGGCGGTGCCCCTGTCAAGGGAGCCATCGTCCTCTTCTGAACCAACTGAAGCTGAAGCAAAGTCTGCAAGAGCTGCGCGTACGACATAGGCGGTGCTTCAAAGTGACGGTTTGTCAAAGATGCCCGATTCTGGTACTTTCTATATCCCTGCTGATTAGGTTGTTGCTGCTGCTGCTGCGGAGCTGCTGGGATATTTATACTGGCTACCTGCTGCTGAGGGCCTTTGCCCTTTCTCCGAGCGTTGGTCACAGCGCTCGCATCTCCTTCTCGTCGTTTACCAGCATAAGGTTTCTTTCCACCTCCCCCAGCTGAGGATGATTCACCTTGAATTTTCCCGATCTTGATCCCATTCTCGACATGCTCGCCCATGATAATGAGAGATGAAAACGTCCCAGACATACCGCTGACTAACTTTTCATAGTAGACCCCTGGGAGGGTAGCCACAAACATCTGCACGAGCTCGCGCTCAACCATCGACAGTTGAACCTGGGCTGCCAACTCACGCCACCGCTGGGCGTACTCCTTAAATCCTTCATTATTCCTCTGGGAAAGGTTCTGGAGCTGGACTCGGTTCGGGGCCAAGTCGCTATTGTACTGGTAATGGTGGACAAACGCTTCAGCGAGATCCTTCCATGTGCGCACGCTAGTAGGCTCCAAGCCCATGTACCACTCGAGGGATGGTCCAGAAAGGCTATCTTGGAAGAAGTGCATCAGCAACTTCTCATCCTCTGAATAGGCAGACATCTTCCTGTAGTACGATCTGAGGTGGACACGAGGGCAGGTAGTGCCCTTATACTTCTCAAAGTCAGGCACCCTGAACTTAGGAGGTACCTTGAAATCAGCAATTAAACCCAGCTTGGACATATCAATGCCCAAAGTATTCTGATTCTCAATATCTCTCATTTTATCTTCAAGTGCTTTGAATCTAAGCCGCGCTTCAGCATTCAGCTCCCCTTCTGAACCTCTTTGAGAGAAGACATCATCCTGATGATCCTCAAGCCATGGTTGAGGCACCAACAGATTCCCGACGTCAGCATTGCCGTTGACCGGCCCCATGTTGACATTAGCTCCCAGACTACCATTGCCGACGCCCGTCGCATTGAGTCCGATATTGGCCATCACATTGCCATTAGCACTGACGTTGCCCCCGGCCACGGGGACACCATTCTGCGGAGTATCAACTGGTGGAGGAGTAGGCACGGCCCCACCATGGAGTATGTCGTTGCTATCAACCCTGGAGATCAAAGGCTGAACCAAAGTCTTGAGCTGGTCCTGGCCATTGGCGACCACCTACATAAGTTCCATAAAGCGATCCATCCTTTCGCGGAGCTCCTGGACATCTGTTTGCACTTGATCCATAATCCTGGTCTGATTAGCTCGAGTTGGATAACGGTGAATTAGTCTCTGATCAATCCTGGAATCCGGGAATATCCTGGGACCTATAAACCTGAAAAGCCCTGTAAACACTAAAGGTTAGGAAAAACAACAAAATGTACGCTATGCAAATGCTTCATGCAGATGCATGCGTGTGTCTGTGTGTTTGGGAGATTTCCCCCGATCCTAATGCCTGAGTGCCAATGCTGATAATAATAAGAAGAAGTCTGATCCAAATCATGGAAACATCAATCTCATATATAAAGAAAGCCTATCAAGGCAGTACATAGCATCAGCAAGTACAAGATGAATCAATAGCGTGACCTCAGCCAACAAGCCTGGTGATGGTCAGCATACAACAAAGATCCAAACAAAAGGAATACAAATAGTCAAGTACGGCCACGGGCGCGATACTCTTCTAACAACTCCTTCGTCTATGGATGATCTGGCAGAGTGAGTAACCCCTCGACGAGCAACTCCCTTTGCACAATGGTATACTGAAGTCCCTGAACTGAACTTTCCCATGCTCCTTCGCCGAAGCAATCTTCCAGTTTCCGCTTTTTAGACTCAAACGTCAGCTTGCGCTCCTTCAGGTTAGCGAGAGCTTTGTTGAGCTGGCCTTCAGCGGCGTATCTGCGGGCGGTTTCTTCATCAAACCTCTGTTCACTGTCCTTCACCTCGACTTCCAGCTTGGAGATCTGCATCATCAGCTTATCCTCCCGCTCTTTCCTGGTGGCCAGGGAAGCCCTCCAGTGCTGGTTGAACTTGGATATCCTCCGATATGCCTCGTCCAAATGCTGCTTCTTCGTAGCTAGTACGTCGTTGACAACCCTGAAGTCTTGACCCATGCGTTCACGCTCGGCCATCTGCTTTGTCAGGTCTATACCTAGCTGGTTCACCAACTCTGTCTGCCTTTTGAAAGAATGAACAACTTCGTTCCTCTCGCTTCGGAGCTGAGCTAATTCCTTCTCCAGTTCTTCGTTCGCCCGCTTCAATTCATCCCGCTCAGCTAATACCTGGTTATGCTGATGAATGGGCACAGTAGTAGGCTCTTCGATCATTGGAGGACTTTCTGGCTTGGCATGAGGAAACGGCATCCCTATAGCATTGGCTCTGGCTCTGATCCAAGTCGAATACGGAGGGTAGGCTTGATTGTTGATTTTTCCTAGCAATGGCTTTCCTCGCTTACCGATACCATTCCACGCGCGCTGAAGCTTGGACAGCAGATCCCCCTCTAGAGTACCAGTGAGATACAAAGATTCCTGTACCTCTTCATCCTTCGGCGGACTCCTCAAAGCATACGCGAACTGTCGAACCAACAATGACGGATTGTAGTTTATACAGCCCTTCCTACCTATCAAAGGTACATTTGGAAAACCACTGCAACTGAAGATCACCTCAGTACCCAACCTATCTCTGTCGAACCAGTCAATATCCTCTGCCGATAAACTCATCAGATGCTAAGGCCACTCAGCTGTGGCTGCAGACAAGACAAAAGGACCCCTCTTGGGCAGATGACTTTCAAGCCATTTGTACAGCAAGGGTACGCAGCACGAAACATTCTTCCCCCTCCTGTTCTCATTCTTGTAGTGGACTGAGTGATAGACATCTCTTATCAAAGTAGGGACTGGATTCCCTGAAGCGAAGATGTGAAACGCATCAAAGTCTACAAAATCGGGCATGTTAGGGAACAGAACGATGCCATATATGCACAAAGCGAGGATGGCATTGAACGCGACCCAACATCCGTCCTTCGCACACTGCTGAGCTTTACCTACCAGAAACTGCAAGGAGAACCCAAGAACCTTGTTCCAACTAGTCAGTACTAACTCGGAGGCGTCCAAATAAAGTGAAGAAGCTAAACCAGCCAGATCAGGCTCAGCATCCATATGAACAAAAGGCATCTGCCTCTTGATAGGCACACCTAGCAAATCAGCATACTCTTCCAGCATCGGCGCGAGAACGAAGTCCTGAAAAGTGAAACATCTCAGCGGAGGGTCGTAGAACTGCAGTAGAGCGTGCAACCCATTCAGCTCGAACACAGAAGGCTTACAAACCAAACTGAGCAACCTGCCATAAGATTTCCTGAACTCATCCTTCACAGAATCACCTGCTAGAGCTATCAAACCAGTCAACTTAACCACATCAGGGGTAGGGAACTTGTAAGCCACGGTCTTCCTAAGAGAGCCCATAACAATACAATAGGAGGCAAGAAATCCTAGATCGGGGAAAACGGTACCTGCAACACAGACACACGTTAATGAAATGCAAATGAACATGCAAACTAATGCAAAATGCAATCATGCAATAAGATATCCGGGTAACTGCTGTTGTGGAGATTATGTATCAACAATCACTGATGAGAAGAAAACCCCGGCGTAGGACCACAGATCTGATCTGCCAAGAACAACCATCTGATAGGACCATATACACAAGACCATAATTCTGCTCTGTCAAGAACAAATGCCTGATAATAAGGACCTCTGATGTATGATCAAGGAATATCTGCTGATGAAGTCTTCAGACCCCAATCAAAAATCTGCCCTATCAAGAACAAACATACAGCTGCTGATGAGATCTTCAGACCCCACTCAAAAATCTGCTCTATCAAGAACAAACAACATCTGCTGATGAGATCTTCAGACCCCAAAAATCTGCTCTATCAAGAACAAACAACATCTGCTGATGAGATCTTCAGACCCCAAAAATCTGCTCTATCAAGAACAAACAACTGATGACAATACTCTGCTCTATCAAGAACAGATACACATCTGATGATAAGATCCTCTGATCAAAACCTGCTCTATCAAGAACAGACATACACCTGATGATAAGATCCTCTGATCAAAACCTGCTCTATCAAGAACAGACATACACCTGATGACAAGATCCTCTGATCAAAACCTGCTCTATCAAGAACAAACATACACCTGATGATAAGATCCTCTGATCAAAACCTGCTCTATCAAGAACAGACAAATCTGCAACCGAGAAACCCTGGTACCAACAAAACTGATTCACTGTCAAGAAAACCAGGTAGTCTGAAGGTCAAAGTTTCCTGCAATAAACCCAATCCCACTCACAGGTATGGACCTAAACTGACTCAAGGTACGACATCCTATGCGTTCATCAGCGTCACAGACTTTCAAGAGGGGTGATACGATACCCAGAAGGTGTGGCATCACCAGCTCATGAAGCGGCCTCACTTAGCTGAATCACAAATGATCGGTCCCCAGAGTCGACAATCCACCAAACCAACAATTGTCTCAACCCAAAGGGTTGAAAGGGAAGCCAACCGGATGAACCTCGTCTGAGCGTGGATTTCATGAGACACTAGTGCCTGCAAAGCAAGCACGCGCCCACTAATTTCCACTCTAAGTCTATAGTGCACTCAAGCCTGGGTCTGGCTTCTCACTCATCAGAACTCCCATCCCACAACAGCACAAATAATCATATTATACTGAAAATAAAATGCGGGAAATAAAGTGCGAGAAGTAAAATACGATAAATAAACGCAACCCAACAAGTAAACATACAAGCGTTAGGAATGACTCGCATAGGGAACCAGAGAACCAGAGATTCTGGGTTCGATCCCCAGCAGAGTCGCCAGCTGTCGCTTGCGCGAAAATAAGGTGCCGGCAAGACAGAAGAGTCGCCACCTTTCGTTATTTATCCCTCAGGGCGGGAAAGGAAACGATCGGAAAAACCTGACGAAAAAGGGTAAGACAAGGTCATCGCAACCATTGTCTGGGTTCGGGAGTCGGTTACGCAAGGGGAAGGTATTAGCACCCCTCACGTCCGTCGTACTCGACGGGATCCTCGCTTGTAGTGTTCACTTAGACGGGTTGGTTTTATTCTATCTACCTATCAAGGCTGGCTGAAAAAGAAAAGAAAAATGACTCGGCAAAGCGTCGCGCTTTTTGCCTACGTATTCTCATCAGAGAATGAGAAATCAGAGTCAACGTAGTTCGGCCTACGAAGGGTTATGGGGGAAGGTAGCTCGCCAAGACATCGCCATCTTGTGCCTACGTACTCTCAACAGGTATGAGAGATCAGAGCATACGTAGTTCGGGAAACTACGGTTTATTTCCTGTCTTTTACGAAAGAAGTGTTTTTTATTGTGTTTACGATTTCAATCGCACTAGAGACTATGACCTGAGAGTGAATGCGTCGCATGTCACCCAAAGGGTACCATACTAAACATCCAGACTGTGGAAAAGAAACTCTCCCACAATCCTTTCTCAGATAGCTTAAGGCTCGTAACGTACGAAAGAAATCATTCATGATTACTGTATCTTAAACTGTTTTGAGATGAGAAGAGAACAGGCCCAACTAGGAGGGAGACTATCAAGTCCTACTGTTATCATGCCATGGATTCATGAAGGTGAGAAAATACTTAGAAGGGGGGGGTTGAATAAGTATGACAGAAAAATAATCAACGATAAAAACACAAGTATTTTTATCCTGGTTCGTTGAACTCAACTACTCCAGTCCACCCTTTTCAAGAGTGATTTGCCTTTCTCAACAAGGACTTAATCCACTATTCAAATCAACTGATTACAAATAGCACACCTAAGAACAACTGTTCTTAGTCTTCTTAAGAGCTACTGATCTAACCTAGATCCTCTTAAGGAAAACTTTCTTTACAACTTAATGTAATACAATGAAAGAGTAAGAATTGCTTCTATGAAAGCTATAAACACAACTGTGTTATTTCTCTAAGTTTAGAACAATGTATGAACAGTGAAGAATATGAAAGCTTTGAGCGTGAGAGAGTTCTTGTCAATATTGTTGTAAATTGGCACTTGAAGAATGAGCTATGATGTCCTTTATATAGCCACTTGAATATTGGAGAGAATATTTTACCGTTAGAGAAAATATTTCCAATATCAAAATAGTACTGTCCTTTGTACTATTACAGCAGAGAGACGGCGCACAAAATGTGGGTGTAGCAATTGTCTGCTGAGCTGTGATTTAACTATATCAGGAATGTACCAGAGGAATAATCTTCTTTGCAGAGAATTTTGTCTATCCCAATTAAGGAAAGATTTGCTGGCATATTCCAACGGATATATTAAAATATTCTTCTTCAAATAATTCAGATCAACAATCAATATCAGAGTCTTCAGTCTTCAGAACCTTCTGGAAACTTCAGAGCCTAATATGTTCTTCAGATGTTGATGAATCAGAGTCTTGGTGCAGCTGTGTGCTTGAAGCGTAACATGCTCTTAGATCAGAGTCTTCACTCAGATCAGAGTCTTCTCTCATTCAGAGTCTCTTCACACAGAGTCTTCTCTTATTCAGATTCTTGATAAAACATGCAGCGTGTTGTATCTTCAGAATCTTGATAACTAAGCTCTTATACTTCAGATTCTTCTAATCTTCAGATGCTCTTGAGCCATTCAGAATTCATTGTTCACATCAAATTTGCTCTTTAAGATTAAAATCTTTTGTGCCTGTAGAAAACAGTTTAGAACAAATTTAGAGAGTATAATTCTTGTATACAAATTATCATTAATGTTATCATCAAAACATAGAGATATTACTAAGACACAATCTGTGCTCTTACAATCTCCCCCTTTTTGATGATGACAAAACATGAGCAATTTGTTCAATAAAAATGAATTGAAATTACTCCCCCTGAGATTAACAATCTCCCCCTGAAATGAATACTCTAATGGAATTAGATACTTCCCTTTCTGGTTGAGTATATTTCAGATTCAGAGCCTGATTTCATTTCAGATTCAGAGCCTGATTGCATTTTGGGTTCAGAGCCTGATTAACATCCTGATTGAAGCCTGGTTGACAAATCCTGGTTGATATAAGTTTGACTTCTAGAGTCAAAGCTTGATGCCAAAGCTTGATGTCATATTAAAGCTTGATGCCAGATGAACAACTTCAGAACACTTGGTTGTTTATCTTGCCATTTCCTGTTTTGAGTTATCTTTCAGATCATAGTACTCAAGGATAGATATCAGAGTCTGGTCTTTAGATATCAGAGTCTGGTTTACTCAGATTTAGCTATTTTTGATCAGGTTCTGAAAAGATAGATCTCAGGAAAAACTTCAATGAAATTTGTCAGAGTCTGGTTAGATAAATTTGTCAGATTCTGATTAGATTCAAAGAATGTTAGTAATATGTCTGACTTAGTTCAGATAATTGCTTATAGATTTGAACAATCGGATTCTATTTTGTTTCTCCCCCTTTTTGTCATAATCAAAAAGATTTTTAAAAGACAGTAAAGATGCAGAAGAAACACATATCCAGATAAGCAAAAGATCATTTTCATTAAGATAACATCCAGATTCAGATAGAAGCAAACAAAACATATCAGAAGACAATCAAAAACAAAACAAAGCATGAAAAACTTGTGCAAAAACATTAAGAAGGTTTGGCAGATGAGGCTTGTTGAGAAGCGATGAGTTGCAGCAGTGCTGTAATCCTCTCTGAATTCTCATCTTGCTTAGCCATCCAAGTTTTCATTTCTTCATTTGTCTTCTTTTGATCAACCATGAAGTCCTTTAGTTCCTTGACATCCTTCTGAAGATCTGTAGATGCTGAAATAGAAGATTCTGGAACAGTGGATTCTGAAACAATCTGAGTGACATTGGGTGCAGGAATTTCTGGAGGTGGAGGAGCTTCTAGAAGAAGAATAGGAGGAGGGTTTTTCTTAATCCTTTTCTGATAAGCAGCAAACCTTACTTTTGATAATCTAAGACATTGAGTCCTGATTTTCAAAGCCTCCCTATTCAGTCTGTAAAGATATTTCTTCCAGACAGCACTAGCAGCCTCTTTATCCATAGTGGTCATGCACACATCCATAATGTCAGCAAAGTCTGAGACATTATCCTTGTCAAAATTTCTTAACATAGTATAAACACTTGATCCCAATTCTGCTTCATCAGGGATTCTGGGTTGGGTTGGTTGTGTTTGTGGTGTTTGTTTAGAAGGTTGAGGTTGTGGAGATGGATGTTCAGATGTTTGAGGTTCAGATGTTTGTTGGTTAATTTGTGGTTCAGAAGTTTGTTGGTTGGTTGGTTCAGATGATGGTTGTGGTTCAGATGTTGGTTGAGGTTCAGATGTTGGTTGTGGAGTGGATTGGATTTCAAGATGTTGTGGATTGAGAGTTTGAGTGGGGGAATTTTGTGGAGAAGGTGGATGATCAGAGGTGGGAGATTTAAAAAGTTGTGGTGTTTGAATGTTTGTTGGTTGTGGTGTATGAGTCTCAGATGGTCTAGATCTTTTAAATATGAGGGGTGAGTCAGATGGTGTGGTAGCAGAATGATGAACAGGATTAGAATCAGTGTTAAATACCTGTTTCAGAGTATCTCTTATCTCTTCAAAAGTTGCTGCAGGAGGATTTTGTTGAACCTTCTTCAGCTTCTTTCTTTTCTTCTTCTTCTCAGCATCTGAATGCTTTCTTTTCTTCTGATGACCTTCTTTATCAGCTTTTCTCTTGCGTCTTCTTTCCCTTGTCTGATCAGGAAGAACTTGGCCTTCCTTCTGCACAAGATTTGCAGGGATCTCAACACCATCTCTGATGCAGCAAGCAACATACTCAGCTATTAGCTCTCTGGGTTCATCTGAGGTAAATAGAGGAAAGTCCTCAACAGGAATCCTTCTCCCCCTAACTTCTTCAGAGTTAGTTTTCCTTGGTTTCTCAGATAAATCTTCAACCAATTTCATCCTTCTCAGAGTTAAGCCATTTATCTCAGAGCCAATGATAAAGTCCAGATCTTCTGTCAGCCCAGCCTCTTGCAGATGCGCCACAAGTTTGTTTTCTACCAGAATATCTGAAATCAGTCTTCCCATAGGAATCCATGATCTGACTTTTCCAGTTTTATCTCTTGCTGTTTCCCTTGTTTCCTTGACATGAGATACCAGATGATTGAACAACAGATAAGGGAGATCAATCTGAATGTTTTGATGCAAACAGTACATGAAGTAAAGTTGTTCAGCATTAACATAGTCAGATGAGTTTGAGGAGGGTCTGTGAAAAATGGTGTTCAAGAAAATCTTAGCCCAAATCTTGTAAGTGGGTTTCAAAAACTTAACCTTCTTACAAGGTTCACCAGTAGTGCAGATTTCTTGACAAACATCCTTCAGGTCTTCACGCGCAGAAGATAGAGAGGTTACTCCATCAGTTGCTGTGAAACCTATAAGTTTCCTGATCAGATTTTCAGTGATAACAATCTTCTTACCCAGCACAGAAGAATGAACGAACTTTGGAGTAGCGAATGCATGGATCCAAAACTCCTTCACTAACTTTGGATACACAGGACCCATCAGTCTATCAAAGTAACCGTTCCAACCTTGTTCTTTGATCGAAGGAATCAGATCAAACCCATTATCAGCAAGGTCTTCCAAATCCACGAAACTTTCACATAACACTTCTAGAGAATCAACAGGAGTCAGAAGAGTGCGTACTGGTTCAATGATAGTGGTAGAATCTTTGGTAGTAACTGCTTTTGATGTGGATGCCATTGTTGATGAAGAAGAAGGAGATGACGGTTTCTGGGTTCGTTTAGGGTTTGAGAAGAGAGAGAACAACAGACAAAAGCGCATATGTGTTGAGAATGTGAAAAGTGTGAATGTGTTGTGAGAGTGGTTTATATAGAAAAATAAGACACGCATGGGAAACACAACAGACATACATAGGACACATACGCACGTTTGCATTTAATGAAAAGTAATCATTTTTAATTATGATATGACATTTGGGGGGAAAATCAAGACAGATTGAGATTTTCAAAGCAATACCTTAAACGTCATAGTCAGTAGGTGTACTCCATCTTTTCAGATTCTGAGTGACACGTGTTTGCTTTGCATGTGATTCTGTAACTCTTAAGAAATGAAATGTTTTCAACTTTCAGATCCTCTGAGATGGTCAGTACAGAGTTTCACAAAAAAATAAATCACAGATAAATTAAATAAGCAAAACAGATGAAATACTTCAGAGTGTTAAACACTTAGCATCTGAGAAGTAGACTCTGAGAAATATTACTCTGGACAAAAATCCATACAAATATTTTTCAGAATAAACTTAAACCTATCTTCAGCAAGGGGTTTTGTGAAAATATCTGCCCATTGATGATCTGTATCAACAAAGGCTAAATTTATTACACCCTTCTGAACATAGTCTCTGATGAAGTGATGTTTAATCTCTATATGTTTAGCCTTAGAGTGTAAAATTGGATTTTTGGATAAACATATAGCTGAAGTATTGTCACAGAAGATAGAAAGATTACTCTCATAGATTTGATAATCTTCTAGTTGACTCTTCATCCAGAGCATCTGAGTGGAACACCCAGCAGCAGCAATGTATTCTGCCTCTGTGGTTGATAGTGCAATTGTTGGTTGCTTCTTGCTGTACCATGAGATCAGATGACTTCCAAGAAACTGACAGCTTCCAGAAGTACTTTTGCGCTCAACTCTATCTCCAGCATAGTCAGCATCACAGAATCCAACTAGTGAATATTTGTCAGATCTTCTGTAACACAAACCAACATTAGCAGTACCTTTCAGATACCTTAGAATCCTCTTAACAGCAGTTAAGTGTGATTCTCTAGGATCTGATTGGAATCTAGCACATAAACAAACACTAAACAGAATGTCTGGTCTAGAAGCAGTCAAATAAAGAAGAGATCCTATCATACCTCTGTAGAGTTTCTGATCTACCTTCTTACTTACCTCTTCCTTACCTAGAGTGCTTGTAGGATGCATTGGAGTCTTTGCCATTTTGCTATCCAGCATGTTAAACTTCTTCAGAAGCTCTTTAACATACTTCGTCTGATGTATGTAGGTGCACTCTGGAGTCTGATTTACTTGGATTCCCAGAAAGAATTTCAGTTCTCCCATCATGCTCATCTCAAATTCTTCCTGCATACATTTAGCGAACTCCTTTCCAAGCATAATATTTGTTGATCCAAAAATAATATCATCTACATAAATTTGACAAATCAACAAATCTTTCTTAATGGTTTTACAAAATAGTGTGGTATCCACTTTTCTCTGATGAAATCCTTCTTCAGAAGAAAATTACTCAACCTCTCATACCAAGCTCTGGGAGCTTGTTTTAGTCCATAAAGAGATTTTTTTAGTTTGTAAACATGATCTGGAAAATTTTCATTTTCAAAACCAGGAGGTTGGTGGACATACACTTCTTCTTCTATAATTCCATTAAGAAAAGCACTTTTAACATCCATCTGATAAAGAGTGATGTTATGTTGTGCAGCAAATGAAATAAGCAAGCGTATAGACTCTAACCTTGCAACAGGAGCATATGTTTCTGTGTAGTCTATGCCTTCTTGTTGACTGTAGCCTTGAGCAACCAGTCTTGCTTTGTTCCTTTCAACTTCTCCTTTTTCATTCAGTTTATTTCTGAAAACCCATTTTGTTCCAATAACATTGAAACCTTTAGGTCTTGGAACCAGATCCCAGACTTCATTCCTTGTGAATTGATTCAGCTCCTCTTGCATAGCTAGAATCCATTCATTATCTTCCAGAGCCTCATCAACAGATGAAGGTTCTATAATTGACACTAAGCCACAGAAGGAAGATTCAGAAGTTCTGAGAAATGCTCTTGTCCTTATTGGATCATCTTTCTTTCCAATTATCACATCCTCTGGATGAGAAGCTTTCATTCTGGAAGAAGATCCTCTGACTGTTGGTCTTTCAGAAATATGCAGATTGTCAAGTTGGGAAGTTAAAGGTGTAGCATCTGGATTTTCTTCAGAGTCTTTGTCTTTAGTCTTGTTTGCCTCTGAGCCTTCAGAGTCTGTGAGAATAACTTCTCTATCTGCAAAACTTTCAACTTGCTTTGGCTTTTCAGAGCCAAGCTTATCATCAAATCTAACATGAATAGATTCTTCCACAATCTGTGTTTCAGTATTGAATACTCTGTAGCCTTTAGAGCGTTCAGAATAACCAAGCATGAAACACTTCTGTGCTTTGGAATCAAACTTGTTTAGATGATCTTTAGTGTTAAGCATATAACAAATACATCCAAATGGATGAAAATAAGCAATGTTGGGCTTTCTGTTTCTCCACAATTCATAGGGAGTCTTTTCCAGAAGAGGTCTTACAGACACTCTGTTCTGAATATAACATGCTGTATTTATTGCTTCTGCCCAAAAATGTTTTGCCAGATTTGTCTCGTTGATCATGGTTCTGGCCATTTCTTGCAATGTTCTATTTTTCCTCTCTACAACTCCATTTTGTTGTGGAGTTCTAGGACAGGAGAAATCATGTGCAATTCCCTTTTCAGAAAAATATTTTTCAAAATATTTGTTTTCAAATTCGCCACCATGATCACTTCTGACTTTAATAATTTTGCATTCTTTTTCAGTTTGAACTTGATTGCAGAAGTCAATGAACACAGAATGAGACTCATCCTTGTGTTTTAGAAACTTTACCCATGTCCATCTGCTGTAGTCATCTACAATGACTAACCCATACTTCTTGCCTCTGATGGATGCAGTTTTCACTGGTCCAAACAGATCAATGTGAAGTAATTCCAATGGTCTAGAGGTGGAAACAACATTTTTTGGTTTAAAATGGGATTTTGAAAATTTACCCTTTTGACATGCGCCACACAGAGCATCTGAATTGAACTTCAGATTAGGGAGTCCTCTGACCAGATTGAGTTTATTAATCTGAGATATACGTCTCATATTAATATGTCCCAATCTTCTATGCCAGACCCATTGCTCATCATTCACAGATAAAAGGCATTTTACATTTTGAACTTTAAGTTCTGAAAGGTTAATTTTGTAAATGTTGTTTTTCCTCTTTCCACTGAATAAGGTTGAGCCATTCTTTTGACAAACAGCTTTGCAACATTTTTGATTAAAGATGATATCATAACCATTGTCACTTAATTGACTTATGGACAATAGATTATGTTTCAATCCTTCTACTAACAAAACATTAGAAATAGAGGGTAGGTTACCATTACCTATCGTACCAGAGCCAATGATCTTGCCCCTCTGGTTCCCTCCAAATTTCACGTCCCCTCCAGATTTAAGTTCCAGGCTTTGGAACATAGACCTTTCGCCCGTCATATGTCGCGAGCATCCAGAGTCCAGGTACCATGATTGGTGTCTGGATTTTGCTGCTAAGGATATCTGCAACAGGTATTATTTTGCTTTTAGGTACCCAGATCTTTTTGGGTCCTTTGGGGTTAGATGTTCTGCGGTTTTGCCTAAACTTCTGTTTTTCAACATAGTGTTTATTTTGGCTAACCCTTGGCTTAAACACATAAGTACTCTTTTCAGAGCTTGTATGTTTAATATCATTCAGATGACCAAACTTGAAATGAGAATACAAGGGAGTCTTCTTGATGAAGAGTTTATCAACAGACTTTGGATTGCTTCCAGAGGAGGATTCACATCCAATGCCTCTTCTGTTGTTCCCACTAACACCATAGATCATAGAAGCCATTTTGCTTCTGTCTATGCTTTTAGTGAGAAATCTTCTAAAACTGGAGTCATATTTTTCTAAAATATTTTCACTGGACTCTGTTTCAGTATCAGATTCTTGTTGAGTTGTTTCTAAATCATTTTTGAGTTTTAAATTTATCTCTTTCTGCTCAACAAGTTCTGTTCTCAGAAGATTAATCTCAGATTCAAGATTGCTTTTCAGCTTCTTGTATTTGAGTTTAATCTTGCTGTAGCTTTCCATCATGTCAGATAAACTTTCAACAAGTTCAGCTCTGGAGAGTTCAGAAAATACCTCTTCAGAGTCAGAGTCTGATTCTGACTCAGCTTCAGATGATGACGTTCCTTCATCCTGATCATCTGTGTTGGCCATCAGCGCAACATTTGCACATTCTTCCTCAGATTCAGAAGATGATTCAGATTCATCTGAGTCATCCCATGTAGCCATCAGAACCTTTTTCTTTTTGTCAAACTTCCTTTTGGGTTTTTCCTTTTGAAGTTTGGGACATTCACTCTTGTAGTGTCCAGGTTCTTTACATTCAAAACAAGTGATCTCTTTCTTGCCAGATCTTCTGTGTCCAGAAGATTCTTTCTTTTGATCAGATCTTCTGAAGTTGTTGAACTTCTTCCCTTTGTGCTTCCAGAGTTTGTTGATCCTTCTGGACAGCATAGAAAGTTCATCTTCTTCTTCAGAAGAAGATTCCTCAGAGCTTTCTTCATTAACCTGCAAGGCTTTAACAGATTTGTTAGATTTAAAAGCTAAAGATTTACCTTTATCTTTCTTCTGGGGTTCATCTTCCTCCAGCTCAATCTCATGACTTCTCAAAGAACTGATGAGTTCTTCTAGTGAGATTTTGTTCAGATCCTTGGCCAGCTTCAATGCAGTCACCATAGGTCTCCATTTGGTAGGAAGACTTCTGATGATCTTCTTGACATGATCAGATGTTGAGTAGCCCTTGTCCAGAACTTTCAACCCAGCTGTTAGAATCTGAAATCTGGAAAACATAGTCTCAATGTTCTCAGATTCTTCCATTTTGAACGCTTCATACTTCTGTATAAGCGCTAGAGCCTTTGTCTCTTTCACCTGAGAATTTCCCTCATGAGTCATTTTGAGAGACTCAAACATATCATGAGCAGTTTCTCTGTTGGTGATCTTTTCATACTCTGTATGAGAGATTGCATTCAGAAGTATGGTTCTGGCTTTGTGATGATTCTTGAATTCTTTCTTCTGCTCCTCAGTCATTGATTTTCTATCAATCTTTTTGCCATCCTTAGTAGGATGTTCATACCCATCAATGACTAAGTCCCAGAGATCAGCATCATACCCCAAGAAAAAACTTTCAAGTCTATCCTTCCAATAATCAAATTTTTCTCCATCAAACATTGGAGGTTTGGTGCTGATTCTGTCTCCTTCATATTTGTTGCTTGATGTAGGAATATCACCCATATTAGCAACCAAATAAATAACAGAGTATTTTTCTCACTGGATCTTTATCTGTCACGGTTAAGCGAATGCACACTCAGAACCGGAGCTCTGATGCCAACTGAAGGTGAGAAAATACTTAGAAGGGGGGGGTTGAATAAGTATGACAGAAAAATAATCAACGATAAAAACACAAGTATTTTTATCCTGGTTCGTTGAACTCAACTACTCCAGTCCACCCTTTTCAAGAGTGATTTGCCTTTCTCAACAAGGACTTAATCCACTATTCAAATCAACTGATTACAAATAGCACACCTAAGAACAACTGTTCTTAGTCTTCTTAAGAGCTACTGATCTAACCTAGATCCTCTTAAGGAAAACTTTCTTTACAACTTAATGTAATACAATGAAAGAGTAAGAATTGCTTCTATGAAAGCTATAAACACAACTGTGTTATTTCTCTAAGTTTAGAACAATGTATGAACAGTGAAGAATATGAAAGCTTTGAGCGTGAGAGAGTTCTTGTCAATATTGTTGTAAATTGGCACTTGAAGAATGAGCTATGATGTCCTTTATATAGCCACTTGAATATTGGAGAGAATATTTTACCGTTAGAGAAAATATTTCCAATATCAAAATAGTACTGTCCTTTGTACTATTACAGCAGAGAGACGGCGCACAAAATGTGGGTGTAGCAATTGTCTGCTGAGCTGTGATTTAACTATATCAGGAATGTACCAGAGGAATAATCTTCTTTGCAGAGAATTTTGTCTATCCCAATTAAGGAAAGATTTGCTGGCATATTCCAACGGATATATTAAAATATTCTTCTTCAAATAATTCAGATCAACAATCAATATCAGAGTCTTCAGTCTTCAGAACCTTCTGGAAACTTCAGAGCCTAATATGTTCTTCAGATGTTGATGAATCAGAGTCTTGGTGCAGCTGTGTGCTTGAAGCGTAACATGCTCTTAGATCAGAGTCTTCACTCAGATCAGAGTCTTCTCTCATTCAGAGTCTCTTCACACAGAGTCTTCTCTTATTCAGATTCTTGATAAAACATGCAGCGTGTTGTATCTTCAGAATCTTGATAACTAAGCTCTTATACTTCAGATTCTTCTAATCTTCAGATGCTCTTGAGCCATTCAGAATTCATTGTTCACATCAAATTTGCTCTTTAAGATTAAAATCTTTTGTGCCTGTAGAAAACAGTTTAGAACAAATTTAGAGAGTATAATTCTTGTATACAAATTATCATTAATGTTATCATCAAAACATAGAGATATTACTAAGACACAATCTGTGCTCTTACAATTCATCCTATGGTTGAGGTTTGAACAGGGAACTCCTAGAAGTTATCATGCATAGGTTTCAACCTAAGATTCTATCATCAAATCCTTATCAAAGGAAATGAGAGTCCTAAGGGATCATGTCAATGATACACCAAAACAGACAAAGCATCAGCTTAACATTAAAATGCATGCAATGCAAGTGAGGGAGGAAATGTGTGTGGGGCTTCAGCCTCCACAAGCTCATCTCGACCTCAAGCCAGAATGAAATAACAGTAATCATACTGAAATATAAACAACATGCTATCAAGCAAAAACAGTAAACTGCAATCATACAAATGAAATAAAATAAAATGCCATCAGGCAAACAAACCACATGGGCAAGGGAGCTGGGCTCTACCGAATACCCGCAAGCAAAGCCACACAGTAACAGTACAAGCAGAGGGAGCAACTCAACCTCTAGTGCAATCATGCTCCTAGATTCTACCTATTCTAGATATGAACTTATTCTAATGCATCAAACAAGTCAAGCAAAACACAGCAATACAGAAAAGAAAAAGAGAAGAAAGCAGACCAACTCCTCTCTCAACTCCAAGCTTCAGCTCTTCCAACAGCAATTCAGTCTTCAGACTTCAATCACTCTTGACAAATATCCATTTGCTTTTCCAGGTTTCAACCCTTCAACATAAGTTTCAACTTATCTTCTCCCTTAAGCTTCAGCTTCTTGATCAGCTCCACCTTCAGGCTTCACTATCTTCAGGGATCTTCAAGTATCAACTTGCTCTTGCTGCTCTTCAAGCTTCAGCTGGAATGGCAATGCTCAAGGATTCATCCTCTTCAACTCTTCAATGAAGTCTTCATCTTCAAACTCAGGCTCAGCATCTCTCAAGACAATCAAAACCAGAGAAAATCACTTACTGGATGAGCTGGGGATATTGAACTGCTTATTTGACCACCAAAGGTGACCTATAAGGGTTCAACATCAAAGGAATGGTTCCCTCAAAATTTCTACCTCCTAGATATATCACTTATCCCTCCAAAGGAGAGAGGTGTATACCATGGAAGGACTTTGAATCACAGGTAGGAATGGAGGTGACAGATACCATCCATGTTTGAGAAAGAAGTTATCTACATCTAAACTCTTCCTAATCCCTAACCCTAAAACAACAACAAAAAGAAAATAAGATCAAGCCCTCAAGCTCCTAAATGCATCTTTAAGTCTTCTACTATGCTCCTCAATGCTCCTCAAAGAGATACCAAGCTTTCCAAGCCCACAAAGCAAAGCAACTAAAGCAAACATGCCCTAAAGGCAACACAAACAATCAACCAATTCAAAAATCAACTAAAAATAGCATACTACTATATTAAATCCTAATATAATTTCTAAGGTATCCTACATACCTACCCTTGATACCCATATATGCCCCATAGTCTAAATTGTCCTAAAAACCCAAAAACATAAAGTTATTATGGACCTATGTTGAAGTTTAACCTAATTCTACACAACCTAGAATCATCTAATCAAAACTAACCTAAAAATCATCACAAAAATATGGAATAAATCCAGGGGGAACCTAAAACATATATCTAACTACCCTAAAAAGATTGACCTAAAAATACTAAGGGAGCTACCTAAACTAAAATCTACAAAATCATATATCAACCTAAAAGAATTAAAAGGCAATTAAAGTGAAAAATATACAAAAAATATTAAAATGCATGAGATGAAAAATATTTTCATTTTATATTTTTCTAGAAAAAAATATGAAGTGGGAGAAAAAATTCCCATTAAAACATATTCAATTTCCACTTTATTATGAATTTTCAAAGTATGACATAAAATGGAGAAAAATGAATTCAAAACATGAAGCATGGGGTGCAGGAAGAAATAGTATGCAGTTCATTTTATTGATAGGCCCAGATAGGGGGGTGCGTATAGAAATGCGCTTGGGCCCAATGCTAAACCAGAAATTAATTAAAAAAAACATAAAGCAAATAAAAGAGCAGCGGTGCGAATATCAAAGAATTATAGTGCAAAACTCAATTGGGCTTGAAAAGGGGGTTCAGATAACAATAATCAACTAAGCCCAGGATGCTTCTTTAAATGAAACGCGGCGTTTCATTCTTGCTGGCTCCCTCCAAAACGAAATTAAATCCAAACCGTTGGATTAGGTCTCAAGTCAATGGTCAAGCGTGTGATCTGACGGTCGTGGGTCATCTTCAACCTTGGACCTAGGGTTTGCAGAACCCTCCATGAAAACGCAGAACTCATGCACAGATCTTCCATCCTTTCGTATGCACTCATTTCTTGACCAAATTTAACAAAATAAAACACTATCTTGATCCATTTTTCACCCTGATCACGCCTATGGTCTTGAAATACATTGAAACGGTCTCTACTACCAAACCCGAAGGTGAATCCAAACCAATCTCAAAATATGATCCATACTCGACTTTAACCAAACTCAACTTTCTTTACATCAAAATGATCCTTGCATTACCCTAATTAAAATCAGCTATCAATCTTGCATTAATGTCCACTATATCACTAGTTCTTACTCCATCAAGAAATGGCATCCATGAATGAAACTTCACCAATCACTCCTAAACTCATCAAAAATGATCACCTAATTGTCTCTAACAATTCTAAACTAATAACTTAACCTAACCATGCCTAGATAAAGAGGTGGAAGAGATTTTTTAAACCTGGCTTCTTGGATTGGTAGTGATGGTAGATCTCCAATTCAAGGCTTGAAACTCTTCAAGAATGGTCCTTGGATGATGAAAACTCTTCTGTTTGCAAAAGATTGGATGTAGCAAGCTTGTATCCTTGAACTCGAATGTGATTTGCTTTCTTGAAATTTCCAATGGCAACCTTCAAATCTTCATGGATGGAGCTTCAAACCAGTATGCATACACTCAGAAAGATCTATGGAGAAGGTTTGTGAAGAAAAATGGGATGGATATGAAGAAGAATGAAGAGATTGAATGTGATTTGCAATGGAGGATTTTGGATTTCACTCTCTCTTCTCTACACCAATTAACACCAACCTTGCATCTGAGCAAGTCACAATGGTTATATAGAATGGTTTAGAACATTCTAGAACCCCCTAGAACAATCCAATGAGAAATTCATCTTTTCATGTCATGGTATTTTGATTTCTCATTTCTCTTACATGGTATCTCATGCCAAACTTCTCATAACCTTGGTAACTGACTTGAATTTATCCCACATGAGATTTAGGGTAAGTTACAATGCATATCTTCCTTGTGTATTGAGTTTTTCCTTGTTTTGGTTTGGTACCTTAAGATGCAAGTAATCCCATTACAAAGCAGCCCTATGATCCAAGCCTCAAATCAAAATTGTGGATGAACCATTGTTCTTAGAATGTCATTTGGAGTCAAAATGACCTATTACATGACATGGTTTGGACTTATAACTTGGGATTTCCATTTTTCAAATTCACTTGAATTAACTTATGCCTCATTTTTAGGCCATTTTTATCACTTTTTGATGTGAGCCTTTTCAACATTTCATGACCTCCCTACTAGCCTTAAAACATCATTCTAAGCAAGTTTGATGTTGAAGATTTTTCCATTTGAAGCTTGGAAATAGGAGATATGGCCTTATGCTTGAAATGACCTATAACCTCCAAATGACCAAAATGCCCTTGGCTTGTCAAAGCCATAAGTTGAGTTCTACAAATCCTATCAAGGACTTCTAGTACTCTATAGAAATCTAAGAAGATGCCCTTCAACATTCATGTTGACCAAGAATCCATAGGAATCATCCTACTAGGGAAAAAGTTGTCTGCAAGTTGGGTGACTTTCAAGGACCCAGATTCACATACCTCAGATGACCTGTAATTTGTCAAAACCATAACTTGAGCTCTACAAATCCTATCAAGGACTTATACCACTAAAATTAAAGCTAAGAACAAGCTCTATAACATTCATGTTGTGGGGAAGATGAGATGACAATCACATCTTGAGCTAAACTGCCTTGAAGATAGGGATCAAACTAGGGGATTTTACACTGTCAATCCTTAGAAACCCTAGCTCAAACTCCTCAATCATGATGAGTTGGTCTAGAAATAATCCTTATAGTAATTAATTACATCATTCCATGATCACATGGCTCTTGGATTAGGTCTCAACCCTCTCCAAATCATCAGTTGACCTAGGGTTGACCTAGTCAAACCCTAATTCCACCACTCATGGTTGAATCTTCTGAATTCTTGTACAATGACCTCTCTAGGCTTCATGATGGATTTCAAGACATCTCATAAGCTTTCTCAAAGCTTCAAGTCCATCCTCATAGTCTCAGAATCATCTGAGGAGCTCCCACAACTCTCAAGCTATGAGACACACAACCTTGGTTTCAACCAATTCCTCTGAGGATCTCTTGAGTTCTCTGACAAAGGTATCAACCTTTGAACATTTGAATAGCCCTCTTGGCTAGCTTCAAAGTCTCATACAACTCTTGATGGATAAATAAATGTTGGTCAAATTTTGGGGTGCAACAACCCTCTGTTGGTATTATTGTTTTCCTCTTCAGTATGTTCGTCGGCGAGGCCTGGCATGGGTAATAGCTCAGTAAATCTCTTGAATGATGTTTATCCACACCATATAAGGGATGGTTGTAACGTGCAAATTTCCAGCTACTTTATTTTTTATTTCCAAACGGGTTTCTTGTAATAGTACTTTGGGGAAGAATCTTTGTATCTTCAAATTTGAACCTAATGATAAGCTTGAATGTATAATGAAGTTTGAACACTTGAAGAACCTTCACATTTGTAACATGAAATAGAATTTGATATTTATTTCAGGAAATGAAAATCCCTTAGATAAACTTAGGGTAGAACTTCTTGTGACAACTTATGCCATATGAGTTTGGACAGTGATTAAAGTAAAATCCTAAAGAAGTTGTGTAGTTGTAACTAATGTGATCTTTGATGAATTTTGATTTTGACTTCAATTGAAATTTTAACCTTGAATCTTTTAGAAATGGACTCAAAAACCGAACTTTGTATGCTTTTTGTGATAGTGAATGGAAATTGGGCTGGTATTGATGAATTTTGAAAACATAAATGTCTTGAATCCATAAAGCTTCCAAACCTTAGTATACTAATTCTTGAAGTTAAGTGACTAAGAATTTCGAGTCCTCTATTTGAATAATTTGAGTTCAGATCACCAATTAACCACTTGAGTGAATACTTTGCCGAAATTTTCAATCCATAATAAAACCAACTTCCTATCTTCCACCATGAGCGGTTTTTTTAAAGGTAATAATACCTTGAGAAAATTTGAATTTTCAGACACACGGGATCCTTGTGGTTTGAATTTTAAATCATATAAAGGATATTATACTTTGAATTTGACTTGAGCTTGTAATTGCAACTTGGACTCTTTGTATTATGAAATTATCATGTAAACTTTAATTCTTGATTTTGGAATCATCGTGATCTTAAAGTACCCTTAACTATTAAAACCTGATGTCATAACATATAGCCAGACAACTCATCCAAGATATCTTCGAAGAGTTGATCCAAGAACGGCCCGAGAATGAAGAAAGAGTTCTAAAAGTGAAGCCCAAATCTAGTAAAGGCCACATGACCATTTTAAGTCAGGATCAAATTTTTTATGCCATAAAACACTTGTCTGTGAGAGT
Organism: Lathyrus sativus; assembly: GCA_963859935.3. Classification (NCBI taxonomy): domain Eukaryota; kingdom Viridiplantae; phylum Streptophyta; class Magnoliopsida; order Fabales; family Fabaceae; genus Lathyrus; species Lathyrus sativus. The sequence continues at coordinate 170,382,114 of OZ012740.1, read as the reverse complement.
AAGTATTATCTCCACTTGAAATTTGGTGCACCTGCACAAGCTAGTTAGTAATAAAACATGCACACGAAGACTGTATGACCTAAAGATGTTATGCGGAATGATGCACAAGAGGTGGGACCTTATGGTTAAATTAGGGTGTGACAGTGATCCTGATCCAATATTGTGTCTAATTCGATGATTTTTTATTTAACACAGACACATAAAAACTTTTTTTTGGAGTTTCGCTACCGTTGTGCTAAGTAACCGGGTGAGGGTTACCCAACTTAGAAGGCAGATTATTTTTCTAAAAATGCTTTATTTTATTTTTTTTTTCTTTCTCTTACTAGATTGTTCACCTATTTGCATCGGTTCACCCACTTAGCGGTACCTAAGATGGTGCTGACTGCTAAGTTAAACTACTTAAGGATTTGTTCAAGGGTGAGATTTTAAGGCCACCGCATAATAAATATCCGGATCGATTCCTATAATTAAGAAACTTATGGTGTCAAGACGATATCGATTTTTCAAAAGTTTTCCCAAGTCACTGTAAACTATCCTAAACTTGTCTAACAGCCCAAAATTTCAAAATAAAAGTTGTTTTCTTATTCAAAATTTTTGGTATGGCTCAAGAAATGGGTGAAAATAGACAAACTACACATACGACTCATCAAGCACATGTATTTATTAAAAAAAAACTAAAAAAGAAGCTAAAAACTAGAAGGAAATGAAATTAAAATGAAAAACATAAAGGGAAATAAAAATAGTAAAAAGAGTAAATATCTCCTCCCACACTTAAATCGAACATTGTCCTCAATGTTTCGATAAAAGGTGAAGAAGAGATAGGTGGAACCTGGACATGACTACTGCTGGCCACTGGTACCCTCTCCTCCTTGCTTTGGATGTCGAGGACGACGAATTCTAGTTTGATGTCGTGAAATTTGTGAAAGCTCAAGTCACTCAATCCTCGCTGCTAGTGCTTTGTTAGCCTGTTGAAGCTCACGAAGGTTTCCTAGTATAGGACCTTAAGTGGCTTCTACTAGTCTGTAATGGTTGTCGAAGCTAGCTTGCTGGCGTTGCTGGAGGGATGTGGCGGCAAGCTGGGACTCCATCATAATATGCATCGATCTCTCATGATGTTGTTGGGACTCACGTATGAAATTCATCATGTCCTATTGTTGCTCATACATGGCATAGAATAGGCCATCGCGTTCCTCTTCGCGAGCTTGTTGTTGCCTCCACATCTCCTCTATGATATAAAATCTAGAAGGTGCACCTGCAGAAGGGTTAGTAAAAGGTGGAGTGTGTGCAGGTGATGCCTGAGGGGGGATATCATGATCGGGTGATTGGTTTATCCGCTCATATTCGTCGTCGTTCTTGTTACTCTCGTCCTCAAGAATGTTTGGTGGAAACGGACCGAGAATAGGGTCAGCCTGTAGATCATACATCTAGTTCCTTTATGGTCGCACATCGGTACAACGGGAACAAGGTAAAACGACGCTCGGTATATCCATATTTTGAACCACGAGGGTGTATCCTCCCTCCTTCCTCACCCTGCACAATCACATATCTCTCAAAAATTTTAAATTTATGGTGCAAGGTGGGAGTGGTTCTAAAGTGGCTAGCTCAGCTTCGAGTTGAAGGGCACGTGCGATGGAGGAAATCAATCCTCCAAAGGACACAGTTCCTCTCTTTTTCACAACGGCGCACATATGCGCCAACATAAAAGCCACAAGATTCAATCTTCTGTGGTAGAGGGCAACCTGCAGAAAAATGAATTTTTTGGAATTTAACTTATTAGAGCTTTCCCTGGCAAAAATGGTATCTGCCAGCAAATGATGAAAGACATGTATGGTCGGGTTATGTATATCGGAGGCCAAGTTTCCCTCGAAGGAACTAATGGCACGACCTGTCAGGTCTCTCCACAGTTGGAAAGCCTCAATTTGCCACTCAGTGTCTAAAGGCGCTTCACAAATAGCACCTTCCCCGAGCGGGAATTCTAACAGACCTGCCAACACATCAGTGGTGAATGCATATTCCATATTAAACATTCTAAATTTCACCGTACCGACGGTGCTAGTGGTGTTAGCTCTAACATTATAACTCAATGAACTCAAAAATTCACGAGTCAGCCTCTCATAGGTGGGTTCTCTTGTCGCAAAAATTTTGCGTGTCTGCAATTCTTCGAACTTTTGCCTTTGCCTATCTCCGTCCCTTCCTTCATGAAAAACTACCTGTCTCGGCTCCATTATTGTTTATTGGTGGTTGTTTTCAAGAGAAATGAGGGTTTTAATGGATTTGGGGATTTTTGTAAAAAATGGATGAAAGGTTGGATTTTTATAGATGGGAAGTGGGTGGGGTAGTTGGAAATGGTGATTGAATGAGGTGCTAATGAGTGTGAGTGGGTTTTTAATGGAGTCAATAGTGGAGAAGGTGGGATTTTTTAGAGGTTGAAGATGAAGAAGATAGAGAAGATGAGGATTTTCTCAATTCTGTCTAGTATGAGTCCCAGACTCTTGGCGTCCGCCTAGGGGGATGGCACCCGCCATCTTCCTGTTCTGGGCCCAATACAGGATTTGGGCCTTGGATGGGTTTTGAGCTTCGTTCGGTGGTGTGCGTAGCGTCTTCTGTGATATTTCTACATACAAGAAACATATATAGTATTTCATATGATAAAAAAAATGCATATTAAACATAAATAATAATAAAAATCATGTAATAAAAATAATTTAACATTTTTGCTAAATTTGAAAATTAAACGGTAAATTTTCATATGCGAAAATAAAAATATGTCTGGGGTGAATTAAATTAGCCATAATAGTGCAGTAAAAATTGTTAGCTATACAGTAAAATATAAAGATAGTAACACAGTAAAAATCCCTTCCACATCCAGTTCGAGCAATATCCTCAGTGTGCTAGTGACTCCTTTAAAATGATTGGCGATGAACACCTTGATTTGTATATGGACAGGATGCATGTGCCTCTACAAGCTGGCCTCTGATACTATAGATTTATGATACAGGCAATCATAGTCGGTAGCATGCGTCACATCAGAGACTTCCATCTGTAAGGTTAACTAAGTAAGCTCTTCGCGAAGAGAAAAAATCTCCTTGCGCATAACATCGAACTCATCATATAGGTCTCATTGCTGCAGATGAACATTAGAGGAATACAATATGGTCCTTTTCGAGAGGGGTGTAGGATGGTATTCATGCACAGGTGGAGTCCTAGGTCTGGCAGGCGTCTCATCGTGACCTTCGAGAGCATACGACCAATTTTCTTTATTGTGAACATTATTTTGGGTCGGGTTTGGCAATCTGAAGTAATGAATGGTCTCATTGTCTATCAGGAGTTTGAAATCGGCAGGACCAAAGAAAACTCTTCTTACTAAGCCTCGATCCAAACAATGGTTCAGGTCAATAAGGATGTATCTACAATATGGGGTCAAATGAGTTAATTTCAGTGCAAGACCTAAGGCATAAGCTATGTGTGTCAATGTACCTCCTCATGGATGGGTCCTTTTAAAGATCTAGCAGTTAGGTTAAGTTATACATCAGGAAATTTCCACTGGCTATAGGACGTGACTGGAAAGTGCAAAAAAGCATAAGGATTTCTTCATCACTTACATGGATATTGGTTTTGGTTTTCCCAAAGAATGTCTAAGCTAGAATCATTTGGAAGTACCTAAAGATTGGGTTGTGAATTTTGTTTGACAGTTGGGTGGAAGGATCAGGGCCTCGTCCATCGGTGATTTGACTCTAGAACTTATCCAGCTCATCCTGCATAACATTTACTTCTGATATATCATGTATGACATCTAGGCCATGCTGAAATCCTAACAGGTTAGCAAAATCCTTGTGGTTGAGAATGTATTCCTTCCCAAATAATCTGAATTTAATATGTCATCTTTTGAATCCTCTACCAGCGTAGGGTTCATAAATGAGAGAGCTGAGGAACTCTAAGGTTAGGTTCCTAAATGTGACATTAATGGCATCAGAGTATTCTTCCCACTGGAGTTGATGGTTGAGGCATCTCACACTGTCCTCAAGACTTAAGATTTCAAGGCAGTTGGAGTCAGGGTATCTTGTTGGGAGCATGGGTTGCTCAAAAAGGATCACAAATCTTTTCCTCTACTTATCATCCCTGAAAACAACGTGCATATCATCTTGGTTCTGCATCCTAAAAAATAATGTTAGTGGAGAGTGATGGAATCTGAGACCTGAAACATAAACATCACACAAGTTAGTCATGTTAAGAAAATAATAAGTGTAAATAATTCACCTTTGACAATAAAAATAACAAGAAAATAAAAATGGTCGTGGGTTGCCTCCCACGCAGCGCTTATTTAACGTCGGTAGCTCGACAATTATGGAATTTAATTAGTAGGTGTGGTAATGGGTGGTTCGATCAGAGTTTGACCAGAGTAATAGGTAGGGATGTATCCTCCATAATAGTGTTTCAACCTTTGTCAGTTTACTATAAAGGGACTACATGAATAATTTCGGATTTCTACTGCCCCAGGCCTCAAGACTTTGGTAACCTCATAAGGGCCAGTCCATCTTGAGCGTAATTTACTAGGGAACAGATGCAATCTTTCTTAACAATCTTTTTGTCATGCCATGCTTTAGTTCTTTTTTTTTATAGATAATAGCATCTTCATAAGTATCGTGACGTAGTTCTTCTAGTTTATGGATGTCGAGAATGCATTTGTCACCGGCTGCTAAATAGTCCATATTAAGGGCCTTGATGGCACAATAGGCTTTATGTTCTAACTCAAAGGGTAAGTGACAAGATTTTCCGTAAACTAACTGATATGAAGTGTAATCCGCCATCGCTTATAACGAGGCGAGGTACTCCAAATCTAGGAAATATGTAGTTTTTGAATAATTTTATGACTACGCGAGTATCGTTGGTAGGTGAAGCCACATCTTCTATCCATTTAGGTACGTAGTCAATGGCTACTAAGATATACTTGTTTCCCATCAAGGATGGAAAGGGTCCCATAAAATCTATTCCCCAAACATCGAAGAGTTCTACTTCTTGGATATTTTGTAAGGGTATTTCATCACGTCTTGAGACATTCCCAGTGGTTGACATCGGTCACATCTGACAATATGGGCATGGGTGTCACGTCATAACGTCGGCCAAAAAAGGCCTGCTTGAAGGATTTTGGCGCAAGTCTTAGATGTGCCTGCATGTCCACCATATGGTGCAGAGTGACAGTGTTTGATTATGTTTTCGACTTCCTCTTCTGGGACACTGCAACGAGATATTCCATCTGTACCTCTCTTAAATAAGAGTGGTTCATCCCAATAAAAGTGTTTCACTTCGTGAAAGAACTTCTTTATTGGTAGTTAAGATCATGGGGTATGATATCGACAACTAGGTAGTTTACAAAATCGATGTACCAAGGTACGTTTGTAATTGCTAGGGCATTTTCAATGTTTAATTCTAAGTGGAGGTCAGGATCATTGCTATGATTGGCTCTAACTGCTGCTATAAATCTATCATAAATAAAGTCATCGTTTATCGGGATGTCGTCTGGTTTTAAGTATTCTAGCCTCGAAAGGTGGTCTACAACCATGTTCTCGGTGCCTTTCTTATCCCGGATCTCTAAGTCCAATTCTTGTAGCAAAAGGACCCAGTGAAGTAATCTAAGCTTAACATCCTTTTTTCTTAATAGATTTCGGATATCAGCGTGATCTGTGTAAATAATAATCTTTACTCCGACTAGATAAGATCGAAACTTGTCAATAGCGAAAACTATTGCGAAGAGTTATTTTTTGGTTGTGGCGTAATTAAGCTGGGCGGCGTCTAGTGCTCTACTAGCGTAATAAATTACATGAAGTTTCTTATCTTTCTTTTTCCCTAAAACAGCACCAACTGTGTAGTCACTTACATCGCACATAATTTCGAAAGGTTGATTCCAATCGGGAGGTTGCATAATAGGTGTGGAGATTATTGCTTGTTTAAGGTGTTTGAAAGCTTCAAGACATTTATCATCAAAATTGAACTCAACACCTTTCATAAGAAGATTGGTTAAGGGTTTGGTTGTTTTGGAGAAGTCCTTAATGAAGCGTCGGTAGAAACCAGCGTGTCTAAGGAAACTTTGAATCTCTCGAATTGTTTTTAGTGGTTGGAGATTTTCTATAACTTCTATTTTGGCTTTGTCAAACTCAATGCCTCTTGCGGAGACTATGTGTCCTAACACTATTCCTTCCGTGACCATAAAATGGCATTTTTCCCAGTTTAGAACAAGATTGACTTCTACACATCTTTCTAGTATTTTCTCGAGGTTGGTTAGGCAGTTTCTAAAACTGGATCCACATACCGAGAAATCATCCATGAAAACTTCCATGATCTTATCAAGGAAATCTGCAAAGATTGACATCATACAACGTTGGAAAGTAGCTGGGGCATTGCATAGTCTGAATGGCATTCGTCGGTAGGAAAATGTTCCATATGGACAAGTAAAGGTTATTTTCTCTTGATCATCGGGGTGAATGGGAATTTGAAAAAATCCTGAATAGCCATCTAGATAGCAAAAGTAAGAATGTCTTGCTAGACGTCCAAGTGTAACACCCCAAATTTAAGCGGAATATTTTAATTAATTATTTAATTGATAATATTCGTATTTTGGGTGGTTTTCGGTGGTTTTGTGGATTACTGAGAAAATGTGCATTTTTGGACTATTTATTTAATTAATAGTATACTATATGAGAATATTAGTATTATTATTGATTAAAATGAATATAAGTGAAATAAGGGTAAATTGGGCATTATGAAGAGTTAGTAAGGGTGTTATGGAAAAAGCCCAATTGTGTGGCCCAAGTCTAAGTTTGACAAAATAGAATTCTGAAGGTTTAGGATTCATTTGGTTAACCGTGAAAAGAATGGAGGCCAGATCTCTAAGGAGGGATCAGTGGAGGCAAAAGCTTCGGAAGATTGCTGGAGTTAATCGTGAAAGCTTTGAATCGGCTAAGGTATGGGGAGTATCGCATTTCATGATTTTCTATGTATGCCTTTCAGTGTGTTTATGGTGGGGTTTATGATTTAGGGTATGTTGGGTTGATTTGGGAGAATTAGGGAAATTGATGAATAGACTTTGAGGTTATGATTGATGGCATGTATCCCTGAATATTGACATGAATTTAGGAAACCTTATCGGACTGTTTGATGTGTAACATGAATTTGGAAACCTTAGGCCTTTGTGGCCAAAACCTTGGATTGTGATATGTTTGACCCTATAGGAATAGGAATATTCAAATGTGAGTAACTCTGATGCACTCAGAGCAATTGCCGAAAAATAGTGTTTTAGGCAGTGCAAATGTTGCCGGATTGGCCTAGTGAACCATAGGGTTTGTGTCGTTATCGCCATATGATCTTAGGGATGATTTGGGGGCATTGGGTATGTCAATCGTATGATTTTTTGGGTAGAAATTAGTTTGGTGCGTAGCAGGTTTTGCTGTCATCGCTCTGTTCGCCTAGCGAGCAAGCCAGTGAAGGTTCGCTACAAGCTCGCCTAGCGAGCAAGCCAGCGAAGGCTTGCTACTAACTCTCCTAGCGAGCGAGCCAACAAACACATTAGAGTTCGCGAATATTGATTGTGTGCAGCGATGCCGTGATGTTTGATTCTTGGATTCCTGTGATGAGTTACTATGAGTATGACAGTGAGGTTGCGTGAGTAATAAGTGATAGTATGAGAATTACCGCGAGTGTAATTATGATGAATTAATATGAGGCAAGGTGAGATGATATTAGGGATTAATATGTGAATACTATGTGATGATATGACGAATTAACATGAGTAGAACTGTGAAGTTTATGTGATTGATAGGCGATAGTGTGAGGATTACCGTGAGTATAATTTGATAAATTAATATGAGATGATATGGGGGTAGTATTATGAATTAATATGGGATAATATGGGATAATATGACTATGAGCTAATATGTGATTTATACGTGATTATATGATGACATGATGTGTGAGATTAATTAATATGATGAATTATGATGATATATTGTATGATGATTAATATGATGAATTATGATGATATGTTGTATGATGATTAATATGGTGAATTATGATGATATGTTGTATGATGATTAATATGATGAATTATGATGATATGTTGTATGATGATTAATATGATGAATTATGACGTTTGATGGTGATGAATATGATGAATGATGATGCACCTATGATGTTATTATGAGGATGATTTGTGAAGTGTGCATCATGCATTCATGTGCATCTGGACTTCGATTCAGGACCTCGATTACTTTGGCTTCAATCCCACTGTGCGGATGTGAAGTATTTTGATGTGCTTCGGTTCTATAGTAAAATCGATCCTATTGATGGGGATCTATGGAGGGTTGATGGCCCAGTGTCCATCGCGCTGTGATGATTGGTACCACATGCATTGAGTTGTGTCGCATTGCATCTATGAGTCTTTTTGTATGAATTATGACGTTATGGCCTTTGAGGCATATTTGAAGGATATCAATGTGTTGAATATAATTATGAGTAATATGTCGTTTATGCATTAATTGTTATACATTGATTATTATGAATTGTTTTACTCACCCTGCCTGTTTAAATGTTACCTCCACATGGGTAACATGCAGATGAGCAAGTTTAGTCGTGGACGCCGTCGAGGAGTATTTTGAAGTTTTAGAGTCGTTAGCCTTTATGGCTAATTTAAGGGGTCTTGCTCTGATATGTAACATCGGGTTGGGTTCTTTGAGTTGATTTTATATCATTGAGTTATTTTACTGATGTTCCCTTTTGAGGAGAAACCTTGATTTATGCTTTGAGTTCCACTGTTTTATGTTGTTTGATGTACTTTAACAAAAACCCGTCGTTATGGAGTATTGACCAATTTTGTTGACTTTGAGAAATGTACGCCCTTTTGTGGCTTTTTAATGAGATTTATTTATTCACTCTGATTTATGTGTTATTTTGCCTTGATAATTTTGGGTAGAAAAAGGGTGTTACACCAAGCATTTGATCTATGAATGGAAGCGGGCAATGATCCTTCCTAGTTACTTTATTTAGTTTTCTATAGTCGATACACATACACCAACCGTTTTCTATACGCTTAGCTATCTGCTCTCCTTTTTTTGTTTTGTACGGTTGTGACACCTCCCTTTTTAGGTACCACATGTACAGGGCTCACCCACTTACTATCAGAGATTCGATATATTATTCCAGCCTCTAATAACTTTAACACTTCCCTTTTAACAACATCACTCATTATAGAATTTATCCTTCGTTGATGTTCTCTAGAAGGTTTAGAGTCTTCCTCCAACATAATTCAGTGCATACACAGAAGGACTTATCCCTTTAAGATCAGAAATGTTATAGCCTAGAGCTAAGGGATATTTTCTCAAAACATCTAAGAGTTTATTGGTTTCTTTCCTATCTAAGGTGGCACTGATGATGACTGGGTGATTTAGTTCTTCGTCCAAGAACTCGTATCTCAGATTTTTAGGTAGTTCCTTAAGTTCTATTGATGGTTTCTTAGGACATGGTATATGATCGAGGGTAAATGCCAAGCATTCGTAAAGATTGTCATCTATATAAGGCTCAGTTTTTGATTCGCCGTCCTCCGTTATAGGAGTTGAAGGTAATTTAATCGTTTTGACTGGATCTACTTGGTCTAATTCTCTTATGCATTCATCTATGATATCAATAGCATAACATGAGTCATCTATGGCTGGTGCCATCAGGAATTTGGATAAGATGAATTCTACTTTTTCATCACCTACTTTAAACGTCATTTTTCCTCTATTGACATCTATTATAGCTCCAACTGTTGATAAAAAGGGTCTACCTAGAAGGATTGGGATTTCGTTGTTTTCTTTAATATCCATGATAACAAAGTCTGTTGGAATATAGAGTTGGCCAATCCTAACCGAGACGTCTTCTAAAATTCTAATAGGATACTTAACAGATCTATCTGCTAATTGAAGGGACATCCTAGTTGGTTGCAACTCTCCTAGGTCTAACCTCTTACAAACGGATAAAGGCATCAAGCTTACACTGGCTCCTAAGTCCAGAAGTGCTTTATCGATAACTTGACTTCCTAAAACGCAAGGTACAGAAAAACTTCTTCAGTCTTTCTCCTTTTTAGCAAGCTTATTTTCAGCAATAAAATTGCATTCTAAGGGTTTTGGATCATCAAGCCTTCGTTTGTTGGTTAATATGTCTTTAAGGAATTTGGCGTAAGATGGTATCTGGGTAATGGCTTTGGTGAATGGAATCTCCACATGGAGCTTCGTAATCACATTTACAAGCTTTTTTATATTGGTTATCTAACTTGGTTTGTTTCAGTCTTTGTGGGAATGGAATTGGAGGTTTATAAGGAGGGGGTGGTACATAAACTTTATCGTCTTTCTCTCCTTCCTTATCTCGAATTCCTTCGTCTTTTGATTTCTTAGATTCTACTTGGTTTTTCTACTTCTTTCTCAGGTGTGGTTGTTGCACCCCAAAATTTGCCTAACCTTTTCTTACTTGGTTTATGTTTCATTGCATTGGCATATCATTGATCTAACATTTGCATAGCATATAACTGTTCATTTGTGCAGGGGATCAAGTGTGGTTTATATCAAAAGGAGCCAATCTAGAGGTCTTATGCAAGCTTGAGTCATCAGGAAGAGGGTTGGGTTCTTGAGAAGTTCAGTTGTTTGTATGGGGTTAATCTCCTAAGCTGATGACCAATTGAAGATCATCAGTGGGTTGTGGAGCCTTGATCAAGGAGAGAGTGTGTATATAGAGCTCATAGAGTGCCTTGAGGGTTATGGTGGAGCTCAATCAAGCCATTGTGCCAAGTGTGAGGAGCCACAGGTGAGGGTGTTGCAATTAGGGTTTTCATCTGAGTAACCCTAAGTCAACTGTGCAATTGAAGAGGATCAAAGCTCATTTCTAAGTCTTTGTAATCATGGATAGTTGTGTTGAGATACATGAGATGATATTCCAAGATCAATTCAAGAAAAGTTCACAGTGTGAGGAGTTGCTAAATAAGGGTTCTCAGGGTAAAATCCCCTATTTAGTGCATAACTTCAAGACCACTTATCTCAATATGCAAGTTTCATCCCCACTTTTGGACAACATGAAACTTGTAGATCATGCTCTTAGCTTTAATTTTAGTACTAGAAGTCCTCCATTGGATTTATAGAACTCAAGTTATGGTCCAGACAAGTTACAGGTCATCTGAGGAATGTGAAATTTGTCTGTGAAAGTTCACCAACTTCCAAGGAACTTTTGACCTATAAGGGTATTTCTCCTAAACTTTTGGCCAACATTAAAGTTGTAGGTCTTGATCTTAGCTTTTCAAATTGTACTAGACGTCTTCCATCTGATTTGTAGAACTCAAGTTATGAGGTTTACAAGTTAGGGGTATTTTGGGAAAGTGAGATTATAGGTCATTTGGCATTATAGGTCATTTTCACTATCTTGCAAGCTTCAAATGAGGTTTTGTTCAACACAAAACTTGCTCAAAATGATGTTTTTAGGTCAACCATGTCCTCATGATGAATTGATTTGGCCTAGGGTGAGACTTGGTTTGAGAAATTTGGCAAAAGGGAGAATTTAAAGGCATTTAAGTGAAAAATTCAAGATTAATTCATTTGTGTTCAAACAAGGCCAAGTGAGTACTCATTTTAATCAGAAAAATCATTCTAAACACTTTGGCATTATTAGAATTTTCACTTGAGGCTTATTTCATGGTGGTTTGACTTGTAACTTCACAAATAAGCAACATATCATAACTTTGTCATGAGAGGCGTTTAAGCTTTCCAATTGATCTATACACTCTCACCAGACCACAAGCAATTGAATTGAAGCTTCCAAGGGAAGTTTTGAGTGCAAATTCGTGCATACCATTGTTGAATTTTTTGGAGAAAATTGAAATGTGGATTTCTGAATTTGGGCCTCCATTGGACCTTCAAAGCCCACAAATCACTTCTATATAAGTTCTATGTTGAATTTAGAGCAATTTTGGAGTTCATTTCGTGCCATATCCAGGGCTTGAAGTTGGAGTTTCAAGAGAGAAAGTGGAAATTGTGATTTCATTTTCAGAGCAAATCAAAGCAAACTAAGGATTGAAACATCTTCAGCATACTTAATTGAGTAGATCTGCACAAGTTGGAGCCAAGAATCACTCTACAGATACCTCAATTTCAAGCTACATTCCAGGTTTTTATTTTTCACGATTGCACTAGTTTCATCATGATCTAGCATATTTTGACATGTGGTTAGGCTTTAGGAAGGTTACTAGATGGATTCTAGATCACAAATTGAGAGTTTAGAGACAAATTAGGATGAGGTGTGATTTCTGTTTGGAGTTGGTTTGACCTGATCTTAAGGATTCAACATGATCTAAATGGTTTGGTACGATCAGTGAAGCATAAGGAAGAGATCTATGGTTTTAGATTAAGGTTTGGTGATGATCAGAATTATGGTGTAATTTCTGTTTGCATTCGTGTTTGAGAATCTAGAAGGAATCAAGGAAAATGAGTAGGATATTTGGAATCTACGTGGAATTTGGAGTGAGATTGTGTAAAATTTGCTAAGGATTGATGATCTGTACTTGATGCCTCGCCGGAGAAGACGACAGGCGTCTTTCTCCGGCCACCGCTGCAACTCTCCCCCCATTTCCAATTCAAACGAAGAAGATGAAGTGTGGACCTTTAAATCTGCTTGAAATCTTGACTTTGTATCCTCATCCAATGGCCACGTTTTAATTTCAGAATTGCCTTGGACCTGATTGAAACGCAGCGTTCCATTTATTAGCTGGCAGCGTATTATCCCTTGGATCAGCCTACTTAGTCTTCACATCCAACGCCTATCATTTATTTCAGCATTTTTATTTTGTTTAATTCATTTTCTTTTATTTTAATTGCTTATTTCTTTTAAAATTCATTTTAATTTCAATATTCATCAGAAAAATAAAATAAAATATGTCCATGATCCTGATTTTATTTATGATTTTTTTGTGATTTTACATTTGATGTTTGCCTGATTTTCAATTTATTTGGAATTTTCTCATTTTTGTTATTTCTTTAATTTTGCATTTTCTTCATCTTTTTGTTAATTTTTGTGCTTTCAATTGGTATAGAATTTGAGGCTGATTTTTTGCTAGCTGGTAGATTAGAGATGCATGATCCCCTATGATTTAATTTAGATTTTTTAGACAAAATTAATTTCTATTTTGGATTAGGATATTTAGACCTTCCATTTTAGGGTTTTCATTTGGTACCTTGTGATTTAGGATTTTTTAGGTGACCTTCCCTTTTGATTTGATCCCTGGCCTTTCCGCTATAGGTCCTTAACATGTTTAGGTTCCCTTAGAAAATTTCCTAGGATTTTAGGAGTAGTTTTAGTATTTTAATTGGATTTAGTACTTAGGCTAGTTTAAGGTGCTTTCAACATAGCACTTGCTTTAGAATGACCCCAATGGTGGCCTTTAGTGCATAATAGGTTTACTATTCTTCTTTGATGGTGCTTTAGACATGTATAAGCTTCTGTTTGCTTGTTGGTGGTGCTTGATTTGGTGTTTAGACCTTCTTTTAGTATCTTTCTTTGAGCTTGTTCAATTAGGGTTTAGGAAGAGCTTAGTTGCTTTCTCTTTCTTCAAATAAACATGGATTGCTTTGTTTGCTTTCCATTCTCATTCTGTGATTCAAGGTCCCTATGTGAAAGCCTCATCTTTTCTTTGGAAGGATGTGTGGCATTTCACAAGAGGTAGAACCTTTGAGGATGCCTATCTCAGATGACTGGTTGAGTGTCAGGAGGGATTCCTTTGGTTTCCATCCTACTTCCCATCATCATCCCATAATCTTGGTGTTAATTCTCTTCCCTTGTGTTGGAGCTTGTTGAAGCATGAAGATGAAGACTTCTCTTGAGATGGCTTGGAGTTTGTTTGTTTGCAGACTGTTTGATTGTTTGTTGTTTATCTGCTTTGCTGTTAAGCTGTTTGTCTGCTATCTTGTCTATTGTTCTTCTGACTGCTCTGCTTTGCTTGTGTGACTAATTGACTGTGTGTTGCATTAGACTAGGTTTCTAATATAGTGATCTAGGCTTAAGAGCATACTAAAGGTTGAGACTAGCTCCCTTTGCTTGTCTGGATTTAGAGGTTGAGTCTGTCTCCCTCTGCTTGACTGTTATTATCTGGCTTTGCTTGCTGGCTTAAGGTTGAGTCTGTCTCCCTTGCCTGTGTTTTGTGTGTTGCCTTTGGGCTTGCTTGCTCTAGAAGTTGAACTTGGCTCCTTCTGCTTGTTTGTTGCATTGCATGCATTTTATTTACAATTGTTTCTTTACAATTTTTTCTTTTGCTGTTGTTTTCCTTTGCCATGTTCCCTTAGGAATTTTGACTTCTCTTGTTCAAGAGAAGTTATGACAGACATTAGGGTTCTAACCATGCATGATAACATTAGTTAGCTTCCCTCCTAACCTCAACCATAGGATCAATTTTGCATGACAACTTTAGGTGGCGACTCTTCTGTTTTTCCGGCCTCGTTTTTCGCAGTAGCGACAGCTGGCGACTCTGCTGGGGACTCTGGTTCCCTATGCGAGTCAATCCTAGCGCTTGTGTGTTTACCTGTTAGGTTTTATTTATCGCACCTTTACTTTCCGCATTTTATTTTCAGTATGATATTATTTTTGTGCTGTTGTGGGAAAGTGCTCTGATGAGTGAGAAGCCAGACCCAGGCTTGAGTGTACTTAGCATTAGTTGTGGAAATTAGTGGGCGCGTGCTTGCTTTGCAGGCACTAGTGTCTCATGAAATCCACGCTCAGACGAGGTTCTCCCGGTTGACTTCTTTTCCGTCCCTTTGGGCCTGAGGGGTTGTTGGTTTGGAGGATTGTCGACTCTAGGGACCGATCATTTGTGACTCAGCTGAGTGAGGCCACTTCAAGAGATGATGATGCCACACCTAAGGTCAACAGGCCCATCGTATGTGGTTCCACTCTGTAGGGCAATAGCGTTAGTATGCCCTTTGAGGTTAGGTTGGGGTTGTCCAGGAAATTGTCCTCCTGGTGAAACTTGAGTAGATTGTTGTTGTGTCATTTCAAAAATCTAGGTTTCAATCATTTTATTGTGAGTAATTACAGAATCGAGTTTGGTGCCCAATTGTGTAATTAGTCCATTTATATGAATGTTTTGGTTCATAAAATCCTTGTTTTGCTGAAGTTGAGCTGCGATGAAAAGCAGATTGCATAGGTGGGTTTGGTTTTTGAGCTTGGAAAGCGGATAGTCTTTGGGGTGTAGATTGCATAGGTAGGTTTGGTTTTTGAGTTTGGAAAGTGGATGGTCTTTGGGGTGTAGAGTTCTGAGTAGGTGTCAGTTGATTTGACCAAGCGTTCAAATTACCAAAAGAGTGCTCCCGTTCGAGGATATATCATACCTATATAGGTCGTATCTAAAAAAACCACAATGGTTAAACCTGGTCGATCAGGAGTGAAACAGTCACAATCTCTTTTCAAACAAGTCAGACAAGCCGGTGTCACACGACTCGTTCAAAAAAAAGGAGAAAGAAAAAATCAAAGAAAAAGCCCGCTAAGTCGAATCTTGCAAACAAGCGACTTAGGCAAAAATTAGGGTATCCCGCTGGACTTCAAAATCGAAGAAACTCAAAAGAGTTAGTCCAGGAAAAAGTTAGGGAATGAAAAAACGAAAAGCAAAGAAGGATTACAAAATAAAAATCCTTGAACAAAGCAAGTCGTGTGACTCCGGGCGCCCATAGACGAAAAGCGAGTGACTGTCACTACAAAAAACATGTGATTCCCCGAATCATCGCTCCTATCAACCAACCTTTGAAAGGTGAACGCTAAGGTCGAATTAGCTGAATATAGGATTGGAGAACGTCACGAAGAATGGGTGGGTTAAAATGAATTTTGAGCCTATGTCCTTTCTTTCTTAAACCTGAACCTGACCATGCTAAAACCTTTAAAATTCCTAATTGAAGCAGGTTTGTTTCGAAAGCATGCTTCGGTAAAGATCACATTGAAACTGACTCCCAAAAGGATTCCTCTTACAACATTGTATTAATGTTGACATGTGGATAAATGATTCGTTCACTTTATGTCACAAAATTTTTTCTAGTGAACCGAATTGGATTTTCAAAACTTCCATATGCATTGCATTTGATATGTATTTTATGCAGAACAGTCGTTTTACTTACGAGTAAGCGCTTGACAGCATGGAAGTTTCCACAATGGAAAATCTGACCAGAATAGAATGCAGAATGCTTGAATTCCGATGAACCAGGGCAACCCATGTCAACTGATCACAACATGGGAGTCCGCCATCTAGAAGTCAGTTAATCTGAAGCAGTCAGGTCAAGATTTGATAAATGTCTCGAGGACAACCAGGGTATTTCCCCACAGATTAGCCAATCAGGGGAAAAGTCGTTGCAAGACAGGGGCAGGTCACCCTAAGAGCACATAAGTTATTTCTTGCCCATGGGGCAATTAATATGAAGCACCTCTTCGAGGTTCAAGATGCTGAGGCAGATCAGGGTGAAGAGATTGCAGATTTCCCTTCGAGGAACATCCCCATAGAAATCCCACAGGCTGGGGCAAAGTATGGAAACAAAGGAATCATTCCTCTTCGTATCGTCAGAGCTACTCAAGCAGGTTTGATCAACCTTCAAGTTAAAGACGAATGTCAGGAAGTCGTGCTACTATCCCTCGACCCTTCAACCAAAACCTTTGAATCTAGACAAGATATTTTCTAGTGTCAGTCGTACCTGACCCATCACGGATAATCTACAACTCAAGGCCTATTGGTGGTTGTCAGGAAGCCCAATCCGTGTTGACGCATCATTCCAGAATCCAAATGCCATTGGTACGCAGGAAAACTTCGTCTGTTTTTCCCCAGCAAAACCCAATCATCATTGGCACGCGCAAGCTATCCCCAGGAGAGTCCAGTCATACTTGGCACCTTCTGTTGTTCCCCAGCAGAGTCGGTTTCACCTTTCCAGCATTTATTTTGCTGGAGTAATTCTATGATACCCGGTTTTCCCCAGCGGAGTCGGTCTCTCTTCTCTAGCATTTATTTTGCTATGGAAGATCCCTTTACATTTTGCATCATTGCATAGAATCCTCTCAAACGCGTAGCATTTCCATTTCGTATGGAGTATTACGCCATTCTCAAACATATGCATCGGAAACATAAGCCAGCTTTTGTACCGATTACCGTTAAGAACGAAGATTGTTTGATTCGGGATACGGTTGGAAACATTCCCGACATTGGTTGTTCGGTTTTCTTCCTGGGGAGTCTTACTGTTTCAAACCCCTTTGTGAGTCCGTTGATTCTCTTATTCCAACTCTTGGCTGGCATTCCCCAGCGTAGTCCAATTCATGGTGACTGGTGTTTTGGTAAGTCGGGGTGTCTTGTCCTAGCTTTCAATTAGTAATCTCTAGTTTCGCCTTCGCAGAATCTTCGTTCCAACTTTTGGTTGGCAATATTTTTTATTCTAACTCTTGGTTAGTAGTTGTTATCCTAACTCTTGGTTAATGGCCTTTTATTTCAACTCTTGGTTGATAATTTTGGGTGATCATCTCAACTTTTGGTTGGTAGTCTCCTGTGGTAGAGTCAGCTTCGTGTAGCGTCCCCTAGCTATCCTAACTCTTAGTTAGTAGCTTTTGTTCCGACTTTTGGTCGAGGAGGATCTACTTTTCCTGGTTATCCTAACTCTTGGTTAGCAGCCTTTATTCTAACTCTTGGTTAGTAGCTTTTGTTCCAACTCTTGGTTGGCAATCTTTGCGATCCTAACTCTTGGTAAGTAGCTTTTGTTCCGACTTTTGGTCGAAGAGGACCCATTTTTCCTGGTTATCATAACTCTTGGTTAGCAACTTTTATTCTAACTCTTAGTTAGTAGCTTTTGTTCCAACTCTTGGTTGGCAATCTTTGCGATCCTAACTCTTGGTTAGTAGCTTTTGTTCCAACTCTTGGTTGGCAATCTTTGCGATCCTAACTCTTGGTTAGTAGCTTTTGTTCCAACTTTTGGTTGATGAGGATTTACTTTCCTGGCGATCCTAACTCTTGGGTAGTGGCTTGTGTTCTGACTTTTGGTTAGCAGCCTGGTTTACCAACTTTTAGTTGGATGTTATCCCTCGCAGTCATTTTTCCGACTATTGGTTGGTAGTCCCCCTTTTACTCGTCCAACAATTGGTTGGCGGTCTTCCCTCGTTATTCCGACTATTGGTTGGTGGTCTTCTTTCGACTCTCCCAACTATTGGTTGGTAGTCCTTCTTTTACTCTCTCAACTATTTATTGATAGTAGTTCTGTGGCAGTTTCAACTATTGGTTGGTAATCTCCTCATTGTTCCGACTATTGGTTGGAAGTCTCCTCGTTGTTCCGACTATTGGTTGGTGGCTTTATTCTACAGTTTCAACTATTGGTTGATGCTTTGATTCTAACTATTGGTTGTTGATTTTTCTCGCAGTTCCGACTATTGGTTGGTGGTGTTTTTTGACGCTTCCAACTATTGGTTGGTAGTTTTCCTTTGGACGTTGTTCCCACTATTAGGTGGTTGTCCTATTCCTCCACAGCAGAGTTGCTTGTTTCCAACTCTTGGTTGTAGTTTTCAGCTGTTGTCAGTTCATCTCCAGTCAGTAGGTCCCGTTGATTCTAACTATTAGTTAGCAGTTTTAGTTCCGAATTTCTGGTCGGACTTTATCCCCTACAGTGTCGTTATTCCAACTCTCAGCTGATAGTTTCATGATGGATGTTCCTTAGTGGATGTTATCCCAACTCCTGGTTGGTATTCCTTATTTCCCCAGCAATCCCAACTCTTGGTTAGCAGCTTGTGTTCCGACCTTTGATCAATGGTGTCCCATGGTGTTTCTAACTATCGGTTAGTACCTTTGTTTCCCTACTCTTGGTTGGTATTCCAGAGTTTGTTTCCCAACATTTGGTTGGTATCTGTAGTGATTTTCCAACTCTTGGTTGGTATTCCCGAGTTTGTTTTCCAACTCTTGGTTGGTATCCTTCAGTTGTTTCCCAACTCTTGGTTGGTATCTGTTGTTGGTTTCATCCTAACTTTTGGGTTGATATCCTTGGTTGTTTTTCGACTCTTGGTTGGTATTCCTTGGTTCGTGTTCCAACTCTTGGTTAGTATCCTTCAGTTGTTTCCCAACTCTTGGTTGATGTATCTGTTGGTTGTTTCATCCCAACTCTTGGTTGGTATCTTTGGTTGTTCCAACCCTTGGTTGGTATCCGTTGGCTCTTATTCCAACCCTTGGTTGGTACCTGTTGGACGTTATCCCGACTCTTGGTTGGTATTCGTTGATCTTTGTTCCAACTCTTGGTTGGTATCCGAGGTTTTGTCACCCCAAATTTTGGTTGGTACCCTCTTTTGGGGATATCAGAAAACGTTCTCTGAGGACTATACTCTGAGAGAAACATCTTGGACTTGTCGGGGGAACTAAGTTAACATCATAGCAAAAAGTCAAGTTGTGAGGAATTTTAAATCAATACCCAACACAAGGTGAGAGAAAACCCGACAGGTGACTGCTATATCAATACCTCTTAGAAGAAAGCAACATTTCTCTTTGCTTGGGAATCATCCAAAGTAAATATGCATAACCTCTATTGAGAATCAGCAAGGACAAAGCTCTGCATGGGTATTAGAATCAAGGAGAGGTGGCCTTCAAAATTGCTCAACTGCCTGACCATAATCTGGCTGGATGAAGGAAACATACTCATTTGAAGAAAATTTGAATCAAGACCTGTCTGGTTATCCATAGGAGCAAAAATCTGCTGGAGAAATATCAACAAACAATACTAGAGAAACATCAACCTAACTCTACTAGGAAGTTGTCAACAAATTCTACCTGAGGAGTAAGAACGAACCCTGCTGAGGAAAACGTCAACAAAATCTACTGGGGAAGAGTATCAACAAGAACAAACTCCGCTGAGGATAACACTAAGCTTTTCACTTCGATATTTTACCATTCTCGGGAGTACTGTTGACATTCCTTTTTATATTCATAAATCAAAGGAAAATGTTTTTATAATTTTCAAAATTTTAAATTAATTATGTTAGACGATGGCACGGATCTAGAAGGGGGGTTGAATAGATCCTTATTAAAAAATCAGTTGGCGCTACCAATAAAATTGGTTTTAAAAAATTATTTAAATTGCGGAAGCTGCCATGGAAAAATTACCGTCTATAATGAACCGTTACTAGAAGACCGGATATGCGTCTAGCCTTTGGAAATTGATACTAGAAATAAGCAATGAGAATCACTATGCTAGTCACACTATCAATTGATTTATATCACTACTTGGTATGACTAGTTCCAATGCTCCAAAATGCCAACAAATTTAATGGACAGCACAAGCGAATTTTGGTTCAGACAATTTATCAAACACTTGGTGTCCGAAGCACTCCAAGTGAGTTTAGCTTTGAGTAAGTAACTATGGTTTCCTTGTACAATAAACTATTGTACTAGTAGTCAAAATTACTTCAGCACTTACTCAAAAGCAATCCTTAATTTGATAAACTTGTGTGTACGAAAATCACTCAAATATTAAGCAAAATGAAAGTGCGGTAAGTAAAAAAGGCACAAATATTTGTTGAGGCGGTTCCCCCGTCGTCCTCGCTTCGGGGTACGTCTGCCCTCAATTCTAACAATAGAATTGAGATCATATAATATATATGTCACCTGTTGTTGAATCGTTTATACAAGAATGAAATAGCAAATGAACAAACAAAACTCCCTTATTGTTGAATATGCTTTCTCTTCTTGCCACTTGATTCGAGTTGAATCAAGTCCTTCGATTACAGCTCCTTTGTTGAACAACCTTGCATGTTCAAACCTCAGCCCAGCTGATATCAAACACTTTCCAATCAAACCCGAACCTCTCTTCCACACTTCACCGATTCCCGCTACTAGATCAACGGAACCCACTGCTCCTTGATCACCTTCGCTCAGCTGAAACTATGTTGAGAAGATTTGTACCAAAATCCCCCAAATTCACCGAATCATGGAGGACAACCCTCAAGGTTTTATTCAAGAAAAACCTGCCAAAAACTCAACCTGAACCGGATTCCCAATCAATGGCTTCGGACGTTATCACTTCAAACAGTTCATGATGCACAACAAAAATGATTGTGTGTAATTGTTGTGGTATGAATTGTAGAAGATGAAGATGATGAGAACAAATGGCACCTCTTTCACTTTTCTTGTTTTCAATTGATTCAAATGTTTCAATCCTTTTTAATAAAATGAGCCAATTTCTATTTATAGTATGCCAAAAAGTAACAGACAAAATTGTTTTTCGAAATAAGTGAAAAGACAGATATTATGCAGAAAATGTAGCGAACGGTCGACCAAACCAGGACTATGGTCGACGCAAAGTCTGCAGTTTTAGACAAATAGAAAATATCATCAGTATGCATCGACCACAGGTCGGCGTGCGCCAACCCATGAAAAATAAACTTTCTAGACACCTTCTATGAGTCGACCGGAGCACAAGGAGTGGTCGACTCAAACCCTTGTATTTTGCAAAAATGCCTATTTTTTTGATTTTGACACTTCTAGACTCAACCAATCATCTACCAATGATGTTTGACTCAAACATCGCTAGTTTGATTGACATAACATGCAATCAAGAAAGACATAAGAGATATGATATGCATATGTCTTGTGGTGATAGTGCCAAGTACCGATTCTTCCATGTGATTGCGTTTTGACATCATCGAAACACACGTATGTATAATATATGAGGATTTTCCCTCACATACTCCCCCTTTTTGATGATGGCAAAACATATCCCCGATGTGCGGTATTGACAACCTCCCCCTTTCTTAATGCCCTATTCGCGACGTCTTCCATTTGCAATTCTTCATAGTGTTTACTATTGTCTTGGGAAACTATTCTCCCCCTTTGACAACATCAAAAAGAAAGAGAGATAAGTTAAGAAATAGATTCTCAAAATAAAATTTTTTTAACAGGTAACAAACATCATTAACAAATATCCACATAAGATAGCGTCAATGAACATGAGATTAATAGATAAACACACCAGATATTAATAAGACACAAAAACCTTGGAGCTCAAGAAGTCATAAATCGAACAAAAATGCAAAACATTGTCACAAGGAGACATTCTTCAGTACAATGCAAAATAACAAAACAATAGCAAAAAAATGAAATGCAAGGATGCTTCAATGATATGCAAATTATCATATTTATGAACATATGAGCAACAAAGATGCATAAATAACTAGCCACAACAAACTTTAAGCAATCAAATAGACAAGATACATATATTATGACTTTTATGACACATATAACCCAAAATAAGAATCATTTTGAATGAACATAAAAATCGAGAGAGAAAGAGAGAGAGAGAGAGAGAGAGAGAGAGAGAGAGAGAGAGAGAGAGAGAGAGAGAGAGAGAGAGAGAGAGAGAGAGAGTTAAGGAACGATATCACCTTCATGCCGAGAGTGGCTTGACAAATATATGCATATACTTACTACATTGTCAATTGGTTAGAAGTCTGATGACCAAAGTAGGTATACACATAGATGAATAAAATATGTGCAAAAAGTATTACTAAACACGATCCGAAATTTCGAGAATACCAAGCTCTCGTCGGATATGAAAGAAAGGTTTAGTAGCAAGCGGTTTTGTGAATATATCCGCTAGTTGATTTGTAGTGTCAACGTGTTCAAAAACAACATCGCCTTTCTCCACATGATCCCGAAGAAAATGGTGTCGAATTTCGATATGCTTAGTGCGTGAATGCAGCACGGGATTTTTGGTAAGATTAATTGCACTAGTATTGTCACAAAAGATCGGAATACGCTCGAGTTTGAGGTTAAAATCTAACAATTGTTGCTTAAGCCATAAGACTTGAGCGCCACAACTGCCTACGGCAACGTATTCCGCTTCGGCGGTTGACAAGGCAACAGAAACCTGTTTCTTACTATGCCAACTAACCAAAGAGTTTGAAAATAGGTGACACATACCACTAGTAGTTTTCCAATCTGATTTGTACCCGGCGAAATCGGCATCGGAGAATCCAACCAAGGAATAATCATTTCCTTTAGAATACCATAGCCCATACTTTGGAGTACCCGAAAGGTATCGAAGTATACGCTTAACAGCTTTTAAATGGGATTCCTTAGGAGAAGATTGATATCTAGCGCACATGCAAACACTAAACATAATATCGGGTCTATAGGCGGTAAGATAAAGAAGTGAGCCGACCTTACCTCGATATCTTTTTACCTCTACATCCTTACCATTTTCATCTTTATTCATATTTGCACATGTCGGCATCGGTGTGTCAATGGCTTTGGAACTTGCCATGTCAAACCTCTTGAGAAGCTCCAGATAATACTTCGTTTGACTTACAAACGTTCCTTCTTCAAGCTGTTTGATTTGTAATCCAAGAAAGTATGTGAGCTCCCCCATCATACTCATCTCGAATTCACCCTGCATAAGGTTAGAAAAATCTCTTACGAGATTCATGTTAGTTGATCCGAATATAATGTCATCAACATAAATTTGTACCAAGATTAAGTGTTTTCCTTGACGTCTAATGAAGAGGGTTGTGTCGACCTTGACTCTTGAATACCCATGATCAAGTAGAAACTTGATTAGGCGCTCATACCAAGCCCTAGGGTCTTGCTTGAGTCCATACAAGGCACGTTTTAACTTGTATACATGATCGGGATATTCATGAGACTCAAAACTCGGAGGTTGTGCAACATAAAATTCTTCATTAATATAACAGTTAAGGAATGCACTTTTTACATCCATTTGAAATAGCTTAAATTTTTTCGCACAGGCGAAGGCAAGTAAAAGGCGTATAGCCTCGAGTCGGGCAACCGACGCATAAGTCTCCTCATAGTCGATGCCTTTCTATTGGTTATACCCTTGCGCGACTAAACGCGCCTTTTTGCGGGTTATTACCCCGTTTTCGTCCAACTTGTTCCTAAATACCCATCGGGTGCCGATTACTCGATGACGTCGCGGAGGAGGGACAAGGTCCCAAACCTCATTTCTCTTGAACTGATTAAGTTCTCTTGCATGGATAAAAACTAGTGTTCATCGAGTAGGGCTTCTTTAGGGTTTTTAGGTTCCATTGTGAAACGAAAGCGAAGTGATAACTGAAATTACTTATCTTAGACCGAGTCGTAACTCCCTTTGATATATCACCGAGGATATTGTCGATTGGATGGTCTTTGGAAGACTTCCAAGATGGAGGGAGATCATCTTTTGTAGATGGATGAACTTCCTCGGTTTCCTCATGGCGGTCATCTTTTTCCTCCTCAATTTTGGCTTGGTCGGGTTGATTGTAACACCCCGAATTTAATCGGAATATTTTAATTAATTTAGTTAATTGAGAATATTCGTATTTTTGGTGTTTTCGGTGGTTTTGGGAATTATTGGGGAATTATGCATATTTGGAGTATTTATTTTGGAATAATAGTATGTAATATGGATTTATTAATATTATTATGAATTAAAATAAATATAAGTGAAATAAGGGTAATTTGGGCATTTGGAGGAGTTAGTAAGGGTAATGAAGGAAAAGCCAAATTGGGAGGCCCAAGACTAAGTTGGACAAAATAGAATTCTGAAGAGATTTAGAATTCATTTGTTAACCGTGAAAAGAATGAGGCCAGAGCTTTGATGGAGGGAGAAGTGGAGGCAAAAGCTTCGGAAGATCCCAAAGTTAATCGTGAAAGCTCAAATCGGCTAAGCTATGAGGAGTATCGCATTTCATGATTTTCTATGTATGCCTTTCGGTGTGTTTATGGTGGGGTTTATGACTTAGGGTATGTTGGGTTGATTTGGGAGAATTAGGGAAATTGATGAATAAACTTTGAGGTTATGATTGATGGCATGTATCCCTGAATGTTGACATGAATTTAGGAAACCTTATCGGACTGTTTGATGTGTAACATGAGAAAGGAAACATTAGGCCTTCGTGGCCAAAACCTTGGATTGTGATATGTTAGACCCTGTAGGAATAAGAATATTCAAATGTGAGTAACTCTGATGCACTCAGAGCAATTGTAGGAAAATAGTGTTTTAGGCAGTGCAAATGTTGCCGGATTGGCCTAATGAACCATAGGGTTTGTGCCGTTATCGCCATATGATCTTAGGGATGATTTGGGGATGTTCTGGGGGCATTGGGTATGTGAATCGTATGAGTTTTTGGGTGGAAATCAGTTATGGTGCATAGCAGGTTTTGCTGCCATCGCTCTGTTCGCCTAGCGAGCAAGCCAGCGAAGGTTCGCTACAGGCTCGCCTAGCAAGCAAGCCAGTGAAGGCAGCAGAGTTCGAGGATATTGATCGTGTACACCGATGCCATGATGTTTGATTCTGGGATTCCTGTGAGGAGTTACTATGAGTATGACAGTGAGGTTGCGTGAGTAATAAGTGATAGTATAAGAATTACCACGAGTGTAATTATGATGAATTAATATGAGGCAAGGTGAGATGATATTAGGGATTAATATGTGAATACTATGTGATGATATGACGAATTAACATGAGTAGAACTGTGAAGTTTATGTGATTGATAGGAGATAGTGTGAGGATTACCGTGAGTATAATTTGATAAATTAATATGAGATGATATGGGGGTAGTATTATGAATTAATATGGGATAATATGGGATAATATGACTATGAGCTAATATGGGATTTATACATGATTATATAATGACATGATGTGTGAGATTAATTAATATGATGAATTATGATGATATGATGTATGATGATTAATATGATGAAGTATGATGATATGTTGTATGATGATTAATATGATGAATTATGATGATATGTTGTATGATGATTAATATGATGAATTACGATGATATGTTGTATGATGAGTAATATGATAAATTATGATGATATGTTGTATGATGATTAATATGATGAATTATGACGTTTGATGGTGATGAATATGATGAATATGATGAATGATGATGCACCTATAATGTTATTATGAGGATGATTTGTGAAGTTTGCATTATGCATTCATGTGCATCCGGACTTCGGTTCAGGACCTCGATTACTTTGGCTTCAATCCCACTGTGCGGATGTGAAGTATTTTGATGTGCTCTGATCCTATTGATGGGGATCTATGGAGGGTTGATGGCCCAGTGTCCATCGCACTGTGATGATTGGTACCACATGCATTGAGTTGTGTCTCATTGCATCTATGAGTCTTTTCGTATGAATTATGACGTTATGGCCTTTGAGGCATATTTGAAGGATATCAATGTGTTGAATATAACTATGAGTAATATGTCGTTTATGTATTAATTGTTATACATTGATTACTATGAATTGTTTTACTCACCCTGCCTGTTTGAATGTTGCCTCCACGTGGGTAACATGCAGATAAGCAAGTTAGCCGTGGACGCCGTCGATAAATATTTTGAAGTTTAGAGTCGTTAGCCTTTATGGTTAATTTAGAGGGTCTTGCTCTGATATGTAACATCGGGTTGGGTTACTTGAATTGATTTTATATCATTGGGTTATTTTACTGATGTTCCCTTTTGAGGAGAAACCTCGATTTATGCTTTGAGTTCCGCTGTTTTATGTTGTTTGATGTACTTTGAGGAAAAACCTGTCATTACGGAGTATTGACCAATTGTGTTGACTTTGAGAAATGTACGCCCTTTTGTGGCTTTTTATGAAAGTAAATATTTTTACTCTGAAATCCGTGTTATTTTGCTGTAATATCTGTGGGGTAGAATAAGGGTGTTACATTAGTGGTATCAGAGCAGGTCGGTCCGTCCGGCCAAGTTGTCTAATGTTGTTTGTTCCCTGGTATGCGACATGTGTGTGAAAACATTGTCGGCACATGTTTGTTGCCTAAACTTTGTCTGCACAAGTGGGAATGAAACGAGTGGGGGAGAAGCTTGTGCTTCTTCAGGATGCTGCAAGTATGGATTTGTAGCTCAGTGTATGGTTGAATGCTCTTATAGTTTGGTAAAGATGGTTTATACCCCATCAAGATTTTCGGCTGTCTATTGACAAATTGAGGAACTGATCACCCTTAATCTCTTGTTGATAGTAGACGGGGTCATGTTGGATGGGATAGACGTGTCTTGCAAGCTTAGATGGCGTGATCAGTGAATTGTCTTGAGTTAAGCTAAGTGCTTAAGAATTGTTTTGATGAGTCGGCGCAGGACAATGTTGAGATGTTTAATTTTGATGGGAATTTTGAGTGTTAATGAAAGTGGGGAAGTTGGCGGATTGCCGATTAATTGTGGTTGTCTGGAAGTTATCCTAACAAGATAGTGATATACAGCCAGGACGTGAAGTGGAGTTGTGATCGACTTAGTTACGGAAACTAGTCCGAGATTGAGAGCTCCATATTATATGTCTGTTTGGATGGTCAAGGAATTAAATTGATTGAGTAGTTGGGAGACTTGTGCCTGGTGTGTGTGCTAAGGCAACAGATTGTGACGAGTATATTAAAGGTGGACAGTGGCTTCTGATGATTATTAAAGAAAGTAAGATGTGGAATGCAATATAGGTATAATTAGGCCTTTAAATATTTCAAGAGTTGAAGATGTATTGAATGACCTTCTAAGTGTGAAATTGTTGTTGTACGTCGAATTCCGAGATCGCAGCTTTTTACGGAATCGAAATCGGACACCCGGAAGTCATGTAACGGTCGAAAATAGAATTTCGGACTGTCAGGTTCACTAGGTCCTTCGCCTAGCGAACAACTCCAGGAGGTCGCTCGCTTCTATGTTCGCCTAGCAAAGATGTCTTGGGCAGAAAAATGTTGTTTTGGTATTTTTGTCGTAACGGGAGAACCGTAACTCGGAATGACGCACGGTTCAAAGCGTTGGAAAGCTAGTACAATGCTCTATGTGATGGTGAAGTAGTGGCATAGAATTAAGTTATTTATCGATGGAATATGTTTGGATGTTGTGGTAAGCGCGGAAGGTGCGGTTCGTGTTTCCGCCATAACTTGCAAATTGAGTGTCCGTTTGGCATGGGATTCTCCATACTTATTTGAGCGAGTCAGTGGTTATGTTAACCGATGATATTTTGATATATTCGAAGATTATAGAGGATCGTGTTGAGCATTGGGAACTTGAGTTATCAGTGTTGGAGAAGAAGCAAGGATATGCCACTGTGAAGAAAGTTCAAAGAGTTTTTGGGAGAGCTGTCAACAGCTCGTGTGTTGATTTTTTCCGAATCCGACAGAACTATTCGTTGTGTTTTGTGATGCTTTGTTGATGTGATTGGGAGATATGTTAAGTGCAACATCGACGATTTTTAGTTATGCTTTAAGGTAATTTAAAGTACATAAAAGGGGTTATCTGACGAGTGATTTAGAGATCGTTGTTGTTGTGTTTGCATCAGAGTTGGAGGCTTTAATTGGTTAGTTTGAGATTTGAAATGTTTGGTGATCTCAAGAGCTTAAGGTGTTTACTTGATTTGGAAGAGTTGAATATGATGCAGAGAAAATAATTGGGACTCCTGAAGGATTATGGTTTTGGATTGAATTACCATATGGGTGAAGCAAACATGGTAGCTTATGCATTGATTTGGAAATCTTTGCATATACCAATGATGATGGTGAAAAGAGTTAGAACTGATTGCGCAATTTTGTGATATGAGTTTGGTGTGTGAAGAGACTTCTTATGGAGTTAAGCTTAGTATGTTGGACCTTACTAGTGGTATTCTTGATGAGATTCGATAAGGTCAGAACTCTGGTTTGAGTTGGTAGATTGGTTGAATTTTATGAATTAAAGTCGAAGGGCTGATTTTCGAATTAATGGAAATGGTATCATGAGATGTCGTGATAGAGTTTGTGTTCTAGATATTATTGAGTGGAATAAGAGTATTAAGGTAAATGGAGTATCCATCCCGGTGCTATGAAGATGTAACCGGATTTGAGGAAATTGTTTGATGGCCATAGATGAAGAGAGAAGTGGTTGAGTTTGTATATGCTGATTAGACTTGTCGGAAGTCGAAGAATAAACGTCAGAGACCATACGGTCTGATGCAACCGTTGAATATTCCAGGGTGGAAATCGGGTAGTATTTCCATGGATTTTGTGTTGGGTTTTCCGAAGAATTCGAGGGATATGATTTTAATTGGGTGATTTCGGATAGATTGACTAGATTGGCTCTTTTCTTACCAATGAGGATTAATCATTCTATGTTGAAGCTAGCTGAGATGTACATCGATGAAGTTGTGAAGTTGTATGAGATGTAGTCGAATATTGTGTCAGATGGGGATCTGAGTTTTCATCGAGATTTTGGGAGAGTTTGCAGACGCTTTGAGTACCATGTTGAATTTGAACTCTGCCTATCATCCGTGGGCGGATGGACGGACAGAGAGAACTATCCAATCTTTAGAGGATTTGTGGAGAGCTTGTGTGTGGGATCAAGGTGGATCGTGGGATAGTTAATAATCGTTGATTAAGTTATCTACAATAACTATTATCATTCTGGTATCAGAATGGCACCGTAGGAGGCTTTGTATGGTAGGAGGTGTAGGGCTCCTTTGTGTTGATATAATTCAGGCGAGAGTGTTGTGCTCGAACCTGAGAATTGTGTAATAAACGACTGAAAAGATCAAGGAGATCCAAGAAAAGACGTGTTTTGAGAGTTACGATGGTGACTGGTGTTGGTCGAGCTTTGAAGTCTCGAAAGCACACACTGTATTTTGTTGATTCATATCAGAGTGGCGCAACAGAAGTATGGGAGAAGTAGCATGTTAGACTGTTTTACCGCTGTCGCTTGTGAAATTTCATGATGTATTTCATGTGCCTAAGTTGAAGAAGTACATTGATTCGGATGGATGGTGTACAAGTGAGAGGTAATTTGACTATTGAGGCGTTGCTTGTTCGGATTGATGAACGAGAAACAACTTTGAGGTAAAGAGATTGCCTTGGAGAGGTGGTTTTAGGAGGACCAACTAGAGAAAGTTGGAATTGGGAACTTGGAGATCAGTTGAGGGAGTCGTATCCGACTCTGTTCCTTGAGGTAATTTTCGAGGGCGAAAATTCTTTTAAGTGGGGGAGAGTTATAACACCCCGAATTTAATCGGAATATTTTAATTAATTTAGATAATTGAGAATATTCGTATTTTTGGTGTTTTCGGTTGTTTTGGGAATTATTGGGGAATTATGCATATTTGGAGTATTTATTTTGGAATAATAGTATGTAATATGGATTTATTAATATTATTATGAATTAAAATAAATATAAGTGAAATAAGGGTAATTTGGGCATTTGGAGGAGTTAGTAAGGGTAATGAAGGAAAAGCCAAATCGGGAGGCCCAAGACTAAGTTGGACAAAATAGAATTCTGAAGATATTTAGAATTCATTTGTTAACCGTGAAAAGAATGAGGCCATAGCTTTGATGGAGGGAGAAATGGAGGCAAAAGCTTCGGAAGATCCCAAAGTTAATCGTGAAAGCTGCGAATCGGCTAAGGTATGAGGAGTATCGCATTTCATGATTTTCTATGTATGCCTTTCGGTGTGTTTATGGTGGGGTTTATGACTTAGGGTATGTTGGGTTGATTTGGGAGAATTAGGGAAATTGATGAATAGACTTTGAGGTTATGATTGATGGCATGTATCCCTGAATGTTGACAATAATTTAGGAAACCTTATCGGACTGTTTGATACATAATATGAGAAAGGAAACATTAGGCCTTCATGGCCAAAACCTTGGATTGTGATATGTTAGACCCTGTAGGAATAAGAATATTCAAATGTGAGTAACTCTGATGCACTCAGAGAAATTGCAGGAAAATAGTGTTTTAGGCAGTGCAAATGTTGTCGGATTGGCCTAATGAACCATATGGTTTGTGCCGTTATCGCTGTATGATCTTAGGGATGATTTGGGGATGTTCTGGGGGCATTGGGTATGTGAATCGTATGAGTTTTTGGGTGGAAATCAGTTCTGGTGCGTAGCAGGTTTTGCTGTCATCGCTCTGTTCGCCTAGCGAGCAAGCCAGTGAAGGTTCGCTACAAGCTCGCCTAGCGAGCAAGCCAGCGAAGGCTTGCTACTAACTCTCCTAGCGAGCGAGCCAACAAACACATTAGAGTTCGCGAATATTGATTGTGTGCAGCGATGCCGTGATGTTTGATTCTTGGATTCCTGTGATGAGTTACTATGAGTATGACAGTGAGGTTGCGTGAGTAATAAGTGATAGTATGAGAATTACCGCGAGTGTAATTATGATGAATTAATATGAGGCAAGGTGAGATGATATTAGGGATTAATATGTGAATACTATGTGATGATATGACGAATTAACATGAGTAGAACTGTGAAGTTTATGTGATTGATAGGCGATAGTGTGAGGATTACCGTGAGTATAATTTGATAAATTAATATGAGATGATATGGGGGTAGTATTATGAATTAATATGGGATAATATTGTTAGAACACAGATTGGTGTTTAATATATCTCATTGTTTTGATGATAACATAAATGAAATTTTGCATAAAGGAAATATATACTCTAATTTTGTTTAAGTAATTTTGTTTCAGATCTTAAATTATATATTCATCTGGAAGCAAAAATTACATCTGCAAGTGAAAAGAACGTTAAGACTCTGAGTGTCAGAAGCAACAGTTCAGAAGAATCTGAGCGCTGCTTGAAGAGACTCTGATCTGCTACAGATGACTCTGAGTGAAGCTAAGAAGAATTTGAGTAAAGAGCGTACAACATATTTTCAGAAGACTGTGGAAGTACTTCACGCTGCAAGTACAGAGGCTCTGATATTCAACTCTGCGCTAATTGTAACATTCACGCTCAAAGCACTATTGCTGCAAGACTCTGATCTGAAGAACAAGGAACTACATCAGAGGATCTGATGTTAGTTGATTCAATTGAAAAGATGCCAGCTCAAAGAAAAGATTCGTTGCTAATCCCAACATTTGCTCCAACGGCACTATTCCTCATTTATACATGACACAAGAATTCAGACACAAAGCACATATCTGAACATTCCTCTTTCTGGAAAGGAAAAGTCAATAGAGGACAAAAAGGCAACAGAGGCAGCAGAACATACAACAATGCATAGTCTTTGAGATAAGGACTTGAAGTAGTATTTAAACAAGCTTCAGCATCTTTCCAACGTTGACGCACATTGACGAATATTGAAAAACTCACTTGAAAGAAAATCAACTTACAAGCTCTCATTCAAATATTCTTCAAAGCTTACAGTTTTTATATTTGTTCTTAATCTTGTGTAAACATCACTATTGTGATATAGTTTATTAGAATCAAAACATTAAACACAAATTGTTAGTTTATCTTTGTAAAAGATTTCCTTAAGAAGACCAAGTTGTGGTCATATTTTCTTGAGAAGACTAAGACAGTTGTCCTAGTGGTTTACACTGTAATCAAGTTTGATATAGTGGATTAAGTCCTTGTTGAGAAAGGAAAATCACCTGGGTAGGGTGGACTGGATTAGTTTGAGTTCAAACGAACCAGGATAAAAATATCTGTATTATTTTTTATCTACCAAAGTATTTTTAAAACCCTTATTCAACCCCCCCTTCTAATTGTTTTTCTCACCTTCAGTTGGCATCAAAGCTTCGGTTCTGTTAGTGCTCTCACTTAACTGTGACAGAAAAGATCCAGTTGAGAAAAACTCCTTATATCTTGTTCTTTATTCATCATGGCTGCTGAAGCTTCAACTTCAACTTCAACTTCATACACCAACAAATATGATGGTAAAGACAGAATCAGCATCAAACCTCCCATGTTTGATGGTGAGAAGTTTGATTACTGGAAAGATAGATTAGAAAGCTTCTTTCTAGGATATGATGCTGATTTGTGGGATTTGGTAACTGAGGGTTACATTCATCCTACCAATGATGAAGGGAAAAAGGTTGATAGAAAATCTATGTCTGATCAACAGAAGAAGGAGTTTAGAAACCACCACAAAGCAAGAACCATCCTGTTAAATGCAATATCTCATACTGAGTATGAGAAAATAACAAACAGAGATACTGCATTTGATATGTTTGAATCTTTGAAGATGACTCATGAAGGAAACTCCCAAGTAAATGAGACCAAGGCTCTGGCCCTCATCCAGAAGTATGAAGCCTTCAAAATGGAGGAGTCTGAATCTGTAGAAACTATGTTCTCAAGATTTCAAATCCTAACTGCTGGGTTGAAGGTTCTGGGTAAAGGCTACTCTACTTTTGACCATGTCAAGAAGATCATCAGAAGTCTGCCAACAAGATGGAGACCCATGGTGACAGCTCTGAAGCTCGCAAAGGATCTGAATAAGATCACTCTGAAGGAATTGATCAGTTCCTTAAGGAGTCACGAGATTGAGCTGGAGGAAGACGAGCCTCAGAAGAAAGGTAAGTCAGTTGCTTTAAAATCTAACAAATCTGCTAAAGCGTTGCAGGTTATTGAAGAAAGTTCTGAAGAATCTTCAAAAGAAGAAGATGAATTGTCCCTGTTGTCCAAGAGGATTAATCAACTCTGGAAGCACAAACAGAGGAAATTCAGAAACTTCAAAAGATCTGATCAGCGTGGTGATTCTTCTGGACATAAAAAATCGGGAAAGAAAGATATAGTGTGCTATGAGTGCAAGGAGCCTGGCCACTATAAGAATGAATGTCCCAAACTTTTGAAGGAGAAACCCAGAAGGAAGTTTGAAAAAAAGAAGAAAGTCTTAATGACCACGTGGGATGATTCAGATGCCTGTGAATCTTCATCAGAATCTGAAGATGAGTGTGTTAATGTAGAACTAATGGCTGACGTGGAGGACCACGAAGAAGCTGCTGGATCAGAATCATAATCACATTCTGAGGAGGTATTTTCTGAACTCACTACAGCAGAACTTTCTGAAATTTTATCAGAAATTCTGGAAAGCTATAGCAAAATCAAACTCAAATACAAGAAGCTTCAAAGCTGTCTTTCATTTGAGAATGATCATTTGAGGTCTGAGGTTGCTGAGCTTAAAGCAGAAAATCTTAAAATAAAAAATGATTTAGAAAAAGCTCAGAAATCTGACTCAGAACCTATATCATGCTCTAAAAACATTTTAGAAGAGTATGACTATAGCTTTCAGAGGTTTCTGGCAAGAGGCCTAGATAGAAGCAAGATGGCTTCAATGATCTATGGCGTAAGCAGAAACAACAGAAAGGGAATTGGATATGAGTCACCTCCTGGGAAGGATTTAAATCCAAAACCTGTTGATAAAATGATCATAAAGTATTCTCCTCTATATACTCATTTCAAATTTGGTCATTTAAATGATATTAAACACACACGTTCTGACCTGAACAAACCTGTCTTTAATAAATCAAAACCTCAGAAGAACAAAGATACCTTCAAGGGAAAGAAATTCAGAAAGAATTTCAAACCTACTAACCCTAGAGGACCTAAGAAAATATGGGTACCTAAGGACAAAATTATTTTCGTTGCAGACATCCTTAGCATCAAAGTTGAAACACCAATCTTGGTACCTGGACTCTGGCTGCTCGCGTCACATGACGGGAAGAAGGTCTATGTTCCAAAGCCTGGAACTTAGATCTGGAGGTGATGTGAAGTTTGGAGGGAACCAGAAGGGCAAGATAATTGGCTCTGGAACTATAGGTAATGGTAACCTCCCTTCCATTTCTAATGTTTTACTTGTTGAAGGATTAACACATAATCTATTGTCCATAAGTCAATTAAGTGACAATGGTTATGACATAATCTTCAATCAAAAATGTTGTAAAGCTGTTAGTCAAAAAGATGGCTCAATCCTCTTTAATGGAAAAAGGAAGAACAACATTTATAAAATCAATCTTTCAGAACTTAAGGTTCAGAATGTAAAATGCCTTCTGTCTGTTAACGATGAGCAATGGGTCTGGCACATAAGATTGGGGCATATTAGTATGAGATGTATATCTCAGATTAATAAACTCAATCTGGTCAGAGGACTTCCTCAGTTGAAGTTCAACTCAGATGCTTTTTGTGAAGCATGTCAGAAAGGAAAATTTTCAAAATCTTCTTTCAAAACAAAAAATGTTGTCTCAACCTCAAAACCATTAAAGCTGCTTCATATTAATCTGTTTGGACCAGTGAAAACTGCATCCATCAGAGGCAAGAAGTATGGATTAGTCATTGTTGATGACTACAGCAGATGGACATGGGTAAAATTCCTGAAACACAAGGATGAGTCTCATTCTGAATTCATTGACTTCTGCAAACAAGTCCAGAACGAAAAAGAATTTAAAATTGTTAAAGTCAGAAGTGATCATGGTGGTGAATTTGAAAACAAATATTTTGAAAAATATTTTAAAGAAAATGACATTGTACATGATTTTTCTTG
Organism: Lathyrus sativus; assembly: GCA_963859935.3. Lineage (NCBI taxonomy): Eukaryota > Viridiplantae > Streptophyta > Magnoliopsida > Fabales > Fabaceae > Lathyrus > Lathyrus sativus. The sequence continues at coordinate 170,346,820 of OZ012740.1, read as the reverse complement.
CCCTAGAACTCCTCAGTAGAATGGAGTTGTAGAGAGGAAAAATAGAACATTGCAAGAAATGGCCAGAACCATGATCAACGAGACTAACATGGCAAAACATGTTTGGGCAGAAGCAGTGAATATAGCTTGTTATATTCAGAACAGAGTGTCAGCTAGACCTCTTCTGGAGAAGACTCCTTATGAACTGTGGAGGAATAGAAAGCCCAACATTTCTTATTTCCATCCTTTTGGATGTGTATGTTTTATGTTGAACACTAAGGAAAATCTGAACAAGTTTGATTCTAAAGCTCAGAAGTGTTTCATGCTTGGATATTCTGAATGCTCTAAAGGCTACAGAGTATACAATACTGAGACACAGATTGTAGAAGAATTAATTCATGTTAGATTTGATGATAAGCTTGGCAATCAAAAGCCAAAGCAGCTTGAAATTTCTGCAGATAGAGAAGTCCTTCTCACAGACTCTGAAGAATCAGAGGCAAATAAAGCTCAAGCAGATGCACCAGAAGCAACGCCAGATGCTACTCCCTTGGCTGCTTAGATGAACAACTTGAACATTTCTGAAGAACCAACTATTAAAGGATCATCCAGAATCAAAGCCTCTCACCCAGAGGATATGATAATTGGAAAGAAGGATGACCCTATCAGAACAAGGTCATTTCTCAGATCTTCTAGAACGTCACTGTTTGGGTTGGTGTCTATCATTGAACCAACTTATGTGAATGAGACTCTGAACGATAATGATTGGATACTTGCTATGCAAGAAGAGCTTGATCAATTCACCATAAATGATGTCTGGGATCTGGTTCTAAAACCAAATGGTTTCAACATCATTGGAACTAAATGGGTCATCAGAAACAAGCTGAATGAGCAAGGAGAAGTGATCAGAAACAAGGTTAGGCTGGTGGCTCAAGGATACAGTCAACAAGAAGGTATAGATTACACAGAGACTTATGGTCCTGTGGCAAGGTTAGAATCTATTCGCTTGCTTATTTCTTTTGCTGCACAGAATAACATCACTCTGTATCATATGGATGTTAAAAGTGCCTTCTTAAATGGTTTTATAGAAGAGGAAGTTTATGTTCATCAACCTCCTGGTTTTGAAAATGAAAAATTTCCAGAACATGTTTTTAAACTTAAGAAATCACTTTATGGCTTAAAACAAGCTCCCAGAGCTTGGTATGAGAGGCTGAGTAATTTCCTTCTGGAAAATAACTTTATCAGAGGAAAAATGGACACTACTCTCTTCTATAAATCAATTAAGAAAAACATTTTAGTTTGTCAGATTTATGTTGATGATATTATATTTGGAACTACCAATATTACGCTTGGAAAGGAGTTTGCTCAGTCTATGCAGGCAGAATTCGAGATGAGCATGATGGGAGAACTCAGATTCTTTTTGGGAATCCAAGTCAATCAAACTCCAGAAGGCACCTACATACATCAGACTAAGTATGTGAAGGAGCTTCTGAAGAAGTTTAATATGACTGAAAGCAAGTTGGCTAAAACTCTAATGCATCCTACAAGAACTCTTGGAAAAGAAGAGGTAAGTAAGAAGGTAAATCAAAAGCTCTACAGAGGTATGATTGGATCTCTTCTGTATTTGACTGCTTCTAGACCTGATATTCTATTTAGTGTTTGTCTATGTGCTAGATTCCAATCAGATCCTAGAGAATCTCACTTAACAGCTGTTAAGAGGATTCTGAGGTATCTGAAAGGTACTACTAATGTGGGTCTGTGTTACAGAAAATTTGATGATTATAAACTAGTAGGATTTTGTGACTCTGACTATGCTGGAGACAGAGTAGAGCGTAAGAGTACTTCTGGAAGCTGTCAGTTTCTGGGAAGTCATCTGATCTCTTGGTTCAGCAAGAAGCAACCCACAATTGTGCTTTCAACAACAGAAGCAGAATACATTGCTGCTGCTGGTTGTAGCACTCAGATGCTCTAGATGAAGAGTCAACTAGAACACTGTCAGATTCATGAGAGTAACATTTCCATCTTCTGTGATAATACTTCTGATATATGCTTGTCTAAAAACCCCATTTTACACTCTAAGGCAAAGCATATAGAAATAAAACATCATTTCATCAGAGACTATGTTCAGAAGGGAATTATAAGTTTAAACTTTGTTGATACAGACCATCAATGAGCTGATATTTTTACAAAACCCCTTGCTGAAGATAGATTTAAATTTATTCTGAAAAATATAAGTATGGATTTCTGTCCAGAATAAAATGTTTATCAGAAGCAAATTTCCTTAGATGAAAAATGTGTTTAACTCTGAAGTATTTCATTTATTTATTTATTGTTTAATATTTTATTTATTGTGTGCAAATCTGAACTGACAAGCCTCAGAGGATCTGAACGTTGGCTAACGTTTCATTTCTCAAAGAGTTTCAGAAGCACATGCAAGCAAACACGTGTCATTTGAATCTGAAACGATTGAGTGTCCAGCACTGAAACGCCGTTCAGAGGTACTGTTTGAATTAATTTTAATTCTCGTTCCCCCCCCCCCCCACACACACACGTTGTCAGTATCATTAAATGCTTTCTTGTCATGATTATGTTTGATGTGATTTAATGTTTAATTAAATGCTAAATGTTGATTGTGTGACTCTTGTGTGCCCTAAACTTTTCTATAAATTCCACAACACTTCACTTCTCACACTTTTCACTCTCGTTTACTCTCTTATGCATTTTTGCTTATTGCATTCTTTCATCTTCTCCTCAAAACCCAAATCTCTCCGTAACCCTAAAACCTTCTCTACTTCATCAATGGCAACATCTTCATCAACCTCTCAACAACTTCAATCAACAATGGCTGTTATCTCTTCTGCAAATCTGGGTACTATTGCTTTCAAAGAACCAGTTAGAACCCTCCTCACACCAGTTGACAAACTTGAAGTTCTGTGTGAATCTATAGTGAATTTTGAATCAATTGCAGAAAATGGGTTTGATCTTCGTCCCATTGTTGATGCTCAAAGTTGGACAAAGTTCTTTGATAGACGGATGGGACCAGTTTATCCATGTCTGGTGAAAGAATTTTGGATCCATGCAACTACATACCCTAAGTTCATTGTTTCATCAGTTCTGGGTAAAGAAATCATCATAACTGAGGATCTGATCAGGAAGCTCATTGGTTATGAAGAAATTGATGGTGTTACAAATCTGCCAGTTGGGCGTATTGACATGACAGAGGTTTATAGTGAAGTTTGCTCATTTGGAGAAGCTTCTAACAAAGTGAAAGATCTGAAGCCAAACTACAGGATCTGGGCTAAGATCTTTATGGGATGCATACATCATAGGAAGTCTTCAAACTCTCCTGATTATGTCAACACTGATCAGATGTACTTCATGTACTGTCTGAGTCAGAGCACAAAAGTGGATCTGCCTTATCTGCTTTTCAATCATCTGTGGACTCACGTGAAACAATCAAGAGAAGAAGACAGAACTAAGCATCAGAAGATGATAAATTGGATACCAATGGGAAGACTCATTTCAGACATTCTGACTGAGAATGGTTTGGTTGGACATCTGATAGACGCTGGTATGCAAGAAGAATTAGCTTCAGTGGTAGGTAAACCTCTGAATGGGAAAAGTCTTCAGAGGGTGAAGGTTGTAGAAGAACTCACTTTTGCACCAAAACAGATCAACTCTGAAGAGGTCAGCAAAAGAAGGATACCAGTAGATTATTTTCCTCTGTTCTACGCTAATGAACCAAGGGAAATTATTCTAAAATATATAGCAACGTGTTTGGCAGATGGAACTCCTCTACCAGAACATCTGATTCAGAAAGCAGGCGAACCTGAACCAGATTTTTATGGAGACAGACACAGGAAGAAGAGGAAAGTTTCAGAAGAAGGATCTTCAAAACCAAAGAGGAAAGCTTCTGGTGAAGCAGCTTCTGTTAAACCAAAGAGGGTCAAGAAGCAAAAAGGTAATCCTCCTGCTGCTAGTTTAGATTCCATCTTAGAAACTGTCAAAGAGGTACTAACATCTGATCCCTCTATCTATGAACCCATACCTTCACCCTCTCCTCCTCATGAACCTGAAAACATCCCTTCTGAACCAGAAACATCTGAACCTATTCCTTCTACTCCTAAACCAAAACAACCTTCTGTACCTCAACCACATCCATCTGAAAAACAACCCTCTGAAATTCCCCCACCAAAAACACAAACCTCTGAAACACAACCAGAAAAACCCATTCCCTTTGATCCTCAACCAGAACAACCTCAAACTTCTGAATCATTTATACCTGATTCTGATGTTCTTGATGTACAACCCTAGAAAATTCTGTTTGACGTTTCTTCAACATCTTGTCACTCTTCTGCATCATCTGATTCTACTGAATCTGATTTACCTCCAGAAGTGAACTCACCCCCTCACTTCGTGGTTATGAACCAAAACAACCAGATGTATCCATTCCATCTGAACCTATCCTTTCTCAATCAACTCCAGAACCTACAACAGATTTTGTTCCATTTTGTCCCATGCCTTATGATATCATTCCTTCTGTCAAACCAAAGACTGTTACTAAACCTTCTATACCATATCCTCGTCCTCTTTTCATCATTCCTTCTTTTTCCATACCCTCATCATCTGAAACCACCAAAACACCCTCTCTAGAAAACTTTCTGAAACCAAAACCTAGAATGGATTTTAGTACGTTATTTGATGGTTTTAAAAAGGAATTAAATATGTGGTTGTCTACTGTCAAGAAGGAGTGCTTGTCTAGTGTGAATCCAGATGCTTCTGAAGCCACTTGGAACAGATTCATGTCAAGATTTAACTCTGTAGCTTCAAACCTTCGCACCATTTGCTCTGATGATGCAAAGGTGAGATTTGCTGAAGTTATCAGACAAACTCTTCTGAATATGAGTAGATCTCCAATTATTCCTTTGGACAATGCACCTGCTAAAGAACCTAAGTCTGAAGATGCTCCTCCATAAGCGGTTGTTGCTGAAGAAACTCTAGTGCCAAACCAGTCTGCTCTGATGGTTCTAAATCAAGCATCTAACTCAGTGATTCAAGAGACTGCATCTGCTATGGTTATTGAGAATGCGTCTGAATTTGCTCATGCATCTTCTGAAGTCAAGAAAGAGAATTCAGATCTTGAAGAAAATTTTGCTAAGCTTGAAGCCAACAACATAGAAATCAGATCTTGGATGATCAAGCAAGAACAGACAACAGATGAAATCAAGACATGGATGGCTAGGCAAGAAGAATCTACTTCTGAGATCACAAACCTTCTAAAGATGATTGCCTCTCGTCAACCTTAGATGTTTTTCTGTTGTTTGTGCACATTTTGTTTGTTCTGCTTATGTTTGTGATCCTATGAATATTTTTATTGATCAATGCATATGTTTGGTTTCTATTTCTATCTATTTTATCTTATTCGTTTTTCTCTGTTCTTCTTTTATGTCTTAAAAAGTTTTTTCTTTTTGATATGACAAAAAGGGGGAGAAAATGGAAATTAAAATTGTTCAAATAAACAGTTACCAGAATGGAATTCAAACATAATAAATTTTTAACTAACATTAAATTTTAGTCTTTCAGAACTATAACGCTGCATCTGACTTAATTCATAAAAGTTACTCTGAAAGCTCCTAAATCAGGAAAATCAGGCTTCGATCCAAATCAGGATCCAAACCAGGCTCTAATTTTGAAAAGTACAAACTAGGTTCTAATTCTGAAGAAAAATAAACCAGGCTTCAGGATCCAGGCTCTGATTCTAAAAAGCCAAACCAGGCTCTGATTCTAAAAAGAAAACTTAATTAAAAAGGGAAGTATTTATTCTTTATGGTATTCAACTCATGGGGAGATTCACAATCTCAGGGGGGGGGGGGGGTATTTTTATTTTCTCTTATTATTGAGCAAAATTTCCTATGTTTTTGTCATCATCAAAAAGGGGGAGATTGTTAGAACACAAATTGGTGTTTAATATACCTCATTGTTTTGATGATAACATAAATGAAATTTTGCATAAAGGAAATATATACTCTAATTTTGTTTAAGTAATTTTGTTTCAGATCTTAAATTATATATTCATTTGGCAGCAAAAATTACATCTGCAAGTGAAAAGAACGTTAAGACTCTGAGTGTCAGAAGCAACAGCTCAGAAGACTCTGAGCGCTGCTTGAAGAGACTCTGATCTGCTACAGATGACTCTGAGTGAAGCTAAGAAGAATTTGAGTAAAGAGCGTACAACATTATTTCAGAAGACTTTGGAAGTACCTCACGCTGCAAGTACAGAGCCTCTGATATTCAACTCTGCGCTAATTGTAACATTCACGCTCAAATCACTATTACTGCAAGACTCTGATCTGAAGAACAAGGAACTACATTAGAGGATATGATGTTAGTTTATTCAGTTGAAAAGATGCCAACTCAAAGAAAAGATCCGTTGATAATCCCAACGTCTGCTCCAATGGCACTATTCCTCATTTATGCATGACACAAGAATTCAGACACAAAGCACATATCTGAACATTCCTCTTTCTGGAAAGGAAAATTCAATAGAGGACAAAAAGGCAACAGAGGCAGCAGAACGTACAACAATGCACAGTCTTTGAGATAAGGACTTGAAGTAGTATTTAAACAAGCTTCAACATCTTTCCAATGTTGACACACATTGACGAATATTGAAAAACTCACTTGAAAGAAAATCAACTTACAAGCTCTCATTCAAATATTCTTCAAAGCTTACAGTTTTTATATTTGTTCTTAATCTTGTGTAAACATCACTGTTGTGATATAGCTTATTAGAAGCAAAACATTAGACACAAATTGTTAGTTTATCTTTGTAAAAGATTTCCTTAAGAAGACCAAGTTGTGGTCAGATTTTCTTGAGAAGACTAAGACAGTTGTCCTAGTGGTTTATACTGTAATCAAGTTTGATATAGTGGATTAAGTCCTTGTTGAGAAAGGAAAATCACCTGGGTAGGGTGGACTGGATTAGTTTGAGTTCAAACGAACCAGGATAAAAATATCTGTGTTATTTTTTATCTACCAAAGTATTTTTTAAAACTCTTATTCAACCCCCCCCCCCCCCCTTATAAGTGTTTTTCTCACCTTCAAATATGACTATGAGCTAATATGGGATTTATACGTGATTATATGATGACATGATGTGTGAGATTAATTAATATGATGAATTATGATGATATGATGTATGATGATTAATATGATGAAGTATGATGATATGTTGTATGATGATTAATATGATGAATTATGATGATATGTTGTATGATGATTAATATGATGAATTACGATGATATGTTGTATGATGAGTAATATGATGAATTATGATGATATGTTGTATGATGATTAATATGATGAATTATGATGTTTGATGGTGATGAATATGATGAATGATGATGCACCTATGATGTTATTATGAGGATGATTTATGAAGTGTGCATCATGCATTCATATGCATCCGGACTTCGGTTCAGGACCTCGATTACTTTGGCTTCAATCCCACTGTGCGGATGTGAAGTATTTTGATGTGCTCCGATCCTATTGATGGGGATCTATGGAGGGTTGATGGCCCAGTGTCCATCGCGCTGTGATGATTGGTACCACATGCATTGAGTTGTGTCGCATTGCATCTGTGAGTCTTTTCGTATGAATTATGACGTTATGTCCTTTGAGGCATATTTGAAGGATATCAATGTGTTGAATATAACTATGAGTAATATGCCGTTTATGCATTAATTGTTATACATTGATTATTATGAATTGTTTTACTCACCCTGCCTGTTTGAATGTTACCTCCACGTGGGTAACATGCAGATGAGCAAGTTAGCCGTGGACGCCGTCGAGGAATATTTTGAAGTTTTAGAGTCGTTAGCCTTTATGGTTAATTTAGAGGGTCTTGCTCTGGTATGTAACATCGGGTTGGGTTACTTGAGTTGATTTTATATCATTGGGTTATTTTACTGATGTTCTCTTTTGAGGAGGAACCTCGATTTATGCTTTGAGTTCCGCTGTTTTATGTTGTTTGATGTACTTTGAGGAAAAACCCGTCGTTACGGAGTATTGACCAATTGTGTTGACTTTGAGAAATGTACGCCCTTTTTTGGCTTTTTATGAAAGTAAATATTTTTACTCTGAAATCCGTGTTATTTTGCCGTAATATCTGTGGGGTAGAATAAGGGTGTTACATTGATCAATTCCCGGCTTGACACCTTTGAGTATGTCTTTTGTAGATGTACCTGCACCATGAACAACACTACCTTTTCTGACGTCTCTCGGATAAGATTCATCAAATGTTACGTGTACAAACTCTTCAACGGTAAGTAATCTCTTATTATAAATTCTATAAGCTTTACTTGACTAAGAGTATCCGAGGAAGATACCTTCGTCAGCCTTGGAATCAAATTTTCCTAAGTTTTCCTTTGCATTATTCAACACAAAATACTTACAACTGAAGACATGCAGGTGAGATACATTTGGCTTGCGCCCTTTTAAAAGTTCATACGGTGTTTTATTTAGAATGGGGCGGATGAGCACCCTATTCAAAACATAACATGCCGTACTTATGGCGTCGGCCCAAAAATATTTAGGTAATGAACTTTCATTGATCATTGTTCTTCCCAATTCTTCTAAAATAATATTTTTGCGCTCCACAACCCCATTTTGTTGAGGAGTACATGGAGCGGAGAAGTTGTGATCAATTACGTGTTTACCGCAATATTCTTCAAATAAATGGTTTTCAAACTCACCTCAAATTCCGTGTTGCACCCCAAATTTTGACCCCTTAGATATTCATCATCATTCTAGGATCATTTTCATGTGATTATCTAACCTTAACCTATTTCAAGTTTGTCTTTATTAAGATACAGGTGAATTAGGGTTCCGTACAGTCAGGAATCGAAGTCTCGACGGTTTAATCAGTCAATGTATTGGATTGATTCTCCATGAAACAAGTTTCCACATCATCAAAGATACTCCATTGGGTCAAGTATAAATCCAATTTGAGGTTGTTACCCAAAGATCAAGAACAATGCAGTTCAGGATCCCCGATTAGGGTTTTTTATTAGGAAAAGTCAACCGTAGTTTGACTTTTGATTTAAAAGGTGTTCCAATGATGGAAAAATGGTCCATGAAGTTCATATGGCTTAGTTAAGTCCACTCAAGAAGTTTCAAGGCCTCGGAAGACCCAGAACATCAACAGTCGACTCGGTAGTCATCGATCGATCGTTTCGTTGACTGAAAAGTCAACTCTTCAACCATAACGAATTTGACCTAAACGTATGAAGAAAAAATGTTCCTAGTAACATATTACACCTATCCATTAAGTTTCATGACCATTGGATCAAGGATTGAGGAGTAACAGACAAAGTCGGGAATTAGGGTTTTGAAAGGGGTAAGACCATAACTTCCTAACCACACATCCAAATGAGGTGGGTCAATGCTTGTTTGAAAGGTCTTGACAAGTCCTACAAAAGTATCACAGTGGTCCATGTGCAAAAAATGCATGGATTTGGAGTTATAGCCAAAATCATCACAAGAGGGAGAAAACACTTGGAAAATTTCTAAGTTTCTGGCCTTGCAAATCATATTTTCAGCCAACTTTGAGGAGATTTTTGACCTAGTTCCACTTGGAATCTGAAGATCATGAAAACATGAAAGTTGTAGAGCTCCATGAGGGCTTTCCAAAAAGTACTAGAACACTTCCATAGCATTTGTGAGCTAGGAGTTTCGAAGGAGGCAAGTTGGGTCCAGATACATGAAACACATCATGTCCAAACTTGGCATAAACTCATTCCCCAACTATTCAGTTGATTTCCAAACATGGTCTAACATATAATTTGATGTATTAGAGGGTATGATGGAAGAAATTAGAAGAATCCATGAGCATGGCTAAAGATTTGTCCAAAACCATTATTTAAATGAGATAAAGTGCAAAGGTACAATAGGAGAGAGATTGTTTTTGGCTGCAGCAGGGAATATATGACTTTGCTGTCTCTATGTCACTTCTATCAGTTCAAATATAGCTGGTTTTAGAGGCTAAAGGGCATTGGAAGCAAGCAAGAGATCTGCAAAGAAAACTACAAATTGGATTTGCTAAGATTTCCTTCCAAAATCAAGATTTGCAATGGATACTTCACAATTTGTCCTCATCTTGCCTTGCCTATAAATAGAGGGTTCCTCTATGCTAAACACACACCAGAGCTATTCAAAAAACCAGAAACACATAGCTCTCATTCTTGCCTTGCTTTACTTGTAAGTGAAGAAAATTCCAAAACCACCAAAAAACTGCCTTGTGCAAACTTCACACCAGCAGCCTTTCTAATCATTTAACCACCTTAAAAATCATCCACACAACTTCCAAATCATCATTAGGAGGTGTTCTAACCATTATTTTGATCAAAAACATCACAAAACCAAAAATCAACTTCTCACACCCATTAGTTTGACTTTTTTGCACAAAGTGATAAAACTCACTGCCTAAAACAGTTTGAACCACTTTGACACTTTGAACACCTTCCATTTGTGTTATACCAACTGTCTAAAACCTTAAAAAACAACTGGAACTTCATCTACTCAAATTGTCCTCGAGATTTGCTTGTTTCTTCAAAAAGAAGTAATTTTCACAAATTTGCTCAAAAGGAATAATCTCTAGTTTTCTTGGCTGCTAAGATTACTTTTTGAAGATCTACAAGAGGTAGGTAACCTCTAACTCTTGCTTTTTTCTCATATATGCATGATCTAAAACTATTGAATATGAGTTGCATATACTTGCTGCCATGAACATATAAATGTCTGTTGTGTGTCTTTACCATGTGTTTTGCTCGGATTTGTGAATCATGTTTGAATTCTACCATGAATTGCTTGTTAACCTCATAGGTCACAATGCTTAGTCTTTTTCTAACAGATTGGTTTAGAGGTTCTTAGATGCTGATGTCATGTTGGATCTGCCTTGTTTGATGTTGTGACCCTTCTGCTGTGGTTATTTTCAACTCCTGATTCATTAACTTGCAACTCATGTGCCTTCCCTTGTTCTAATGACATCTTGAATCATCTTTTGGTTAAAACTTGATCCATATCATATTTAAGACATATGCATATCTGTTTTTGAACTGGATTGCAACCATTTCATTCTCTGATTTCTAAAATGCATCTCAACTATTTTTGAAGGACTGCTTGTTGTTTAACATGGTCATGGCCAATGTTGAAGTGATTCACCTAGATATTGTTAAAGCATATCTTGATCTTTGATGATCAACATTGCCATGTTGTTTTGAGTTTGCTGTTAACGTTGTGTAGTTTTGTTTAGTCTTGGTAAAGACATTGGTTTGAAATGATTCATGTGATGCTGTTGAGGTCTATTTTGATCCATGATGATCAACACTATCTTGTTAGTATACGTTTCTGTCAAATGATTGTAACTATCATGAGAAATATACATTTGAGTTTATTTGGTTGATGCTTGACATTGTCATGTCAAGCCTGCTTTTGTTCTTGTTTGAACTGTTTGTTTTGAAGCATGTTTATTCTATTTGCTGTGGCATCATGTGAATAATGTTTTTTCGTGTAATTGACATTGTCATGTTGGTTTACATTAGTTGCTGCCAGAATCTGGTTTTTTTATGCTAGGTTTGTTGTTTGTGTTTGCTAAATTGAGATTGTAGCTATCATTGAGGCAATGATTTGAGTTGGTATTTGGCATTGTAATGTCAAATTCTGCTTCTGTTTCTGTTTAAAAAGACAAAATAAGACTGTATTGATTTATTTATGTTGGTAAGAGAAGTTGTTAATCATGTCTAGGGGCATCAACTTGTAAGTATTGTCTAGATCAGTTTGAGGGTTTTGTATGCCTACTTACTTTTGTAAAAATTTGATTGTTGGACCTCTATTGTGCTTGCTGTCTTTTTCAAACCTACATCTTCATCGAATTTCAATAGGTTTAGAATCCCTATGAGTTGAGCTTAAGCTATTTGTCTCATTCCTGCATTGGCTTTATTATTGCTTTTGAAACTGTTGGTGAATTTGTGGGAACATTTGATATACTATCAAGTGATGCCTTGAGGTTTGTTAACCTCTGTTGCCTTCAAGTTTCTATTTGGGCTTTTGTATTTGGTAATTCTTAATCTGTTGCAATTTTAGGTGATAACAGTTGATGCCATAGATAATTACTTTAGCTTTGTCAAGATGCCTAGTTCATTTCAACCAATTTCACCAACTGGTAACTTGACCACCATATTCTGATTCATGGCAAAACTGAGACCTTTCTTTGAATCTAATCCATGAACAACATGTTTAAATTATGTGCAGACCCTCACCTATTTTTAAACTCATCAGTTTTAAACATTAAACTCCAAAATGCATTTCAAAGCTCCACTTTGCATTTCCATTCGAATTTCATTTTGTGTGCACTACTTGAAAAGTTGGTTGTCACCATTGCATTCCTCTAAAAATTTCAAGCATGTTTGACTTTAATTTTTGTGAAAATTGATTAAGTTTTGAGGAAGTTTGGATTCAAACCGTTTCTCAAATCTCCACTAGGTTTTGGCCTTGGCTTGCCCAGAAAATCATGCGCCCTTTGGTATATATGCACAAAGGGTGGCTTGATACAATGGATGTATCGCCACCCCCAGTGGTTAATGCCTTGCCTTAATAACTTTCCATGCCCAATGACACGAGTTTGACCCTCAGCGAGGGCAGTTTTGCATATTTTCATGATTTTTCCTTATTTGTGCATTTTAGCTCCCCCTTTCCATATTCATTCACACGCGTGAAGTAGTTGTGTTGGCTAGGTTTTGTGTCCATGATCCCAAGGTCTTGGGTTCAATCCTTGGGTGAGACATTTCTTTCTTTTTAACACTTAATTCATTTGATTTTATTTAATTTTCATTAAATTTCAAAAAATCATAACTCCTCCATTTTTAATCATTTTTAAATGATTCTTTTTGTCAAATTTTTGTATTAATGTATATTTTCACATAATGTTTAAAGAATTATAAAATTTTTATTTTATAAACACTTTGCATTATGAGAAAATGGTGATTCATTTTAGGGTTTTCACCCTCCTATCTCTCTTTCTCCATTTCAAATCTTCTTATCTTTGAGTTTAATTTGAAATTATGAACTTGGCTTGTTAGCTCGTTTGTGTACTTGATTTTTGATTTCAAATTTTGCTTGTAAGCATTGTAATTGATTCATTTCTCCAAACACTTAAAATCCCCATGAGATTTTGAACCCTTTATCAAGTTATAACTTGTTTGTATGGTTGTTACCATTATCTTTGTTAAGATACACCCTTATCTTTGTCAAGATATGCTTTTGGTTGTCACTTCTTGTGCTTAAGTCTTGAAAGAACTTACCTCATTGCTTGATATTGTAATATCTTGATGTATTCTTGGTCGTAACCATTTATCTTGATTGAAATCATTGATATTGTAATATCTTAATGTTTGCTTTGGTCATAACCATTTACCTTGATTGAAATCATTGATATCGTAATATCTTAATGTTTACTTTGGTCGTAACTATTTACCTTGATTGAAATCATTGATATTGCAATATATTAATGTTTGCTTTGGTCGTAACCATTTATCTTGATTGAAATCATTGATATTGTAATACTTTAATGTTTGCTTTGGTCGTAACCATTTACCTTGATTGAAATCATTGATATCGTAATATCTTAATGTTTGCTTTGGTCGTAACCGTTTACCTTGATTGAAATAATTGATATTGTAATATCTTAATGTTTGCTTTGGTCGTAACCATTTACCTTGATTGAAATCATTGATATTGTAATATCTTAATGTTTGCTTTGGTCGTAACCATTTATCTTGATTGAAATCATTGCATTGATATTGTAATATGCTTGCTTGTTCTTGGTTGTAACCATATCCCTTATATTCATCATGTGGGAATGTTTATGCTTTGTTAAGTTTATTTTCCCAAGTAATGGAACTCTTTAGTTCTCATTCAAGTTGCCTAATCTTTTCCCTTCCAAAGGAAAGCCCCTCTGTTAACCTTTGGGTCATACTTAGCTCTTTAACCTCATAGGTCTGGATATAACCTTTCTTTTCCTTTTGGTCTGGATAGAACCAATTGGTCCACCTTCCTTTAGTGGCCCGAACTACGGCCACTCTGATTTCTCATTGGATGATGAGAATACGTAGGCACAAGATGCGATATCTTGACGAGCAACCTCCCTTTTGGTCTGGATAGAACCAATTGGACTCAACCTTCTTTTTGGTCTGGATAGAACCAATTGGCCTTACAACGTAGAATTAGGTAGAGTTTGGTTAACTCTATGTAAGAATCATGGAGATGATTACTTACTCCCCTTTCTTGAGTGTTCAATATAGAATAGAGAGTTTTGTTAAACTCTACACAAGCATGGATATGTTTGTTCCCATTGGAACCTTGATCATAATCAAGTGTTCTTTATCCATAGTGAGGTGAACTACGATTGTTCTAATTCTATCCTAGTAAGGATACATAGGCAGAGGATGTGATATCTTTGCGAGAAAACTTAGAAACTATCTTTAGGTCCTTACCTATGCTTTTTACCCAATTCCAAAACCATAGCAAACATTTAGCAAGTATTAGCATGCAAACAAACAAAAGGTTCCTGTAGAGTACTACAGATGTTTAGGATGTGAAATACCTACCCTAGGCATAACCAACCCCCGATCCCCGAATCTCTTAGCGTTGTTTTTACATCGCGCAAAAAGGTTTTTTTTCTTTCTTTAATCTTTCCTTTGGATAAATCAAAGTCCGGTTGTGAATTCAAAGAATTAAGATTTAAGTTAATCAATAGCTTGGTATCACGATTCTCACCGCAACACCTAAGTTTTCCTTTCCATTATTCAACACAAAATACTTACAACCGAAGACATGCAGGTGAGATACATTCGACTTGCGCCCTTTTAAAAGTTCATACGGTGTTTTATTTAGAATGGGGCGGATGAGCACCCTATTTAAAATATAATATGTCGGACTTATGGCGTCGGCCCAAAAATATTTAGGTAATGCACTTTCATTGATCATTGTTCTTCCCAATTCTTCTAAAATACGATTTTTGCGCTCCACAACCCCATTTTGTTGAGGAGTACGTGGAGCGGAGAAGTTGTGATCAATTCCGTGTTTACCGCAATATTCTTCAAACAAATAGTTTTCAAACTCACCTCCATGGTCACTCCTAATTGAGACAATCTTTGTGTTTAATTTATTTTGGGAAAGCTTAGCAAATCTTTCAAAGGCGGCGAATGTATCGCTCTTGCTAGCCAAGAAGATAGTCCAACAGAATCTAGAAAAATCATCAACTATTACAAAACCGTAATAGTTACCACCTAGGCTTTTAATTCTAGATGGCCTGAATAAATCCATATGGAGAAGCTCGAGAGGTCTCGTAGTTGAAAAGATATTTTTGGATTTAAAAGAGATCCTCGTTTGCTTTCCCATTTGGCAAGCATCACAACAGGGATCCGTGGTAAACTTTATTTTAGGCAGACCTAGGACTAGATCTTTGGAAACTACCTTGTTAAGCAAGTCAAAGTTGACATGTGCTAAACGTCTATGCCATAACCATGAGTCCTCACTCATTTCCATGAGACATTTGTCACTTGTCAAAGATACTTCATTCAAGTCTATCATATAGACATTGTTTACTCTTAGGCCATTAAACACACTCTTCATTTCATCATTATGCACAATTTTGCAACATTCTTTTGAAAATGATACATTGTATCCTTTGTCACATAATTGGCTAATGCTAATGAGATTATGTTTAAGACCCTCGATAAGCAATACATCAGATATAGTAGTGGAAGAAGGATTACCTACACTACCTTTACCAAGTATTGCACCGTGATTGTTATCTCCATAGGTTACATACCCCTTATTCTTTGCCACGAAGTCGATGAAGAGATATCGTCTCCTTTCATGTGTCTTGAGCAGCCACTATCAAGAACCCATCTTCTCTCAGTGGTCTCAAGATGTTGTACCTATGAAAAAACAATTAACAAGAGGAGGTACCCAATGGCTTATTGGGTCCTAAGTCGTGAGTGACAAAATGATCGCATTTAGGAAACCATTGATAAATGCCTTTAGGAACTAAAAATCTCCTAAAACGACACTTAGCAATGGAATGGCCTTTCTTGCAACAATATAGACATGAAAAGTTAACTTTTGAATTACCTTTGCTATCGATATTTCTTACAACATATTTATATTTTTGATATGGATTAACCATACTCTTTCTAAAATCAGATTTATCGATGGCAAAAGTAATTTTGGGCTCTAGAGCCTTGTTAAGTTTGGCATTTAGGTTTCTAACTTCATTTTGCCAAATGTAACAAGTATCACACCTAAAGTTAACTATACTACTTCTTAGATCCTCACAACCTGCTTTAGTACTTTCCATTATGGAAGCTTTAAGTGCCTCAAGTTTCTTTTTGGACTCTCGAATATTTTGCTCTAAGTGAGCAAAAATTTGATTATTTGAGGCAAGCCTTTTAAAGGCTTCTTTTGCTTCACAATGCAAAGTATTAAACGTAGTTTGTAATTCAAAATGAGACATGTTAGAGGAATTTTCATATTTAGCATGTCGTACCTGTTTTTTCTTATTCTTTTGGTGAGCGGAAAGACACAAGTTTACGGATTCATCTTCATCACTTGAGCTTTCATCCTCGGAGGAATCGCTATCGCTTTCCCAAGCTATATATGCTCTCCTCGACTTTGATTGCTTCTTATGTGATCTATTTGATTCCTTTTCTTTGCCCTTTTTGTTTAAGGGACAATTCGGTTTATAATGTCCGGTCTTTTCGCATGTGTAGCATGACCCTCTTGTTTTGTTCCCCTTGGTGTCATCGTTTCTAGAGTGCCTAGATTGTTTCCGGAAGTTGACAAGATTCTTTTCGGAGTGCTGGATGTCATTCTTTCTAACATAGCAGTTGTAACGCTTTACGAAAAACCCCATGTCCTCACTCTTGTCGTCTTCTTCTTCGTCACTCGACGTGTAATCACTATGCTCCTTAGATTTAGACTTTGAGGAAGAAGTCTTGAGAGCAATTGACTTTTTTCAGTTATCTTTGTTTTGTCCTTCTTTTCTTTCTTTTCATGTTGCTCTAGGCTTAGAAGCACTTGTTCATGCTCTTTCAATTTTCCAAACAATGTTGTTAGATCCAAAATTGTGAGGTCGTTAGCTTCTTTGATGGCGGTTACCTTCGGTTGCCATTCCTTGTTAAGACATCTCAAAATTTTGTTAGTAGCAACATCATTGGCCACTGGCCTACCTAGTGAATGCAATCTATTGATGAGATGAGTGAATCTCTTTTGCATGTTCGCAATGGTTTCCCCTTGCTCCATGTAAAAGAGATCGAACTCTTGTGTTAGCGTGTTGGTTCTCGCTAGCTTAACATCACTGGTTCCCTCATGGGCAACTTGCAATGAGTTCCACATAGCTTTTACTGTTAAAGAATGAGAAACTTTATAATATTCATCAACTCCTAATGAGGAGATCAAAATGTTTTTGGCTTTCCGATCATAATTATATTTCTTTTCATCATCATCATTGGTCCATTGTGCTTCGGGCTTAGGCACAATGTCATTATTCGCATTGGTCATAGTTATTTCTATTGGACCATTGAGAATAACATTCCACACTTTTCTATCTATGGAATTAATGTGCACCTGCATACAGTCCTTCCAATAATTGTAATTTTCTCTATTAAAAACGGGAGCTCCATTATAAGCCCCTTTAGGTTCGTTAGTCATTTTCTACAAAGTTATACTTGAAGCACGGAGTGAACCGGTTCTCCTGATACCACTTGTTAGACGATGGCACAGATCTAGAAGGGGGGTTGAATAAATTCTTATTAACAAATCAGTCAGCGCTACCAATAAAATTGGTTTTAAAAAATTGTTTAAATTGCGGAAGCTGCCGTGGAAAAATTACCGTCTATAACGAACCGTTACTAGAAGACCGGATATGCGTCTAGCCTTTGGAAATTGATAATGAGAAATAAGCAATGAGAATCATTATGCTAGTCACACTATCAATTGATTTATATCACTACTTGGTATGACTAGTTCCAATGTTCCAAAATGCCAACAAATTTAATGGACAACACAAGCGAATTTTGGTTCAGACAATTTATCAAACACTTGGTGTGCAAAGCACTCCAAGTGAGTTTGGCTTTGAGTAAGTAACTATGGTTTCCTTGTACAATAAACTATTGTACTAGTAGTCAAAATTACTTCAGCACTTACTCAAAAGCAATCCTTAATTTAATAAACTTGTGTGTACGAAAATCACTCAAATATCAAGCAAAATGAAAGTGCGGTAAGTAAAAAAGGCACAAAGATTTGTTGAGGCAGTTCCCCCGCCCTCCTCGCTTCGGGGTACGTCTTCCCTCAATTCTAACAATAGAATTGAAATCATATAATATATATGTGACCTGTTGTTGAATCATTTATACAAGAATGAAATAGCAAACGAACAAACAAAACTCCCTTGTTGTTGAATGTGTTTTCTCTTCTTGTCACTTGATTCGAGTTGACTCAAGTCCTTCGATTGCTTGTGTTAAACCTCTGATTACAACTCTTTTGTTGAACAACCTTGCATGTTCAAACCCCAGCCACGCTGATATCAAACACTTTCTAATCGAACCCGAACCTCTCTTCCACACTTCACTGATTCCCGCTACTAGATCAACGGAACCCACTGCTCCTTGATCACCTTCGCTCAGCTGAAAGTATGTTGAGAAGATTCGTACCAAAAACCCCAAATTCACCGAATCTTGGAGGATAAAACCCTTAAGGTTTTATTCAAGAAAAACCTACCAAAAACTCAACCCGAACCGGATTCCCAATCAACGGCTTCGGACGTTATCACTTCAAACAGTTCATGATGCACAACAAAAATGATTGTGTGTAATTGTTGTGGTATGAATTGTAGAAGATGAAGATGATGAGAACAAATGGCACCTCTTTCACTTTTCTTATTTTCAATTGATTCAAAAGTTTCAATTCTTTTTAATAAAATGAGCCAATTTATATTTATAGTATGCCAAAAAGTAACAGACAAAACTGTTTTCCAAAATAAGTGGAAAGACAGATATTATGCAGAAAACGTAGCAAACAGTCGACCAAAACAGGACTATGGTCGACGCAAAGTCTGCAGTTTTAGACAAACAGAAAATATCATCAGTATGCGTCGACCACAGGTCGGCGTGTGCCAACCCGTGAAAAATCAACTTTCTAGACACCTTCTATGAGTCGACTGGAGCACAAGGAGTGGTCGACTCAAACCCTTGTATTTTGCAAAAATGCCTATTTTTGTGATTTTGACACTTCTAGACAAAACCAATCATCTACCAATGATGTTTGACTCAAATATTGCTAGTTTGATTGACATAACATGCAAGCAAGAAAGACATAAGATATATGATATGCATATGTCTTGTGGTGATAATGCCAAGTACCGATTCGTCCATGTGATTGCGTTTTGAAATCATCGAAACACACATATGTATAATAGATGAGGATTTGCCCTCACAAATTATTCACATTTGTTTCAAAAATCATCATCGAAAATAAAATGAAATTATGTAAACAGAAACAAAATAAAAATTGCAAATAAAGGGACAAAGGCCCAGATTTTATTAATAGAATGGCAGTCCGCAAATGGCGTAACTCCACGGATCATTACAAAATTTGAAAAATGGTAAATGCAATGGAAGGGCTACATTGAAATACAATGACCACTATTCTCCCTAACAACTTTAAATTCCACCGTGCTTGAGACTTTAGCTAAGTATGATCGAAGTAGAGTCCTTGATAGGAAATATTGCTTCAGCGATCAAGACTGGCCAGATGCAGTTACTTGTCATAATCCCTAACTTTTGTCTAGATTGCCCTCTCGGGTTTTCAATCTACCGAGATGATTATTTCCGCTTTTGTCTCTAATTTTTTCCTGGACCTCCCTTTCAGGTTTTCAATCCACCGGGACACTCATTTTTGTCTAAGCCGCCCTTTAGGGTTTTTAACTTAGCGAGTTGTTCTTTTATTTTTTAGGCGAAGTATTTTTTGACTGCATTGACATTCACAGGACGAGTGAACTCTTCACCATCCATAGTTGTAAGAATTAATGCACCACCAGAGAAGGCTCTCTTAACAACATATGCGCCTTCATAATTAGGAGTCCACTTGCCCCTAGAATCAGTAGTAAAAGTTGAGATCTTTTTTAGCACGAGGTCGCCTTCTCTAAACACACGAGGTCGAACCTTCTTGTCAAATGCTTTCTTCATTATTTGTTGATACAATTGGCCATGACAAAAGACTGTCATTCTTTTCTCTTCAATCAGACTCAACTGGTCGTATCTACTCGGACACCATTCAGCCTCAGAGAACTCAGCTTCCATCAAAACTCTCATAGAAGGGATTTCAACCTCTATCGGGAGCACTGCTTCCATACCATAAACAAGAGAGAAAGAGGTTTCCCCTGTTGAAGTGCGAATGGATGTATGATACCCATGCAGAGCAAAAGGGAGCATATCATGCCAATCCTTGTATGTAATAACCATCTTCTGAATGATCTTCTTAATGTTCTTATTAACAACTTTAATAGCCTCATTCATCTTGGGTCTGTAGGGAGAAGAATTATGATGCTCAATCTTAAACTCATTGCATAATTCCTTCATCATCTTGTTATTCAGATTTGGTTTTTGATAAACCAGACCACTACTTGCTTGGTCACATTGGTATATGATGCCACTTCAACCCATTTGGTAAAATAGCCAATAGCCACCAATATAAAACGGTGTTCGTTTTATGCTTTAGGCTCAATCATTCCAATCATATTAATGCCCCACATAGGGAAAGTCCATAGAGAAGAGATAACATTGAGAGGAGTGGAAGGCACATGAATTTTGTCAACATAAATATGGCATTTATGACACTTCTTCACATACTTACAACAGTCAGATTCCATTGCCAGCCAATAGTAACCTGCCCTTAACATCTTCTTAGCCATTGCATGTCCATTGGCATGGGTACCAAAGGATACTTCATGAATTTATTTCATCAACATATCTGCTTCATGCTTGTCTACACATCTTAGCAAGACCATGTCATAATTTCTCTTATACAACACATCATCATTCAAGAAGAAACTACCAGCCAATCTTCTCAAAGTTTTCTTATCTTTCTTGGATGCCCCAAGTGGGTACTCTTGTTTTTGAAGAAAGCATTTAATTTCATAATATCAAGGTTTATCATCAATAACCTCTTCAACTGCAAATACATGAGCTGGTCTATCAAGACGCATAACATCAATTTTCGGCACATCATTTCAATGATTTACCACAATCGTGGAGGATAAAGTTGCTAAAGCATCTACCATTCGATTCTCTACTTTGGTATATAGTGAAACTCAACCTTATTGAATAAAGTTGACAACTTTCTTGAATAATTGCGATAAGGAATCAAATCAGGTTGATATGTCTCCCACTCCCCTTTAATCTGATTAATCACCAGGGCTGAATCTCCATATACATCGAGGATCTTGATTCTTAAATCAATAATTTCGTCCAAGCCCATAATACATGCTTCATACTCAACCTTATTATTTATGTAAGTGAACACCAACCTTGCAGTGAAAGGAATATGAGAACCATGAGGGGTAACAATAATCGCCCCAATACCATTGCCATACTCATTAACAGCTCCACCAAAAATCAAACCCCATCGGGATCTAGGCTCAGGACCTTCTTCAGGTAATGGTTCCTCACAATCTTTAACCTTTAGATACATCACATTTTCATCAGGAAAATCAAACCATATAGGTTAATAATCATCAATTAGCTGGTGTGCCAAATGATCAGCCAAAACACTTCCTTTTATCGCTTTTTGAGTTCGGTACTCGATATCATATTTTGATAACAAAAGTTTCCAACGAGCAATCCTCCCAGTTAAAGTAGGCTTTTCAAAGATATACTTAATTGGATCCATTTTAGATATCAACCAAGTTATACGATTCAACATATACTGCCGAAGGCGCTTGGCAACCCAAGCTGAAGCACAACATGTCTTTTCAAGCATTGAGTATCGAGACTCACAATTGGTGAACTTCTTGCTAATAAATGGAAAATTCTTTTCGACCAGATTCATCTTGCTGACCCAGAACAAAACCCATAGACTCTTCCAGCATAGTCAAATACATGATCAAAGGTCTTCCTTCCACGGGAGGAGACAAGATAGGAGGTTCAAGAAAATACTATTTAATTCTTTCAAAAGCTTTCTAACAATCCTCTGTCCATACACAACCCTGATCTTTACGTAGAAGCTTGAAGATAGGTGCACATGTGGCAGTCATATTGGATATAAATCGGGAGATATACTTCAAATGTCCCAAGAATCCTCTTGTTTTTCTATTTTGGGTGCAGGAATTTCCTGAATAGCTTTAACTTTACCAGGATCAACTTCAATGCCTTTCTAACTGATAATAAAGCCCAACAACTTTACAAACACCAAAAGTGCATTTATTAGGATTCAGACGGAGCTTAAACTTTCTCAAACGTTGAAACAGCTTCAATAAATATTCAAAATCATCTTTTTCAGTCTTCGACTTACAAATCATATCGTCCACATATGCCTTAATTTTTTTATGCATCATATCATGGAACAAAGTGGTCATAGCTCTCTGGTATGTTGCACCAGCATTTTTCAAACCGAAGGGCATCACTCTGTACCAGAATGTTCCCTAGGGTGTAATGAATTTTGTTTTTTTTTCATATCCTCGAGTACCATCTTTATTTGATAATAATCGAAAAATCCATCCATAAAGGAAAAATCAAATTCGAACCAAACACGTCAAAATTATGTGCTCAGACATCTTCGCAACTGTGAATCTCATTGAAGTTTCAAGTAACAGCTTTTAGGAAGTACAAATAGCATGCAGTGATCGATTACATTGAAACCACGTTTGTGAACAAGGAGATTCGCGGTTGGGGAGGATCTATTTTGGGAATCTAATTGGTAACCGATATTTTCGCGAACAAGTATCAAATTTGCATGATAGAACTTCATTCTCATGAAGGTTTCCGGCGACGAAACTAAACGCAGGCGAGCGGGTCGGGAGGAGAAAAAGTCATGTGAGAGTGAGGAACAAGAATTCGCAGCGAGGGAGAGAGTTGAAGAAGATGTTATTCCCATTCTGCCTCTTTTTGATAACATTGTTGTAGTTGTGGACTCGGTTGGGCCTTGGCTCTTCCATTCCATCTTTTTTATCATTTTTTTGTTATTAGGAAGTGGGTCAAACGGTAAGAGCCCAAAGCATTGTTTTTTCTTTAAAAAAACACCCCCATTCCTATCTGTTGCGGTGAAAATTTGATATCAAGCTATTGATTAACTTGAACTGTATTTCTTTTACAACCGGACTTTAATTTATCCAAAGGATAGGTCTAAAGAAAGAAAGAACCTTTTACGCGATGTGACAACAACGCTTTAGAGATTCGGGGATTCGGGGGTTGGTTATATCTAGGGAAGGTATTAGCACCCTAAATATCTGTAGTACTCTACAGGAACCTTTTGTTCAATTTACTTGCTAAGTTTGTGAATTTTGCACTATGGTTTAAGTTGGGAATTGGGATGAAATAAATAAAGGCCTAAGTGGTTTTCTAAGTTTGCTCGCAAAGGCGTCGCACCTTTTGCCTACGTATCCTGACTAGGATAGAATCAGAGCAATCGTAGTTCGCCTCACAAGGGGAAAGAACACTTGATGATGATCAAGGTTCAAGCGGAACAAACATGACAATGTTTGTGTGGAGTTTGACAAAACTCCCTAATCTAAGTTGAAAGGGGAAGTAAGAGGTCATGACGATGATTCTTACATAGAGTTGACGAACTCTTTCCTAGGGTTCTAGTTGAAGAACACTCCTAGTATGGGTGGGTCTCTTAGACTTCAAGCAAAGTCTAAAGGTTTCTAAACTAGGGTTAAGGTGACTTAACAAAGTCAAAGGATAGCAGAGATTTTGGTCCAAGACATTGACAGTCTAGTGGACAGACCTTCCCTTGGAGGGAGAGATGATTGGCAATTGGATGAAAGCTAACAAGCTTCATCACTTGGGGATAAAAATAAAATACAAACATCATACAAAAGCATTCATGGTGACAACCAATGAAAAAGATTAAGGATGAAAGGCAATGATGACAATCAAAGCAGATGATTAGTACGAAAACCGTGACGACAGATCGCACCTGGAGTACAGTTAACAAACAGATGAAATGAACATGATAATAATTCAAAGTAAAAATCCTAACATGTTAACTAACATGTATAGATGTGAGAACAATCAATTTTCACAAAGAAAAACAAGCGGAACCCTTTTAACTTTCATCTGCAACAGATTAGGGTTAGCACTGTCAACGCACGAATCGCACATGGTCAAACATGATAAAAAATTAATCAAACATGGAAAATAAATAAATGACATGAAAGTACACATTAAAACAAACACAATGAAAAAATAATGGGTGAAAAATGATAAAAAATGAGAGAGTTATGATTTTTTGAAGTTCATGTGAAAAAATAAGAAAAAGTGGCAACAAGGGTTATCACAAGGGATCGAACCCATGCCAAGTATAATGTGCGCGCAAAGTCTCAACCGCTGGGGCGGCCATACGTCCATTAACCAAAGTGAGTTAATAAATATATAGTGTATGTTTGGTTTCATGGTTGGGCAAAAACAAAGGTTTTCATGATTTTGCAAAATGGTCATAACTTTCTCATTTTTTGGTCTTTTTCCACAAACATTATATGCTTTTGGGGTAGAATCATCTGAGGATTAAGATGGTGGTGTTGGTTTTTCCAAATTGTTTTTCTACTGAAAAACCCGATAGGGGTTTGTTTATGCTTCAAAATTTGCAAATTGTTTTGAACAGCCATACACAATCATCTTAAATCCACACAAAGCATACACACACACACCACTTAGATGATATTCAAGCAAACCAAAACACTCTCATGGCCAGAAACAAATAGTTATGAAGAATCATACTTAAGTTGCAAATGAGCAAAGACAATAATGCATGACAGTTGGGATTTTGTATTTCATTGTAATGCAGACCAAAGTAAACTTGTAAACACATTCCAAACATGATTTTAAGTGTGTGTATGTGAAAAATTTAGAACTGGAACAAGTGTGTGGAAGTGTGGTATTCAAAGTGCTTTTTGTGTGTGTTGTGTGCATGTGATGGTACAGGTTGGTGTTCATGAGGTATTCAATGGTTTGGTTCATACAAACATGTCAAAAATGATCATATTAAACTGTTGTAACACAAAAATTACAAAGAAAATCATTAATCCCAAATCTGGTATGTGATATGCTAGCATGTGAAAGAAAGAGCATCTCATGAGTGACATTATGGTACAGTGTGTTTCTAAGCAAAGTAAGGGTTCCAACATCACATATATATTTAATACAAAGTGTGTGCAATGTGTTTTACATGGAAAACAAGGTATTGCCAAAAGTGGCTAGGTGTGTGGATGTGTGATGACATTCTTGCATTTTGAAAGTGAATTTCTAAAATTGAGGGATTTTTGATGAAATGATTGTGCAAGCATGTTTCAAATGACTAAAGTGAGGTGTGTGTGAAGTGGTTTTAATGAAAATTGATTTTGTACAAAAAGTAACAAGTTGTGGCTTGATGTGCAAGCAAAGGTGGCTTGAAAACATGAGTTTTTTGATGCAGTTATCTTGAGGTTAAAATAACTATGCCAACATACTCTAAATGAAATTTAGGAAGTGTTCAAATGTTGTTTTGAGATGTACAAGCATTGGTATAAAAAAAACAACTTTTGAGTGACTTGATGAACTTGATGAATGCTATGAAAACATGTGGATTTGTGTGCTATGCACCAAACAACAAAATAGAACACATAGGCATGCTTCAAATGTACACATGAACTTGTTTGCAAGATAAATCCAGACCTGGGATGCCTTATACCAAAGATGAGTTTTCTAGTGCTATTACAAAACAGAATTGGCAAACATGAACAAACATTTTCTCACATAAAAGTTGTACTTCTCAAATCAGTAGGTGAAACAAAATCCTATCTTGAAAACTTACCCTAAGAAACTGAAGCAGGCCATTTGAAGATCAAACATACTTTTTATGAATTGCAAACACAAATAGTTTTTCATGTTATGAGCAAACAAGCTACAGCCAGGCCAGCCAAGAAGCACTAGCATCAGTTTTTAAATTCATAGCAGCAATGGCAAACTGAGCTAGGTGATAGTTTAAGCAAAATGAACACAATATGAACAGGGTATAGTAAAACATAGCACATCAAACAACCATGATTATTCCAGCAGATTCAAGAATTTTGAACAAGATGAAACAAAACAAAACAGCATCACATTATCTACTGCAGCAAGCATAAACATTGAGTCACTTCCTCACAATGCTTGGGATTAACATACTGATCAAAATAGCAAAACACACATGACCAGAATAGATTTGATACTTTATACCAACACTTCATGAGATTCTTATCACTTATTAAAAACAGTAGGTCATGAAACTTATCAAATGCTCATAATCACCACATTTATCCAAACACTCAACAAATGAAATTTCATGAAAATGATATAAACTAATAGAGACAAATTGCATACCTGTTGAGGATCTTTTTGAGCAAGCCAAATTAGTTGAGAAAACCAGAGATTTTTACTTCACCTCCTTGCTTTTGCACTTTACTTCAACTTTAAGCAACCACACACTTATGATGCCAAAATGAAAAATATGAATTTCCAATGGTTGCTAAGGGTCTTGACAGTTGAGATATGCTATATGTGAGGTGTCCAAGTGATCACAACCTCAAGGAAAGGCTTAGAACACAATTTGGTGGTTTTTGTGGCTTTTGGTCAAAGTAAGCTAGGTATGAGTTTGACTTTTTGATTTCTGAGTTTTCTTGATGGTTTTATGGATTGTACACCTTTTATATGTTATTTAGAAGGTGTGTGTAGGGTGGTGGGAGTGTTAGAACTAATGGAAATGGAACTGGTAGCAAAAGTGCAAAATGCAGAATTTTGAACACTTTGTGAACTTGAGATGGTTTTGCAATTTGCAAGCAAGAATGAGATACAGCAAGGATGCTTGGTTTCTCTGGTTTTTAGTGAGATGTTTATGTCTTGAATTAGGTGTTTGAGGTCTCTTTTTATAGTGAAAAGCAAGGAGGTGCTTACTAGGAAACATTACTTAACCATGAAGCAAACTTGGATATTTTTGATCCACCACCCCACTTGCCTTGCTTTTTCTGTCCATTGGCTGTTTCTTTTCATCAAGGGGCAAGTTTATTGATGGTTTTACTGATGAAAATGCAGGCTAGAGGCTTGGTAGAGTGGCTGGAGCAGAATTGCTTTACACCTCATGCTTGGAAAAGTCAATTTTGGCAACTTTGGCAATCAACTTCAAATCTTTAATTCCATGATACTTCTATGCAATCTTTCTGTTCTAACATGCTTGATATGTTCTATATATCAGATAGCATGAGTTTGGCAAGTTAAAATTGGCCCACTTGGGTGGGAGAGGTGCTTTTGCAAATTTGGCCAATGTGGGACAAAAGTGACAAAACACCAACTTTGAACACATGTATCTCCCAGCTCATAAATCACCTTGAGGAGTTCTTGTACTTTTTGGAAATCCCTCACATAGTACTAAAACATTCATGTTGGCCAGAAGTCTTGGTTCCATTTGAAACTAGGTGAAAAATCCCCTTGAAGTTGGCTGATTTTAGGGTTCTTAAGGCAAAATAACTTAGAAATTTTCCAAGTTATTTCCCTCTCTTGTAATGTTTTCTCCTCTAACTCAAAATCTAAGCATTTTCTGACTTTGGACCACTAGGAGACTTTTGTAGAGCTTGTCAAGAGCTTTCAAATAAGCTTGGAACCACCTCAATTGAGTGTGTGGTTAGGAAGTTACGGTTTTGCCCCTTTCGAAACCTTAATTCCCGATTTTCTCGATTATTCCTTCATCCTTGATCAAATGACCATGAAATTTTATGAGTGAGCTTATATTGACATATGGAACAACTTTGCTTCACATCTTGAAGTCCAATTCCTTAAACTTGAAAAGTCGATGTTTCGTCGCCGGCGCGATCGATCGGTAGCTACCGAGTCGTCTGCGGACGTTCTGGACTTCCTGAGACCTTGAAACTTCATGAGTAGACTTCATTAGGTCATATGAGCTCTATGAACCACAATTCCCTCATTAAAACACCTTCAAACCCAAAAGTCAAACTTCAGTTGACTTTTCCTCAATCAAAAACCCTAATCGGGCGCCCATACCGCACTGTTCTCGATTTTGGCGCGACGACTTCAAGTTGACTTATCTTTTGACCTCATGTTGCATATTTGAACTTTCTCATGATTCAAATTCATTCAAACCCTTGATTGATCATACACACACACATCTCCGATTTCATCTGCGTCAAAACCCTAATTCCTCTGCAGCTTGACAAAGAGAATCTTGAACTGGGTTAATGTCAGATAATCCTACGATGCATGATTCTAGAATGATAATGAGGATCTAAGGTGGTCAAAATTTGGGGTGCAACAGTTGCCCCTATTTAAATATCTTCACTAGATAGAGCTGAGAGATGACAATCCTCGAGAGATCGTAGTGAAAGATATTTAACTACAGAAAACCAAAAATTTTGTCCCTTAGATCCGATGCTATGCAAAGGACAAATGCTGAAATGCTATGTAATCTAAATGATGCTTCATGATGCTTGATATGCAATACACAAAAAATGGTAGAATAACAGACTATTCACCGGGGATCGGCTCCGGAGACCTGACACACCGGGGATATCTTTAAGGAGGGACTCCCACTGGGGATGAAAATCCTGACTCGGATATCAAATAGTTCAAACATGACTAAATGATAGCACTGGAGAAAAAGCTAACTTCTTATTGGGGAAACGGAACCTGACGAGGACGACCGTTCACCGGGGAAAGGGATGTATTTCACTAGGGAAAGAGATACCTCTTACTGGGGAAAGAAAATTTCCTATAGGGGAAACAAAATGAAATTCGAGACAAACCTCGCTGGGGATAATCAGACGAAGCCTTCCTATAGCGAAGAGTTTAAACGGGATCTTCAGGAATGGACTACAAATAAAACTAGACATACAGGGGATGCTAGTGACGACTAGATCTCCGAGATTAGGCTGGGGAACACAAATACTTATTGGGGATAAGATGGTAATTACCACTAACCCAAAGTAAATAGGCAAGAAAAATCGTGGACTGCCAGTGACGACTGGGCTTTAGCTAATGAAATCGGTGACGACCGAAAGGAATACTGGAGGGATAAAGGACGATACCAGTTACGACTGGATTTTTGTGGAGAATTGGTAACGACCAAACAACGATGCTGGATAAGAAATGCCAGTTATGACTGGACTTCCTGGGGAATTTAATAGCAACCATAAATAACGATTCGGGTGGAGAGTGCCAGTGACGACTGAACTTTGCGAGGATTTGGTGACGACCAAACTAGGATACCAATAACAATTGGATTTAAGCAATGCCAGTTATGACTGGACTTCATGGGGATTAATGTTAACCACAAATAACGATTTGGGTGGAGTGTGCCAGTTATGAATGGACTTATCTGGGGAGGTTGATGACGACCAACGAATGATAACAACTGGATTTTTAGAACGATGCCAGTTACGACTGGACTTCACAGGGGACGGTGGTGATAACCCCAAGATGATACCAATAGCAATTGGATTTTACAGTGCCAGTTATGACTGGACTTTACGGGGAGTTGGTGACGACCAACAAATGATACCAATGACGATTGGATTCAAACAGTGCCA
Source organism: Lathyrus sativus (assembly GCA_963859935.3). Classification (NCBI taxonomy): domain Eukaryota; kingdom Viridiplantae; phylum Streptophyta; class Magnoliopsida; order Fabales; family Fabaceae; genus Lathyrus; species Lathyrus sativus. The sequence goes on along the minus strand of OZ012740.1, from coordinate 170,316,960 downwards.
GTTACGACTGGGCTTTAAGGGGAAGTTGGTGACGACCAACAAGTGATACCAATAATAATTGGATTTATCAGTGCCAGTTATGACTGGGCTTTGAAGAGAATTGGTGACGACCAACAAAAGTTACCAATGATGATTGGATTTATCGATGCCAGTTATGACTGGACTTGCAGGGACTGTTAGTGACAACTAGGGAATAAGATACGACAACACTGGAGAAAGCAGAATCACACTGAATCCAGGTTGAGGGGTGTTTGGGAAATAAACCCAACTATGTGGACAGGACTTGACTAAGCTAGCCCGAATTGTCAAAATAATTCTTGATAAACTATTCTGATAATTGTCTGTCGGAAATGGGTCTTCCTTTTCTGCCAAGTCCTACGGGACGGCCTCTTGGTCTTGGTAACCACACATGACCAAAGGAGAGTCGAATGAACAAATCTGTTACCTACTTCCATTTGGGAATGATGCAAATGTATATCAAAGCTTCTTCTACCTTGAGACATCATGGGGAGTATGACTTTCGCTGAGTCTTTCGCGAGTCAAAGCATTTGTGTTTGTTAATCTTTCCAAGTTTTATTGTTTGAAAGAGAAGTTCGGCCTTTATGTTTTCAAAATTATCATTTTGATTAATGAACAAATTTTGCATAACAAAAACGGTAAAGAGAAATAGTAATTTGCAACAAAAGAATGGCTCAAAACTGTTTTATTCAAGAATGAAATCTTGCCAATGACATAATTTCATAGAACTTTTTACAAGTGAAAGAAATGGCAAATGTGGAAAGGTTACATTGAATCCCACGACCATCCATGCCTAAAGACTAAAATTCATCAACTCCTTGCTTCTGACGAGAGCGATTGGGAGTGGATCTTCTCTGTACTATTTTCTGCAATGGTGATAACCTTCTGATGCAGTGAAGCGCCTTTGTCCCTAACTTTTGCCTGGATCGCCCTTTTCGGGTTTTCAATCCACCGGGACGCTCATTTTTGCCTAAGTCGCCCTTTCGGGTTTTCAACTTAGCGAGCTTTCAATTCTTTTCTTTTTCTCTTTTTTCTTTTCTTTTTACCCTAACTTTTGCATAAGCCGCCCTTGCGGGTCTTCGACTTATCGGGTTCTTCTTAGGCGTAATATTTTCTGACTGCATCAGAGTTTATGGGGTGAGTGAGCTGTTCCCCGTCCATGGTTGTGAGAATTAGTGAACCTCCTGAGAAGACTGTTTTCACGACAAACGGGCCATCATAGTTAGGCATCCACTTCCCTCGGGCGTCTTTGTGGACTGGTAAGATCTTCTTTAATACGAGTTCCCCCTCTCGGAACTCTCGGATGCAGACTTTCTTGTCAAAGGCTCTTTTAATCCTTTTCTGGTATAACTGGCCGTGGCACATTGCTGACATGCGTTTTTCATCAATTAGGTTCAACTGATCGAATCTTTCCCTGACCCATTCTGCTTCCTTAAGTTTTGCTTCCATTATGACCCTTAACGAAGGGATCTCGACCTCGATCGGGAGCACTGCATCCATCCCGTATACCAAGGAGAAAGGGGTTGCCCCTGTTGAAGTGCGGACAGATGTTCTGTATCCATGTAAAGCAAAAGGTAACATTTCATGCCAATCCTTATAGGTCTTCACCATCTTTTGCAAGATTTTCTTAATGTTCTTGTTTGCTGCCTCGACAGCGCCATTCATTTTGGGACGATATGGCGAGGAGTTATGATGCTCAATCTTGAATTCATCGCACAGTTCTTTCATAACTTTGTTGTTCAGATTGGTACCATTGTCTGTAATGATTCGGTTCGGGATCCCATATCGGCAGATGATCTCTCTCTTGATGAAACGGGCTACCACCTGTCGTGTTACATTGGTGTAGGATGCCGCTTCAACCCATTTAGTGAAATAGTCGATAGCGACCAGAATGAAACGGTGTCCGTTGGAAGCTTTGGTATCGATTGCCCCAATCATATCAATACCCCACATGGAGAAGGGCCATGGTGATGATAACACATTTAGCAGTGTAGGAGGTACATGCATTTTGTCGGTATAAATCTGACACTTGTGACATTTTCTGGAGAATTTGATACAATCATTTTCTAAGGTCAACCAGTAATAACCAGCCCTCAATATATTTTTGGCCATCGCGTATCCATTGGCGTGAGTACCGAAGATTCCTTCATGGACGTCTTTCATTAACAAATCAGCTTCTCTTTTGTCAACACACCTGAGCAGAACCATATCATGATTTCTCTTGTAAAGTATATTATTGCTGATAAAGAACTTCGATGCTAGTCTTCTTAAAGTTTTATTGTCAAGTGACGTAGCATCTGCTGGATATTCTTGTTTTAACAGAAAGTTCTTTATATCATGGTACCATGGTTTATCATCTGTTTCTTCTTCAATCATCTGACAGTAGGCAGGCTCAGTTTTCCGCTCAATCTTGATAAGAGTATCGTCATTAACATCCCGGACCTTCCACATAGAAGCTAACATGGCTAGAGCATTAGCAATGTGGTTTTCGGATCTAGGAACGTGCTTGAATGTGATCTCGTCGAAGTACTCAATCATCTCAACAATGTAAGCTCTGTATGGGATCAAGTTTTCATGTCTGGTCTCCCATTCGCCGGTGACTTGGTAAATGACTAATGCTGAATCTCCGCTTACTTCCAGGGTTTTGATTTTGAGATCAATGGCTGCTTCGAGGCCAAGGATGCACGCCTCATATTCTGCGATGTTGTTGGTACAGTCAAAATCCAACCGTGCTGTAAATGGCGTGTACCCACCTTCAGGATTCATTAGAACTGCCCTCACACCGTGCCCGCTGTAATTGGAGGAGCCGTCAAACATCATCTTCCACTGAGGAATAGGTTGTGAATCTTTATCAGGACTAGGCTCTTCACAGTCTTTTATCAACATAATGTCTTCATCGGGGAAGTCTAGTTTGAGAGACTCATCATCTTCGACCGCCTGATCTGCGAGGTAGTCTGATAAGACACTGCCTTTGATGGACTTCTGGGTCACATATTGGATGTCGTATTCTGATAATAGCATGTGCCAACGGGCAAGCCTTCCTGTCTGAGAAGGCTTTTCAAAGATGTACTTGATCGAATCCATTTTTGCAATCAGGAGCGTAGTGTGGCAAACCATATACTGCCTCAGGCGTTTGGCAGCCCAAGCCAGAGCACAACAAGTTTTTTCAAGTAGCGAGTAACGGCTTTCACAGTCGGTGAACTTCTTACTCAGGTAATAGATGGCATGCTCCTTCCGCCCGGATTCATCTTGCTGACCTAACATACACCCCATTGAACTTTCAAGGACTGTAAGGTACATAAATAATGGTCTTCCCGGAACCGGAGGTATCAAGATTGGCGGTTCTTTCATATAACTCTTGATTTTGTCGAAGGCTTGCTGGCAGTCTTCATTCCAAAACCACTGGCTGATTCTTGCGTAACAATTTGAAAATGGGCTCACAGGTAGGAGTCATGTTGGAAATGAACTTGGATATGTAATTTAATCTTCCAAGAAAGCCCCTGACTTGCTTTTCCGTTTGGGGAGCTGGCATATCTTGGATGGCACGGACCTTGTCTGGATCTACCTCGATTCCTCGCTGACTGACAATGAAACCAAGTAGCTTTCCTGATCTGACTCCAAAAGTACATTTTGCTGGATTCAATCTTAACTGATATTTCCAGAGCCTTTTGAACAACTTCAACAGATGCTCCAAATGATCCCTTTCATTCTGAGACTTAGCAATCATATCATCGACATACACCTCTATTTCCTTGTGCATCATATCATGGAACAGAGTGACCATGGCCCTTTGGTAGGTGGCACCAGCATTTTTTAGACCAAACGGCATAACCCTGTAGTAGTAAGTTCCCCACGGGGTGATGAAGGTAGTTTTTTCCATGTCATCCGGGTCCATTTTGATTTGATTGTAGCCAGAGAAACCATCCATGAAAGAGAAGACTTCGAAGCGGGATGTGTTTTCCACCAAAGTATCAATATATGGTAGTGGAAAGTCATCTTTAGGGCTGGCTTTGTTTAGATCTCTGTAGTCTACACACATTCTGACCTTGCCGTCTTTCTTCGGTACAGGGACAATGTTTGCTACCCATTCGGGGTATTTGGATACTGCCAAGAAACCTGCGTCTACCTACTTTTTAACTTCGTCTCTGATTTTGAGTGCCATGTCAGGCCTGGTTCTGCGGAGTTTCTATTTAATTGGCGGACATTCTGGTCTGAGCGGTAGCTTGTGGACTACTATATCAGTGTTCAGACCCGACATATCTTGGTAAGACCATGCAAATACATCCACATATTCTTTCAAAAGTTCTTTTAATTGCTGCTTGACGTCTGTCCCCAGATCGGCCCCAATCTTGACTTCTCTCTTGCTATCTTCAGTGCCAAGGTTGATAGTTTCGACCTGTTCTTTGTAAGGTTGAAGCTCTGTCTCTTCGTTTTGAGTCAATCTTACCAGCTCCTCAGGAATTTCAACATCTTCGTCCTCCTCTTCAGCTTGGTAAATTGGTGAATCATAGTCCGGAGGAAATGCCTGGTCGTGAGATTCAATGGGGTTTTGAATGGTGCTGCAGGTGGGAATGGTTTGATTTTATTAAAACACAAAGATGAATGCAGCATACAAAAGAGAAAATCGCTTTTGGGTTTTATAAAATTGCCATTTTTTCCTTTTTTTAAAGTGAAAGCAACAAAAGCAGTAAAGGAAACGAGGGATTTAACAAAACAGTCCATTTTCATTGATATTCTTTTGAAAACACGGGGCCCTTACAAAACATTCCTATGACCTTGGGCACGGTCATGGAGTTTTAAAATGACAAAACAAGAAAAGAAAACAACAAATTACTTTGACTTGGGAAAGACTACAGGAATATCCACAGCCTCCCAGTTGTTCAAAGGGGAATCACAGTGGTACACTAAATGCTTGGTGTCTCCGTCTTCCGCCTCGTCCCCTATTGCATTGATTTGGGAACCACCACTGATGAATATCTCCTGAATCGTCTTTAGATGTCCTTTGTCATGCGTGGATTCTTTGTCGTGAGTTGGTTTGTAACCCAACCCCTGTCGATCCATTTTGGGCTTTACTTCAATAACTTCTCCCCAACCTACGGGAGTGCCTTCTTTCAGTGCTGTCTTGATGATCTGGGCTGATGCGAAGGATGGATACCCTTCAACCATTGTTTCTTCTATTACCACTGTATTGGCGATTTCGAGGGCCTGGAATGAAGTTTCTAATGCACCGTCCTCCGCTTCAATATATCTGAATGATGATAAGTTGCTCACCATTAAATCTTCTTCACCGTGTACGATTACCAATTTGTCATTAACCACATACTTCAGTTGTTGGTGTAAGGTGGACGTCACTGCCCCAGCTTTGTGAATCCACGGTCGTCCCAGCAAGCAACTGAACGCTGGATTAATGTCCATCACTTGGAACGTTATATCAAACACATGAGGGCCTACCATAATGGGTAATTCTACCTCTCCAATAACTGCTCTTCTGGACCCATCAAAGGCTTTTACAATTAAAGGTGTGGGCTTCATTTCTGCCCCTGTGTAGGCCAATCTTGTGAGTGACCTTGCCGGTAATACATTTAGTGATGATCCGTTATCGACCAAGACCCGAGCCATTGTATCTTCCTGACATCTGATGGATATATGCAACGCTCGATTGTGATTTCTTCCTTCTTTTGGTAATTCTGCATCACTGAAGCTCAAAGTGTTGCATGCCATTATATTAGCCACTATTGAATCAAACTGCCCCAGAGTTATATCTTTGTTCACGTGTGCTTGTTTTAGCACCTTCTGCAGGGCTTCCCGATGAGCAGGAGAGTTCACTAACAAGGACAACACTGAGATTTTAGCTGGTGTCTGATGAAGTTGGTCTACCACCTTATAATCACTTTTGCGAATAATTCTTAATAATTCTTCATCTTCTCCCTCGGTACTGGGTATTTCTTTGTCTTGAGCTGCGGTCGGAGCAGCTTCCTTTGGAGCAACTACCGTGATCTTTGGTTGGTATACCCGACCACTGCGGGTCATTCTGCTGGTTCCTGCAATATTTGTAACATTACCCCGGTCTTTCTTTACTTCTTCTTTCTGGTTCGTCTTTCCTGATGTTACGGTCATGTCATACTTCCATGGAACTGCCTTTGTACTTTCGAAAGGAAATGGCTTTGGCTTTTGAATTATAATTGCTCGGGACTGACTGATTGCCGACCTGTCGAATACCGGTTTTACATTTCTGGACATCGGAATTTCCTCATTCTTCCTTGCTTTATCGAAAACAGGTTCTATTACCGAAACCTCCCCTCTCCGTGCTTTACCACATACTTGCAATACTTCTTCATTGATTAATCCTTGGATATCTTTCTGTACCATACTGCATCTTTCAGAACTGACGGAACATTCCGTGCAGCTATCGTGACTGCTTGGGATCAAACCCACTTTCAAGAGCTTTTCATGTAACGTCTTCAAAGGTGTCTTAATTTCTGATACATCAGTAATCAATCTTTTAGATGAAGAGTCCTCTATTGCATTAATCCCCCCGTGACTCGGTAGCGGGTTATGTTTTACATTTGGCGGTGCATCGTTGAATGACAGAATCTTCTTCTCAATTAATTTCTTTACCAGATGCTTCAATGCAAGACATCCTTCAAGATCATGGCCAGCAGCGCCCTCATGGAAGGTACAGTGGGCGTTCGGGTTATAGTGGGGAGATGTCGTGTCAGGATTTAATGGTCTAGTTGTTACCAGCCCTTCTTGAACCAAAGAGGGGTATAACTCGGTGTAGGTCATTGGTATTTGAGGGAAAACGGGTTTTGTAGTGGGTCTTTTGTTTTGAAAACTCTGGCGAGGTGTCAGAGCTCTGGGTTGATGATTTGGTTGATAGGACGGAGCGTTGGGTGCTCGTTGCTGTCCTTGGAGCATAGGCTGGTATCCCGGTACGGGTTGTACAGTTTGATAGTTAGGACGGGTGAAGGCCGGAGTTACAGCCGCCACATAGTGTTGTGAGGCGTACTGTGGAGGATACATTTGTCTTGGGTAATTCTGTAGGATGTAACCGGGTTGTGGTTGCTGGTTATAGCCTGGCTGCGGCTGTTGAAACTGTTGATATGGTTGCTTCCACATGCGTCCTCTTCTTCCGTCGGTTATGGCGTTAGTTTCCCCTTCTTTCTTTTTGTGGAAAGGGTTGCCAACTTTCTTGACATGGTTGTTAGAACTGTTGGAGCTACTGGCCACTCTTCCATTCTTCATCCCTAGTTCCACCCGTACTCCGACGGCTACTATATCTGCAAAACTTGCACTCACACTGCTGATCATCTTTTCATAAAACTCTGGCCGAACTGTGTCAACGAACTAATCAGTTAACTCCTTTTCACTTAGTGGTGGCTCTACCTGGGAAGCAGTTTCTCTCCACCGTTGGGCGTACTCTTTAAATGATTCAGAGTTCTTCTGGGACATACTCAGCAATTGTCTTCGATCTGGAGCAAGATCCATGTTGTATTTGTAATGTTTGATGAAGGCATTGGCCAAGTCTTGAAAACAGTTAATACGGGATTGGTCTAGACCCAAGTACCATTTTGCAGGAGCACCCTTCAGACTATCTTGGAAACAGTGAATCATTAATTTGTCATCTTCAACATAAGCGGCCATTCTGCGGCAATACATAAGTAAATGTGTTCGTGGGCAAGAAGCACCTGAGTACTGATCAAAATTCAGAATCTTGAATTTCGGTGGAATTACCAAACCGGAAACCAAACACATGTCTCGGGTATCAGTCTCGAAGACGTCATTACCTTCCATAGCCTTCATCTTTCTTCCGATGATCTCAACACTTTCTCTTAGCTTCTCATGTTCTCCATTTTCACCTTCAAACTCTTCCTGATCCCCAAATACCGGCGGATGATTGTGAAACATTTGGCGTACCTGTGTTTGTACAGCAGCATGGGTATAAGTTGGGATAGCTTGGGGTAATTCCTCTCTTAGAGGAACAGCTTGTTGGTTTATTGGTGGCGGGTGTAGAAAATCAGGATGTAGACCATATGGCGGAGTGTTGGTGATAGTGACAGCTGCTGGAGTTGGATCCACGGCTGAATTGGTAATTTCTGAAACAACGGTAGTCTGAGTGTCCATCTTCGCTCTAATGACCTGTAAATCTTCCATAATATGTTTAATTCCTCCTCTCAAATCTCCGAGCTCTTCGTCAATCCTGTCAATTTCCTGATTCTGGGCCTCCATTCTTTGGTGGGCTTGAGCTCTAGTGTTGTATCGGTGTTGGCGATTCAGCGTGATTCTTTTCTCTCTTTCTGTTGAGGATGACAACGGAATGAGACATGACACAGAGGGCAATGCTTATGCTATGCTTATGACATGCGAGAATGCGGATGCAATGTTTTAAACATTCAAGGGATTTCAAAACGCCATTCATAGATATTAAAAATGGAAAATATTACAACAATTCTTTCTTTTTTCATACATCCCTCTACTGGGGAATTTTACAATAATTGGAAACTAAAATACAACAAAAATTAAAAATTACAGACAAAACAAAAGAACCCTAAATCATCTAGCTTGAAGGACCTCCCCTTTCTGGTGGATTCTGTCCTTTTCCTTGACGGCCCAAACCCTGGAGTGCTTCCTTCTCTTGCATAACCCTGAAATACTTGTCCCTCCAAGGTTGGCAACAACTGGTAACCTGAATCTCAAGTAACGATAGTATGTTTCCATGTTTTGCTTTGAACGCCTCGGGATCTTCCACCATTCTTCCATACACTCTTAGATTCTCCAGATCTGGCTGTCGGAATACAAATTCTTTAGTTGTTCTCTTCACGGAGTTCATTTAATAATATCTGTGAAATAAGTTTAAATCCCTTGAATGTTTAAAATAAAATGAGGATGTAAATGCAAATGCACAAAGTTTTATGGAACTCAGACATATTTAAAAACATCACGGATTTCATTAGATTTTCAAAGTTGTATTACAAAATATTTCAAGTACATCTTAAAAAAGTCCTAAAGAGGAAAATCTTCCATCAGAAAGTCCACTGTTGCTGTTGCTTTCCTGAGCTTTTCTTCTACTTCAATCTTCTCTTGCATGAGCTTCTCTACCATTGTCTTCCACGGAGTTGACTGGTTACTGAAGTAGAATAAGTTCTCTTGGGTCTTTCTTTTCTTGTATGCATTCACTTCTTCATCCCTTTCTTGGAGTTGTTTGCGGAGTTCTTCATTCTCTTCCATTGCAACTTGGTATTTGTACCTCCAAGACACTTCCGTCTGCTGTGACTTCCTCAAGGCAATCTTCAATTTTTCTTCTTCGGACATAAAGATCAATGGGTGTTCTTCATTCAAGACCATGGGCTTCTGTGGGGCATAAGGCATTTTCAGCTGGATTGCTCTCTTTCGAACCCATTGGAGGTAGGGATCGAGAAAGACACAGTTAAGTCTTCCTAGGCTCTCTTTTCCTCTCTTGTGTACATGCTTCCAAGCTTCCAAGAATTCTTCCTTCAATTCAGATACTCCCATAAAGAACATACTTTCCACATGAGCGCTATTGGGCCTGTCTTTCAACGGATACCCGAGCTGTCGTCGAGCGAGAATCAGATTATAACTGATTCCTCCATTTGCAGCAAGGAGAGGCACATTACCGAAGCTTCCGCAACTGTCAATAATCTTTATACCGTCGTAATCTCGGCTGTACCAATCAATGTCAGAATGAGATAATGCCATAATCTTTTGAGACCACCATCCCTTTTTCCAGAAGGCATGAGCTTTAGGCATATGAGAATGAAACCATTTGTACAACAACGGGACACAACAAGTGATCATTCCTCCATTGTGAAGATTCCTCCAATGAACAGAATGATAGGTATTGCCTAGCAGAGTTGGTATGGGGTTTTTCTTCAAGAAAATTTTGATGGCGTTGAGATCCACAAAGTTGTCAATGTTTGGGAACAAGAAAATACCGTAAATAAGTAAGGCAAAGATCGTCTCAAATGCATCCATACTCGAGTGATCGGCATAGTATTGAACTTTCTTAACCAAGAACTTAGCAGTCAAACCAGGAACTCCTCCTTTGATGGTCATATTTTCTTGAATATCTTTTAATCCCAGGTGTGTTGCTTTAGCAATTTCTTCTTTTTTAGGGTCCTTCTCCGTGATGGGAAAAGGAGAATTCTCCGGAATGGGCAAACCGATCAAACAGGAATATTCTTCAAGTGTGGGCACCAACTGATAATCAGGGAATGTGAAACAGTGATAAAGCGGATCGTAGAACTGTAGCAATGTAGAAAGGAGACCCAGATCCATCTTCTTCTTTGTTCTCAATAGTGATAATAAATTTTCGTACCTGCTTTTGAATCCTTCTATATCTGTCACCAAAGTACTCAACTTCTCTATGTCTTCCAAATTAGGACTCTTGTAGGTGTACTTCATTGTTTTCTTTTTTCCACTATCCATGATGTTCCTAAAGTTTTTAAAAGAGGAGACTGAGTTCCATAAAACCTTTGATGTTATGATGCTTATGAATGCATGAATGCAACAAACACAAGTATTCACATATACACATGGATAAACAAACACAAGTTTAGGTTTAGGGAAAATTCAAGCATGGAGCCAAGGTCTACCCTTCCCAATAAGGAGTGTACTAGAGCTTTTTACCACCTGTAGAACAAGGTTCTAAAAAGTTCCCAGAGTCCTCAACCCATCCTTCGGATATTATCAATTTTCCGAATAACTCGGTGGTCGATAATATTCTCAAGAGAGTCTCGTCCGAGTGTAGTATCGCGTATCAACTATTCGGAAATACTCCCTCATAGTCATTGCACTACATCCTAATAAGGCCAAGTGGGGTAATGAGTGATCTAAAGGTCCTCAATGGCATGGGCCCCTTATAGAAAGCAGCATTGTTTCACGAATACTCGATCAACAACACCAACCCTCAAAAAGGACCTCCATTGAGCGGTGGTTTTCTCAAGTTAGCTTAGTCGGGAATCAACTCCCTATAAGCCTCCTTGAATATACCACCTTCATATCATAAGTATGCTCGAGCACGGGTATAGTGTTGTCTCACCTCTTGAATTTCCCAAGGACCAAACAAATATGCAAGTATTAACAAATATTCACAAATAGCAAGTATTTAAACAAAATAGGTTAAACCCTAAAAAATAAAATGTAATAAACATACAAAGTCCCCAGCGAAGTCGCCATTTTTCTGTTGCGGTGAAAATTTGATATCAAGCTATTGATTAACTTGAACCGTATTTCTTTTACAACCAGACGTTAATTTATCCAAAGGATAGGTCTAAAGAAAGAAAGAACCTTTTGCGCGATGTGACAACAACGCTTTAGAGATTCGGGGATTCGGGGGTTGGTTATATCTAGGGAAGGTATTAGCACCCTAAATATCTATAGTACTCTACAGGAACCTTTTGTTCAATTTACTTGCTAAGTTTGTGAATTGTGCACTATGGTTTAAGTTGGGAATTGGGATGAAATAAATAAAGGCCTAAGTGGTTTTCTAAGTTTGCTCGCAAAGGCGTCGCACCTTTTGCCTACGTACCCTGACTAGGATAGAATCAGAGCAATCGTAGTTCGCCTCACAAGGGGAAAGAACACTTGATGATGATCAAGGTTCAAGGGGAACAAACATGACAATGTTTGTGTGGAGTTTGACAAAACTCCCTAATCTAAGTTGAAAAGGGAAGTAAGAAGTCATGACGATGATTCTTACATAGAGTTGACGAACTCTTTCCTAGGGTTCTAGTTGAAGAACACTCCTAGTATGGGTGGGTCTCTTAGACTTCAAGAAAAGTCTAAACGTTTCTAAACTAGGGTTAAGGTGACTTAACAAAGTCAAAGGATAGCAGAGATTTTGGTCCAAGACATTAACAGTCTAGTGGACAGACCTTCCCTTGGAGGGAGAGATGATTGGCAATTGGATGAAAGCTAACAAGCTTCATCACTTGGGGATAAAAATAAAATACAAACATCATACAAAAGCATTCATGGTGACAACCAATGAAAAAGATTAATGATGAAAGGCAATGATGACAATCAAAGCAGATGATTAGTACGAAAACCGTGACGACAGATCGCACCTGGAGTACAGTTAACAAACAGATGAAATGAACATGATAATAATTCAAAGTAAAAATCCTAACATGTTAACTAACATGTATAGATGTGAGAACAATCAATTTTCACAAAGAAAAACAAGCGGAACCCTTTTAACTTTCATTTGTAACAGATTAGGGTTAGCACTGTCAACGCACGAATCGCACATGGTCAAACATGATAAAAAAATTAATCAAACATGGAAAATAAATACATGACATGAAAGTACACATTAAAACAAACACAATGAAAAAAGAATGGGTGACAAATGATAAAAAAATGAGAGAGTTATGATTTTTTGAAGTTCATGTGAAAAAATAAGAAAAAGTGGCAACAAGGGTTATCACAAGGGATCGAACCCATGCCAAGTATAATGTGCGCGCAAAGTCTCAACCGCTGGGGCGGCCATACGTCCATTAACCAAAGTGAGTTAATAAATATATAGTGTATGTTTGGTTTCATGGTTGGGCAAAAACAAAGGTTTTCATGATTTTGCAAAATGGTCATAACTTTCTCATTTTTTGGTCTTTTTCCACAAACTTTATATGCTTTTGGGGTAGAATCATCTGAGGATTAAGATGGTGGTGTTGGTTTTTCCAAATTGTTTTTCTACTGAAAAACCCGATAGGGGTTTGTTTATGCTTCAAAATTTGCAAATTGTTTTGAACAGCCATACACAATCATCTTAAATCCACACAAAGCATACACACACACACACCACTTAGATGATATTCAAGCAAACAAAAACACTCTCATGGCCAGAAACAAACAATTATGAAGAATCACACTTAAGTTGCAAATGAGCAAAGACAATAATGCATGACAGTTGGGATTTTGTATTTCATTGCAATGCAGACCAAAGTAAACTTGTAAACACATTCCAAACATGATTTTAAGTGTGTGTATGTGAAAAATTTAGAACTGGAACAAGTGTGTGGAAGTGTGGTATTCAAAGTGCTTTTTGTGCGTGTTGTGTGCATGTGATGGTACAGGTTGGTGTTCATGAGGTATTCAATGGTTTGGTTCATACAAACATGTCAAAAATGATCATATTAAACTGTTGTAACACAAAAATTACAAAGAAAATCATTAATCCCAAATCTGGTATGTGATATGCTAGCATGTGAAAGAAAGAGCATCTCATGAGTGACATTATGGTACAGTGTGTTTCTAAGCAAAGTAAGGGTTCCAACATCATATATATATTTAATACAAAGTGTGTGCAATGTGTTTTACATGGAAAACAAGGTATTGCCAAAAGTGGCTAGGTGTGTGGATGTGTGATGACATTCTTACATTTTGAAAGTGAATTTCTAAAATTGAGGGATTTTTTATGAAATGATTGTGCAAGCATGTTTCAAATGACTAAAGTGAGGTGTGTGTGAAGTGGTTTTAATGAAAATTGATTTTGTACAAAAAGTAACAAGTTGTGGCTTGATGTGCAAGCAAAGGTGGCTTGAAAACATGAGTTTTTTGATGCAGCTATCTTGAGGTTAAAATAACTATGCCAACATACTCTAAATGACATTTAGGAAGTGTTCAAATGCAGTTTTGAGATGTACAAGCATTGGTATAAAAAAACAGCTTTTGAGTGACTTGATGAACTTGATGAATGCTATGAAAACATGTGGATTTGTGTGCTATGCACCAAACAACAAAATAGAACACATAGGCATGCTTCAAATGTACACATGAACTTGTTTGCAAGATAAATCCATACCTGTGATGCCTTATACCAAAGATGAGTTTTCTAGTGCTATTACAAAATAGAATTGGCAAACATGAACAAACATTTTCTCACATAAAAGTTGTACTTCTCAAATCAGTAGGTGAAACAAAAACCTATCTTGAAAACTTACCTTAAGAAACTGAAGCAGGCCATTTGAAGATCAAACATACTTTTTATGAATTGCAAACACAAACAGTTTTTCATGTTATGAGCAAACAAGCTACAACCAGGCCAGCCAAGAAGCACTAGCATCAGTTTTTAAATTCATAGCAGCAATGGCAAACTGAGCTAGGTGATAGTTTAAGCAAAATGAACACAATATGAACAGGGTATAGTAAAACATAGCACATCAAACAACCATGATTATTCCAGCAGATTCAAGAATTTTGAACAAGATGAAACAAAACAAAACAGCATCACATTATCTACTGCAGCAAGCATTAACATTGAGTCACTTCCTCACAATGCTTGGGATTAACATACTGATCAAAATAGAAAAACACACATGACCAGAATAGGTTTGATACTTTATACCAACACTTCATGAGATTCTTATCACTTATTAAAAACAGTAGGTCATGAAACTTATCAAATGCTCATAATCACCACATTTATCCAAACACTCAACAAATGCAATTTCATGAAAATGATATAAACTAATAGAGAAAAATTGCATACTTGTTGAGGATCTTTTTGAGCAAGCCAAATTAGTTGAGAAAACCAGAGATTTTTACTTCACCTCCTTGCTTTTGCACTTTACTTCAACTTTAAGCAACCACACACTTATGATGCCAAAATGAAAAATATGAATTTCCAATGGTTGCTAAGGGTCTTGACAGTTGAGATATGCTATATGTGAGGTGTCCAAGTGATCACAACCTCAAGGAAAGGCTTAGAACACAATTTGGTGGTTTTGTGGCTTTTGGTCAAAGTAAGCTAGGTATGAGTTTGACTTTTTGATTTCTGAGTTTTCTTGATGGTTTTATGGATTGTACACCTTCTATATGTTATTTATAAGGTGTGTGGAGGGTGGTGGGAGTGTTAGAACTAATGGAAATGGAACTGGTAGCAAAAGTGCAAAATGCAGAATTTTGAACACTTTGTGAACTTGAGATGGTTTTGCAATTTGCAAGCAAGAATGAGATACAGCAAGGATGCTTGGTTTCTCTGGTTTTTAGTGAGATGTTGATGTCCTGAATTAGGGGTTTGAGGTCTCTTTTTATAGTGAAAAGCAAGGAGGTGCTTACTAGGAAACATTACTTAACCATGAAGCAAACTTGGATATTTTTGATCCACCACCCCACTTGCCTTGCTTTTTCTGTCCATTGGTTGTTTCTTTTCATCAAGGGGCAATTTTATTGATGGTTTTACTGATGAAAATGCAGGCTAGAGGCTTGGTAGAGTGGCTGGAGCAGAATTGCTTTACACCTCATGCTTGGAAAAGTCAATTTTGGCAACTTTGGCAATCAACTTCAAATCTTTAATTCCATGATACTTCTATGCAATCTTTCTGTTCTAACATGCTTGATATGTTCTATATATCAGATAGCATGATTTTGGCAAGTTAAAATTGGCCCACTTGGGTGGGAGAGGTGCTTTTGCAAATTTGGCCAATGTGGGACAAAAGTGACAAAACACCAACTTTGAACACATGTATCTCCCAGCTCATAAATCACCTTGAGGAGTTCTTGTACTTTTTGGAAAGCTCTCACATAGTACTAAAACATTCATGTTGGCCAGAAGTCTTGGTTCCATTTGAAACTAGGTGAAAAATCCCCTTGAAGTTGGCTGATTTTAGGGTTCTTAAGGCAAAATAACTTAGAAATTTTCTAAGTTATTTCCCTCTCTTGTAATGTTTTCTCCTCTAACTCAAAATCTAAGCATTTTCTGACTATGGACCAGTAGGATACTTTTGTAGATCTTGTCAAGAGCTTTCAAATGAGCTTGGAACCACCTCAATTGAGTGTGTGGTTAGGAAGTTACGGTTTTGCCCCTTTCGAAACCTTAATTCCCGATTTTCTCGATTATTCCTTCATCCTTGATCAAATGACCATGAAATTTTATGAGTGAGATTATATTGACATATGGAAAAACTTTGCTTCACATCTTGAAGTCCAATTCCTTAAACTTGAAAAGTTGATTTTTCGTCGCCGGCGCGATCGATCGGTAGCTACCGAGTCGTCTGCGGACGTTCTGGACTTCCTGAGACCTTGAAACTTCATGAGTAGACTTCATTAGGTCATATGAGCTCTATGAACCACAATTCCTTCATTAAAACACCTTCAAACACAAAAGTCAAACTTCAGTTGACTTTTCGTCAATCAAAAACCCTAATCGGGCGCCCATACCGCACTGTTCTCGATTTTGGCGCAACGACTTCAAGTTGACTTATCTTTTAACCTCATGTTGCATATTTGAACTTTCTCATGATTCAAATTCATTCAAACCCTTGATTGATCATACACACACACATCTCCGATTTCATCTGCGTCAAAACCCTAATTCCTCTGCAGCTTGACAAAGAGAATCTTGAACTGGGTTAATGTCAGATAATCCTACGATGCATGATTCTAGAATGATAATGAGGATCTAAGGTGGTCAAAATTTGGGGTGCAACACTATCTATCCCTCTTTTGTTTGTTTTTTTTATTTTTTATTTTTACTAATCCCATTTGATTTTTTCTAAATGCTAGTGTCGATTTAATGTTATGTGAGGCTGATTAGATTTTATTGATATATTAATTGGGTATTTTGAATATTAACGTTATGAATAGGATCATGAGTTATTCTTAATTTAAGCTTTTGAGTGATTCTTAGTGAACGAATTCTTGATTCAAGATTACAAATTATGGGCAAGCGCTCGAGAATATTGTTTGACACGTCTTAAGTGATGTCTTCTACGATCTCGATATTTTGCCTAATGATTGCTTATGGTGTTTGTTAGTTTAAGTTTAATTGTTTATCCATATGATTCCATGACCTCCTAGGATATCTTGATTCAATTTAATTTGTGATCATTATAAATTAAGATTAGACTCTAAGACTAACTATCGCATGATAACATTAGGCTAGAAGCCCCTTTTCGATCTCGACTTCATGATCAATCTTTGCTTGAGTATATCTTGATTGCCTATTAATTTTTTATGATTATTTATGGTCTTTAAATCTTTATTATTGCTTATGTTATAAGTCCAAGGGAAGGATATGCTCTTGAATTTATAGTGATGAACACTTTATTCATCTGCATCATTTACCCCTTTACTTGATCCCTGTTTCCCCACAGGTCGATTAACTTAGGATGAACCTCCTTACATCCTAAGGCTAGTCCCCTTAGGTTTTCAACTCTTAGACAACTTATAAATAAGTTCTATTCTCCCACAAGAGAATTAGACACTTGTCATCCCTAGTCGAGATATAATCCTCCTACCCCATGACATAGTCGAGAAAGATGTAGGTTCTTTTTCGCTTGAGAGAGGTATGTGACATACTCGTCGATTCTATATCTGAGTTGGAGCACTTCTCTCAATGTGAAGCGAAAACCTGTCTTCCACATGTTTATGGTGGTTTAGGTCGAGTATTCTCCTTAAAATGATGACTTGTCTCTTCTCCTAAAACCAATCAACAAATTTTATTTACCCTTTTAGGGGAACTACGAATGCTCTAATTCCATTCCCGCCAGGATACGTAGGCACGAGATGCGATGTCTTGGCGAGCATACTTAGAAACAATACCTTAGGTATACTTTTACATTTTCTCCCTTAGTAAACAAAATAAAAAATAACACAATAAAACAAGAGGTTCCTGTAGAGTACTATAGATACTTAGGGTGTTAACACATTCCCTTTTGTATAACCAACCCCTGAATCTTAGTTTATCTTTTGCTTTACATTGAATTGCATATTTATAGGTTATTCTATCTTTTTCCCTTCCCTTGGATAAATTAAAGACCGGTGGTGAATTATGATTTGTGATTTGAGTTAATCAATAGCTTGATATCCAATTCTCACTGCGACATAAATGACGACTTCACTGGGGAGTAGCTTCCCTAAGAGGGTTGCACCTAACTAATTTTATGTGTTATTTGATGTATACTTGTGCATATACATACATATATATATATATATATATATATATATATATATATATATATATATATATATATATATATATATATATATATATATATATATATATATATATATATATATATATATATATATATATATATATATATATATATATATATATATATATATATATATATATATATATATATATATATATATATATATATATATATATATATATATATATATATATATATATATATATATATATATATATATATATATATATATATATATATATATATTTGTATCTGCTTGGGTTGCTACATTGTGTTGTGAGATAAGTCGTAACCCGGACTTGAGCATACCTATGATAGGAAGGTGATACATTCCAGAAGGTTTATAGGGAGTTCATTCCCGACCAAGCTAACTTGAGAAATCACCACTCAGTTGAGGCCCTCTTGGGAGTAGTATTTGTTAAACGAGTATTCGTGAAAACATTACTACTTTCGACCTAGGAGCCCGTGACACTGAGGACATCTAGTTACCCTTAACCCAACTTGGCCTTCTTAGGACGTAGTGCAGTGACTATGAGGGAGTAGTCCCAAAATAGTTGATACGCGATACTACACTCAAAAGAGATTCTCTTGAGAATATTATTAACCATCGAGTAATTGGGAAATTGATAATATCTGAAAGATGGACTGATGACTTTGGGAACTTTTGTAGAATGTTGTATAGGTACAAATAAACCCATAGTACACACCTTTTAGGATGGGTAGACCATGGCTCCATGCTCGTGATCTTCAAACCTAGTCCCTTGCTTGTTTGCATGTATATATGTGAATATGTGAATATGTGTATACATGTGTTTGTGCATACATTCATCCATCCATCCATGCATTCATGCACCATTTTTATAACCTTTTTTCAAGGAACTTAGAGTTATTTTGCAAACATCATAGGCTTTACCATGGATTTTGGAAGTTGTACTCTATTTTGTAATCCTTCAAATTTTCAATGAAATGAGACATTTTCAGTTATCAAATGTGTTATCCATTTTATGGTGTTTGTAATATAACCTTTGAGTTCCTTGAAATGCATTTGTATTTTGCACAACATACATCATATAGCATTGCATCATTTGCATACATCTTTTCCCTAAACAAACTCATTCGACCTTCTGTCCGTGTGTCACTCAGCTAATCTCCTGACATTCAAACCGAGCTTGAAGTAGTTACTGAAGGATAATGGAGAGAACAGAAAATGTGGATCCCATGTCCGGCTTTAGAGTGATGACTAACCCGATGTTTGATCTTCCTTCTAACAACAATGCTCTACAAGTGGATGTCCCTACACGGTCTCAGCCTGTGCAAGATAACCTAGTTGTTCAAGTAGATGAAAGAGGTTCCCAGTTTCCGCGGTATATGCCAAATCCTAAGAATGTCCATCCTGTGATTAAGGTGAACGATCCTAGAGTTGCAAAAGTCGAGGAAGGATTTCGTGATCTCGAAGAACAATTGAAGATGATGAAAGGACTTAATTCATCTGGTCTTAAGGCTCATGACTCGTGTCTAGTTTTGGGCGTGGTTATTCCTCCAAAGTTCAAAATGAATGTCTTTGAGGTATACAAGGGTGTTAGTTATCCAAGGTACCATTTGATGATGTTTTGTCGAAATATGACCGCTTATATTAAAAAAGACAAGCTAATGATTCACTATTTTCAAGAAAGTTTATGTGGGCATCCTTGATGTGGTATATGAAGCTACAAAGGAACCGTATCTAGTCTTGGGAAAACCAGTCGATGCTTTTGTGAAGCAGTACAATTACAATGTGGACATGGCTCCACACAGCGATCAGTTGATGAGTATGAGTCAGAAGGAAAACGAATCCTTCAGGAAGTACACACAACGGTGGAAAGAGTTGGCAACTCAAGTTCATCCACCTTTCCAAGTGAAAGAGTTGGCCAAGATATTTCTAAGAATGCTGTCAAACTTTTACTATGTCAGGATGGTAGGCGTTGTGCTATTAGAATTCTCTAAAATTGTGGAGATCGAAGTAAACATTGAAAACACATTCAAAAGTGGAAGAATCCAAGATGACTCGAATAGCCAAGCTAGTGAAGAGAAATTTGTTAGTGATTTACATGAGGAAAGGAGTGTTGATGTTAATGCAGTTTGGGATTCTCCTCAGATCTTGCAGGCTCCAATTCCGGTGCATTATCACCAATGTCAGTATGCAGCGCCTGTTCGGTGCCAACAACCATTACTTTATGAACTTCCGTACCAACGACAAACGTTGGCTCCTCAGGATCAATGTCAGAATCGACAAGTTCAGAATCTACATCATCAGAATCAACACCAAAATCAGCAAAGACCTTTGAACAGTCCAAAAGGAGAAACCCGCTAGTTTGATCCAATCCCAATGACTTATAGTCAATTGTGGTCTTATTTTTCCTAAAACTTGGTGATTACACTCAGAAAGACCAGAGCCATGAAATCTCGCTCTCCTTGGCACAATCAAAATATCAGTTGTGAGTTTCATGATGGATTATTGTGGCATTCGATTAATGAGTGCAAGGTTTTCCAAGAAAAAGTTCAAGAGATGGTCGACGATGAAGTGCTGACCTTCAAGGGAGGAAGCCCAATTGTGAATGGAACATCTTTATGCTGATGAATATGAAGACTTAAGAAATCCATTTCAAGCCGATGAAATCAAGAGGAGAGATCATTCCCAAGACCATTAGGTTGTTTGTTTGCTTGCTTGCATTTATTGTTATTTCTTTGATTGCAAAACTATGACTTGCATGTAGGAACTTGTTTGTTTTGAATGATTAATGTAATGAATATGTTTGTCTTGAAGAAATCCATTTGTATTCACTCAAAAAATTCTTTTTCATGTTGTATAATGCCAACTTTACCCAATCTCTTGCTTTGATAGAGAATTGGAAGGAGGATGACAAAATCAAAAACGCAAGATCTCTTGTTGTATGCTTTTGAGTAAAACCTTGTTGATGATGTAAGACATTATTTCAAATCCTCAAACACCTGAGATATAAGGGAGATCCAACCTCATTAACCCCTTTGAGCCTTGAAGAAGGAGTTTTCTTCTCCAAATAAAAAGAACCTGATTTTTAACCTAGGGCAGGGTAGTTTTCAATTAAGCTGAAACATTTTTAAAAAAGGGAGTGAACATCACGAAGATTGGGTGGGCACAAATAAACTTTAAGTCTTATATATTTTATTTCTTAAACCGTGAACCAAGCCATGATACAACCCTGAAAAGACCTAATTGAAGCAGGGTTTATTTCAAAAACATACTCGATGAGATAACGTTTGTTGACTCCTATGAGCTATGCTCAAAATTGTGTTGGCTTTGTAAAAAGGAAATTAATGGCATATCCTAACTAGTGATTCGGTTACAAGTTATTGCGATATCTTTTTAATAAAAAAACTTCAAGACAAACATGTGCGTTGCATTAACAATTTCATAATCAACATTTTTCTGCATGCTAACATTAATTGATATCATAGAAGCTCGCATACGAGCGTCATCAATGAGCTAAATCTTTTGATACTTGAAACTTTGAGAAGGGTGGCAAATCATTCCAAAATATTATCATATTCAGGGGCATGTTACCTAAAGACTCTACTGAGCAGGGGCAAATTGTAACACACTTTTCTACCCCACAATTAAAAGGCACATTTATTCACATATCAGAGTAAATTATTAAATTCAATAAAAGCCACCACAAAAGGGCGTACATTTCTCAAATCCTCAAAATAGGTCAAGGCTCCGTAAACAACGGGTTTTCCCCAAAGCACGTCAAATTTCACAAAGCAGCGGAACTCAAAAGGCATAAATCAAGGTTTTCCTCATACGGGAAGATAATCAAAATAAACTCAAATAAAACATAGTTTAACTCAAAAGACCCCAACCCGATGTTACATATCAGAGCAAGACCCTCTAAGTTAACCAAAAAGGCTAACAACTCAAAACTTCAAAAAAATAACCTCGACGGCGTCCACGGCTAAACCTGGTCATCTGCACGTTACCCACGTGGAGGTAACATTCAAACAGGCTGGGTGAGTAAAATGGTTCATAATAATCAATGTATAAAAATCAACATATAAATTGCGTCATAATCATATTCAACACATTCACCTTCATCAATAGGCCTCGAAGGCCACAACATCATAAATTATTCCAAATGACTCATAAATGTAAATGCAACAAGACTCAATGCATGTGGTATCAATCATCACAGCGCGATGGACACTGGGTTATCAACCCTCCATAGATCCCCATCAATAGAATTGATTCTACTAGAGAATCGGAGCACATCAAAATACTTCACATCCACACAATGGGATTGAAGCCAAAGTAATCGAGGTCCTAAACCGAAGTTCGGATGCACATGAATGCATGATGCACATGTCACAAATCATCCTCATAATAACATCATAGTTGCATCATCATTCATCATATTCATCATCATCAAACATCATAGCTCATCATAATAATCATCACCATACATCAGCTCATCATAGCTCATCATCATGCGTCATGTCATCATAACTCATCATAATAATCATCGTACATCATGTCATCATAGTTCATCATAACAATCATCATCATATATCATGTCATCATAGAATCATCAAAAACTTATGGAAATATCATCATAGCTCATCATCATTACTCATAGGAATCATCATTATACAATCATGTATTAATCTCATCGGAATCATAGTTATACTCATGGTAATTCATCATACAATCACGTATTTAATCTCATAAAAATATTAGACGATCAATTATCTTATTTATTTTATGTTATAGCCATGTTCATTAGCTTTCCAACGCTTCGAACAAGGGTCAAAACGGACTTACGGGTCAAAAGATACGTCCAAAACAATTTCAACCGAAAACATGGACAATCGTGACGAACAACATGCAATTTTCTGCGTTTTTCACCGTTGGAGGCCTTCCGGACCTCCGATTTCGATTCTGTAAAAACCCAAACTCTCATAAAATTACAACCAATTCAACACTATAATTATCTCAAGTAAACTTACAATTTTAACACAATTAAACACCCTAATCATTGTTTTAAGATTATGCCTAAAACCTTTAAAATTAAGGGATATAAATTCAATCCCGTATCATATTTACGCCCTAAATCATAAATTTTCCTACAATTGCCCCAAAGGAATCAGAGTTACAAACTATCTAATATTCCTATCCGTTCAGGGTCAGACAGTTTCAAATCATAGTTTTGGCCACGAAGGCCTAAGGTTTCCTTTTTCCCCAATGAACCACGGTTAGATTCACTAATAATAGATTTAGGCCATGAAGGACAAAGATCACTATTTCTCATATTTATCCTCAAACTCCACTACACCACAACCATCAGAGTTCTTACTATCAAATTTCCCTATGTTGCGGTGAGAATCGTGATAACAAGCTATTGATTAACTTGAATCTTAATTCTTAAATTCACAACTGGACTTTAATCTATCCAAAGGAAAGGTTTAAAGAAAGAAAAACATTTTGCACTACGTAAGAACGAAGCTGAGAGATCTAAAGGTTCGGGGATTGATTATACCTAGGGTAGGTATTTCACATCCTAAACATCTGTAGTACTCTACAGGAACCTCTTGTTAGTATTTGTGTTATGCTAAAGTTGCTTGCTAAAGGGGAAAGTGCTAGGGTAAAGATCTAAAGTATATACAAAGTATGCTCGCCAAGAAATCACATCTCGTGCCTATGTATCCTGACGGGAATGGAATCAGAGCAACCGTAGTTCCCCTAACTAGAGGTGAGGAACTCTTGGTTGTGGTTAAGGTTCCAGAGGGGCAAGTAAATGTCTGCGGTGAGACACCTACATAGAGTGTGGCGACTCTAAGCTACGGTTAAGTTAGTAAAGAAGAGAATGTCAATGGCAGGACGACTAAATAGAGCACGACGACTCTAAACTAAGTTGCAAAGGTAAACAAGAAGTTAGTTGTTAGTGAGTTAGTGGGCTCGCCAAGAAATCGCATCTTGTTCCTATGTATTCTTAATGAGAAATCAGAGCGTTCGTTGTAACACCCTTATAAACCCCGCGGAATCTATATATAAATAATCAGAGTAAATCATCATGCATTCACAAAAGAGTGTCACACATAATTTTCAAAACATCAAAAACCACCTGTCATGCTCAATAACACTTAAAATAAATTCATGTTTTTCATACACTTTCACATTAGCATATAGCAGCGGATTTAATTTAGTCATAATTGACATAATGAAAGTCTCATACTCATCTCATTCATAATCAATACTTAGGCATAAAAGCCAATATTCCACATAATTCAAATAAACATAATGACATATAGAAGAGTACATAATGTATCTCTCAAACGTAAATCAAAACGATCCCAGTGTTACATGATTAGAGCACGACTCGACCCAACATAAATAAATACACTAAGCAAGCTACTCCAATAGCTACCTCGCGCTAGAAGAAACTCTACTCCTAGGTACCTGAGCGATGTCATATAAAACATCATTCCAACAGAAGGGTGAGAATTCACATAATTATCGAAATTATAAGATAATGAATAATGTAAAGCATGTCAACACCAACAGCAATATTCTCACACTTTAATTTTTCTCAGCCAATATCATTCAACAACCACACATTCACAACCCTCAATTCAACAAGTTATACACATACGCATATTGTCATACAACAATTATATATGCCATGTGACTCGATGCAAACTCAATGCAACTCATGCCATATGGTACCAACACTTGTTATTATTTTTCGGTTTTTACATTTAAACCGGGTCCGTCCCCTAGACTAATAACAAATAAAAGCATGTCCCCTAGGCTTTCAAACCCCACTCTAGGTTTGGGACAAGTCACTAGTCTCCATGAAACTAGCAAGCATTACCTCTTGACAACAAATGATATGTATGCAATCAACAACCATATGTACTTAAGACCGTTCTCGCATCTTAATCCCATGCATTCTCAAATAATTTATCACACAAGAATTATAACATGATTGCACATACAACACATTTCATAATAATCAAAGTATTCATACTTCCAACATCATCACTACATTTATCAAGTAATGCACAAGAATCAATTATATTCAATCACACTTGAATTATCACAAAATCACACATACTTGCACATTTTTATCAATCATTCTCACACAATTCATTTTCAATGGTATACAATGCATTTTACAATACAATAACAATGGTATTATCATTACAACAATAAATATCATGAATTTCATGTTGTCACACACCAAAATATACTTATACAAGCATACATACAGTATTCGATAAATTATCCATAAATATTTCACAACCGGTAACAACAGTGCAACAATTCGATAATAGAATATATACATAACTGACTTCCCAAACATATTAGATATAAAAATATTTGGCAACTAATTATATTATCTATATTATGTTATAGATCTATTCATTAGCTTTCCAACGCTTCGAACATGGACTAAAACCGAATTACGGATCAAAAGTTATGGCCAAAATCGTCGGAACAGAAATTTTACCAATACGCAGCCTTGAGTCGACCGCTGGTTGACAGATGGGAAGCCGAAACGAAATCTAGAAAAAATGCAATCAGTATGCGTCGACCGCTGCGACGTATGAGTCGACGCAAACAACGCAGAATGCTGAATTTTCTGCATTTTTCACCGTTGGAGGCCTTCCTGACCTCCGATTTCAATTCCGTAAAAAGCCCCAGTTTCAGAATTCGAAATCCTACCATAATATGACAACTATAACAGCCCACAACACATATTTAAGGATCCTATCATCATATATCATGTAATCATTAATTTTAAAACCATAGAAATTAGAGATTTTTATCCTAAATATGATCCTACCCATCATACACTATCACACAATCACAATAATCATATGAAAACCCACCCTTACCTTAGGTTTTTCTTTGGGAAGAATCCTTGATTCCTTGAATGATTGAATTCTGAGTTTCTCCCTTCTACTCTTCTTTCCTTTTGTCTCTTTCTCTTCTATGTTTTCTCTATTCTCTTTTTCCCCTTTTTTCCTTCTCTTACTAACTTCTCATCTCTTCTCTAAAACCTTAATTCTATCTCTTTCTCCTCTTTTATAAATCTCACAATTACCCTTATAATTCTATTGGGTTTACTAACTCACCATCATAATTTCTATTCACACCCTCCACTAAGCCCAATTATTAATTCTAACAATTCTACATTTTACTATACCAATAAAATAAATCACATAAATTATTTAATTCAATGAATCACACATATCAATTAAATCAATTAACTCATATAAATTAAATAAATCAATTAATTTATATAAATCAAATACTTCATATAAATTCAATAAATTAACTAATTCAAATATATGAAGTAGATCAATTAATTTAATTAAATAAATAATTACTAAAAATTGGGGTGTTACAACCCTCCCCCACTTAAAAGATTTTGCCCTCGAAAATTACCTTAAACGAATAACTCAGGATAGGACTCCCTCATCTGACTCTCAAGCTCCCAAGTCACGTTTCCACCAGCTGGTCCTCCCCAAGCGACCTTCACCAAATAAATCTCTTTACCACGAAGTTGCTTCAACTCTCGATCCTCTATCCGCATAGATGATGTCTCCACAATTAGGTTATCTCTTACCTTCACATCATCTACTTGGACTACATGAGACGAATCCGCAATGTATTTCCTCAACTGAGATACATGGAACACGTCATGGAGATTAGCAAGCGACGACGGCAAAGTAACACGATAGGCTACCTCTCCTATTCTCTGCAAAATCTGATAAGGACCAATAAAATGCGGCGTCAACTTACACGACTTCAATGCTCTACCAACACCAGTTATCGGAGTAACTCGAAGAAACAGATGATCTCCCTCTTGAAACTCAAGTGCTTTCCTCCTTTTGTCATGATAACTCTTTTGACGACTCTGAGAAATCTTCATCTTCTCTTGAATCATCTTAATCTTATCAGTAGTCTGCTGGACTATCTCGGGTCCAACCACGACACTCTCTCCCGACTCATACCAACACAATGGCGTTCTATACCGCCTACCATATAATGCCTCAAATAGTGTCATTCTAATACTTGAATGAAAACTATTGTTGTAAGTAAATTCAATCAAAGGTAAGTAGTTATCCCAAGCTCCTCCCTTTTCCAACACATCAGCTCTCAAAAGATCCTCAAGTGACTAAATCTTCCTCTCAGTCTAACGATCTGTCTGCGGATGATAAGCATAACTCAAACGTAACTTCGTACCCAAAGCACTTTGCAAACTCTCCCAAAAATCTCGAAGTAAACCTCAAATCTCTATCTGACACAATGCTAGATGGAATACCATGCAAACTGACAATCCTTTCAATGTACAGCTTTGCCAATCTCTCCAACGGGTAATCCATTCGCATAGGAATAAAGTGAGCAGATTTAGTCAACCTATCCACAATAACCCAAGTAGCTTCAAAGTTACTCGGTGTTCTAGGTAAACCAGACACAAAATCCATAGATATGTTATCCCATTTCCACTCAGGAATAGACAACGGTTGCATCAAGCCCGACGGTTTCTGATGCTCAATCTTTGACTTTTGACAAGTCAAACAAGAATATACAAACTCGGAAATATCCTTCTTCATACGATGCCACCAAAATACTTTTCTCAAATATTGATACATCTTAGTAGCACCGAGATGAATACTCAATCCACTACGATGCCCTTCCTCAAGAATACTCTTCTTCATCTCAACAATATCTGGAACACAAACTCTATCACGACATCTCATAATACCATTCTCATCAATCCAAAAATCACCACCTTGACCTTGATTGATCAAAGTCAGCCGATCAACTAGACTCAAATCAGATTTCTGACCTTCTCTCATCTCATCACGAATGCCACTAGTAAGTTTTAACATACCCAACTTAACTCCATAAGAAGTCTCTTCACAAATCAAACGCATATCTTAAAATTGCTCAATCATCTCCAACTCTTTTACCATCATAATCAACATATGCAAAGATTTCCTACTCAATGCATCGGCTACCACGTTTGTTTTACCTGGATGGTAATTAAAACCGAAATTATAATCCTTCAGAAGTTCTAACCATCTTCTTTGCCTTGCATTCAATTCTTTTTTATCAAAGAGATACTTCAAACTCTTATGATCACTAAATACCTCAAATCTCGAACCAAACAAATAATGTCTCCAAAGCTTCAACACAAATACAACAGTGGCCAACTCTAAGTCATGCATCGGATAATTCCTCTCATGCACATTAAGCTGCCTTGAACCATAAGCTACAACTTGCTGATGTTGCACCAACACACCTCCCAAACCCATCAAAGAAGCATCACAATACACAACAAACGGTTCTGCCGGATTCGGAAAAATCAAAATAGGAGCTGTCGCCAATCTTCTCTTAAGCTCTTGAAAACTTTCTTCACACTTTGCATCCCAAACAAAACTTGACCCTTCCTAGTCAACTGCGTCAACAGCAACGATAACTTGGCAAATCCTTCAATGAATTTCCGATAATAACCTGCCAAACCAAGAAAACTTCTAATCTCAAAAACTAATTTCGGAGCTCCCCATTGTGATACAGCTTCAACCTTCGCTGGATCAACTGCAATACCTCTACTCAAAATCACATGGCCAAGGAAACTCACTTTCTTCAACCAAAACTCGCACTTAGAAAGTTTAGCATACAACTGCTTGTCTTTCAACACAGATAACACAATCCTCGGATGCTCAACATGATCTTCTTCATTCTTCGAATAGATCAAAATATCATCAATGAACACAACCGCAAGCTTATCCAAATAAGGATGAAAATTCCTGTTCATGTATTCCATAAATACACCTGGTGCATTATTCACACCAAATGGCATCACAGAATACTCATAATGTCCATACATTGTTCTAAAAGCAGTGTTCTAAATATCTTCAGCCTTCACACGAATTTGATGATACCCAGATCTCAAATCTATCTTACTGAATACACTTGCACCAACCAACTGATCCATCAAATCATTAATCCTTGGAAGTTGATACTTTTTCTTGATAGTCGCCTTGTTCAATTGTCAATAATCCACACAAATCTCATATAACCTTCTTTCTTTTTAATCAACAAAACCAGTGCATCCTACGGCAACACATTCAGATGAATAAACCTCTTCTCAAGCAATTATTCAATTTGACTCTTCAACTCTTTCAATTCCAATGCAGACATCCGATATGGAGCCATTGATACCAGACTAGTTCCAAGAACTAAGTCGATCGCAAACTTTGCTTCATGTTCCGACGGTAAATCACTTATCTCATTAGAAAAAACTTCTGGAAAATCAAAATTAATTGGAAAACCACCAACTTCACCACTTTCATTAACACTCAAAGTTTCCATCAACATAAACATCTCAACACCATCCTGCACCGAATCATCAAAACAATATGTAAGCACTTCGCTTAACTCCAAATAATTCACTACACACACCATCTAAGCTCGCAAGACACGTCTATTCCATCCAACATGATCCCGTCTACTATCAACAAGAGATTAAGGGTGATCAGATCCTCAATTTATTAATAGACAGCCGACAGTATGATGGGGCATAAACCATCTTTATCAAACTATAATAGCATTTAATAATACACTGAGCCACCACTCTACACTTGAAGCATCTTGGAGAAGCGCAAGCTTCTCCCCCACTTATTTCAATCCCACTTCTGCAGGCAAGGGTTAGAAAAACAAACGTGTACCGACAGTGTTATCACACACATGTCGCATACTAGGGAACAAACAACAATAGACAACCTGGTCGGATGGACCGACCTGCTTTGATACCACTAATGTAAAACCCTTATAAACCCTGTGGAATCTATATATAAATAATCAGAGTAAATCATCATGCATTCACAAAAGGGTGTCACACATAATTTTCAAAACATCAAAAACCACCTGTCATGCTCAATAACACTTAAAATAAATTCATGTTTTTCATACACTTTCATATTAGCATATAGCAGCGGATTTAATTTAATCATAATTGACATAATGAAAGTCTCATACTCGTCTCATTCATAATCAATACTTAGGCATAAAAGCCAATATTCCACATAATTCAAATAAACATAATGATATATAAAAGAGTACATAATGTATCTCTCAAACATAAATTGAAATGATCCCAATGTTACATGATCAGAGCACGACTCGACCCAACATAAATAAATACACTAAGCAAGCTACTCCAATAGCTACCTCGCGCTAGAAGCAACTCTACGGCAGTTCCAAGATTGTAGGAGGACAATGAACAGACATTTTGACGCACCACCAATGCCATACTCATAATTGTTACAACATTTGATGCAACTGCAGTTAGTTCAGAAGAGGACGCTGGCACCTCTGACTTACGCGCCACCCCTAGGGTATGACGCAAATGCCAGATGTGACTTTCACTCAGGTGCTCCCGGCCACCATATAGACAATTGAAAATCCTTCAAGCATAAGGTTCAAGACCTTATATATAGCAAGGCAATCAATTTTATGAATGATGCGCCCAATGTTGTGCGAAATCCTATGCCTAACCATGGAGCGGCTGGGGTAAATGCTATTGTAGAGGAAGAGAGTTTGAATTTGGTGAGTAGTGTTGAAGATCTGAAAACTCCTTTGAGTGTTGTTAAGAACAGGTTGTTGAAGGCTTTTGGCACAAAACCTTACTTCATTAATTTTGGAAAAAGTTACAACTTTAAAGTACAATACAAGAGACTGAAAATAAGAGGAAAAAGACTAGGCCCTAGGGTCTCTATAGAGTTTAGCTAGAAAAGTCATATGTGTGCATCCTCTTCTGTCTTTTCAACTCTGCATTCTCCAATACTAGCTTGTCGACAATTCCCTTCCAAGCACCGGACGTAGGTGGGATGTCAGAGTACTCATGAGTACTAAGCATGAGTTGAACACTAGAGAAAAATAAATTCTCTTGGGCCACATATCTGTTGACAATCCTCCTTTCGAGCAATTCAATCAAATCAACATTTTTTTTTCAGTTGTCTCTTCATCTCCATTTGTTCGAAATGAATGATGTGGTACTTTCCCTCCCAAGCATCCCGCTTAAGCTTCATCCTAGCTAAAGTTCCTTGGTATTCCTCCATACGATCAACAAGAATGATAGAGGAGGAAGCGACAATAGTCTGCAAAGGTTTTTCTGGGAGATAAGGCATCTTGAGATCACGGGCTCTAGAACGGACCCATTGCGTGAAAGGCTCAAGTGCTATACATATTTTCTCCTCTAGATCAGTCTTGGTATTCTTATTGATGGTCTTCCAAGCATCTGCAACGCTATCCCTAAACCCCATACTAGCTTCTATGTTGAGGTAGAAGAATCCTGACAACAGGACATTACTAGGCTATTCCTTCATGGGAAACCCAAACTGATGTCTTGCAAGGATAGGGTTATAATTGATTCCCCCTCGTACACTGAGAAGTGGTACGTTGGAAAATGAACCACATCTATCGATGATTACTCCTTTATCGTAAGTGGGATCATACCAATGTACATCGGTCTGAGTCAGAGCCATGAGTCTTTGAGACCACCTTAGTCCATTTGGATTTTCTTTGAAAAGATCTGTTCTCGGCAAATATGCAACAAACCATCTATGCAACGGAGGAGCACAACAAAGGATAGTCCCATCTCCTTTTAGAGTCCTATAGTGAATAAAATGGTAGGCATCTCCAAGCAGAGTAGGTACGGGATTACCAATGACGAATATCTGGATAGCGTTGATGTTAACGAAAATTTCTTCTTCAGTGAAGAGAATCAAACCATAGATGAGCAATGCAAGGACTGCTTCAAAAGCATCTAGGCTATTTTCTTTGGCAAAGAATACAGCTTTCCCTATCAAAAATTCAGCAGGTAGACTTCTGAGTCTATACTTAATGGTGAGATTGGCTTTAACTTTGGAAGCTTTCAGGTGGATGGCATCTGCAATATCCTTTGGTGAAGGGAAATTCTCCAAACCACTGAACGACTTCTTATCCAATACTGACAGACCAATATGATATGAGTACTCTTCCAAGGTTGGGATGAGTTGATAATCAGGAAAGGTGAAACAGTGATATAGGGGGTCATAGAATTGCACAAGAGTGTTGAGAACTCCTTCTTGCATCTTGATCTTGACAAGTCCCAATAATCTTCCATATCTCTTTCTGAATTCTTCAGGACAAGACACTAAAGCCACCAATTTCTTTAGCTTTGTTAAATCTGGTTTCTTGAAGTTATACTTTCAAGTGTTTCTTTTTCCAAAATCCATGACCTAAGGCTTTTGCAATAAAGAAAACGACTGAGTTTCTCAAAACCAATTTTATGAATGCTTATGATGGGATGATGAGATGATGCACAAGTAAACACATACACCAGTATTCACATAGTCACATATATAATGCATATGCATACAAACAAAAGGTCCTAGGTTTGGGTTACAAGCATGGAGCCATGGTATACCCTCCCTAAATGACATTTCTTATAGGTTGTTTGTACCTGCATGATGGGTTCTACAAAGTTCCCAGAGTCATCGATAAATCTTTCAAATATTATCAACCTACATGACTACTCCCTCACAGTCATCGCACTACGTCCTAAAAAGGCCAAGTGGGTTAAGTGGGTAACTAAAAGGTCCTCAGTTTCACGGACTCCCAGGTTGGAAAAATTAATGAACGTACGACTACTCATACACCATCAGTAATCCTAAAGGGGCCTCAGTTGAGCATGGTTACATCATATGTCAAACATGTTAGGACTACTCCCAACCGTCAACTATTAATCATACCACAATCCTATCATAGCTATACACTCAAGTCTGGGCTATGACTTATCTCACCTCTCAATGTAGCAACCCAATGCACATATACAATATAACATGTATAATATATAGATATTTACAAATATACATGTATAAAGCAAACAAACATGAACAAAACACAACTGCAAACAAGGTGGGCTTAAACCACAAGAATCCCCAGTGAAGTCGCTATTTCTGTTGCGGTGAGAATCAGATATCAAGCTATTAATTAACATGAATCACAAATCATTAAATATTCACCATCGAGCTTTGATTTATCCAAAGGAAATGGTAAAGGTCGAAGAAAACCCTAAGTGTACTACGTAACAACGAAGCTAAGAGATCGGGGGTTGGTTATACTAAGGGAAAGTATTAGCACCCTAGGTATCTGTAGTACTCTACAGGAGCCTCTTGTTTGGTAGTTGTATTATGGTTAATGTTTTTTTTGCCAATGGTTATGTGCTAAGGTAAAGATGTAGGGGTATATGTGTCGCAACTGCAAAAAGAGTGCCGGCGGAAACAAATAGAAGAGTCGCCACCAAACGTTATTTATCCCAAAGAGAGGTGTTGTACCCCCAAAATTTGCCCAACATTTCTTCACCTAGCTTATGTTTCATTTCATTCACATTAGCATTATCATTTGCATTTCATTGACATGTGTGCAGGAGACCAAGAGGTATGATTACCAATTAAGAGTTACACAAGACTATGAAGATAGCTAAGAAGGTTATTCAGATGTTCAAGGGTTGATATCCTTGTCAGAGAAGTTAAAAGATCCTCAGAGAGAGTGATTGAAGCCAAGAGGGTGTGTCTCTTAACTTGAGAGTTGCGGGAAGAGCATCAGATGATTCTGAAGCCATGAAGTTATACTTGAGGTCTTGAGAGAGCTCATGAGAAGTGTTTAATATCACTTTGAGGCCTAGATAGGTCATTGTGCAAGATTAAGAAGCCTCAGCCATGATTGGTGCAGCTAGGGTTTAACTGGGTCAACCCTAAGTCAACTGAGGATTTGAAGGAGGTTGAGACCTAATCCAAGAGCCATGTGATCATGGATTGATACATTGAGATGTTATAAGGATGATTCCAAGGTTAACTCATCATGATTGAAGAGTTTGAGAAGTTTCAAGCTAGGGTTTCTAAGACTTGACAGTGTAAAATCCCCTAGTTTGACCCTTGTCTTCAAGGCAATTTAGCTTAAGATGTGATTGTCATCTCATCTTACCCCCAACATGATTTTTGTAGATCATGATCTTATATTTAATTTGAGTGCTAGAAGTCCTTGATAGGATTTGTAGAACTCAAGTTATGGCTTTGACAAGTTACAAGTCATCTGAGGCATGTGAATTGGGAGCTTGAAAGTTACCCAACTTGCATGACACTTTTGACCTAGAAGGATGATTCCTATGAACTTTTGGTCAACATGAATGTTGTTCCTTATCCTTTTAGCTTTCTATAGAGTACTAGAAGTCCTTGATAGGATTTGTATAACTCAACTTATGGCTTGGACAAGTCAAGGGTATTTTGGACATTTGGTGATTATAGGTCATTTGTGATCATAGGCCATTTTCACCAACTTAGAGGCCTCAAATGAAATTTTGTTCAACTATAAAGTTGCTCAAAATGGGGTCTTAACCTTGACCATGCATCAAGGAGGCATTGAAATGGCTCAAGGAGAGACTTGGTTCAAGAAATTTTGAAAAAGAAAGAATTAAAAGGATTTAATGGCCAAAAATTCAAATAATTCATTTTGTGACCAAATGAAGCAAAATTATAGGTCAAATTGATTGAAAAAATGATTTTAGAAACAATGGCAATGTTATAATTTTTATTTGAGGTCATTTGCATACCATTCCATTTCATTTCTTCATGATGAAGTAACATATCCAACTCACACCTTTGGCTTGCAAACAAGGAAAATAACACATCAAACTCATTCAATATCTCATGAGAAGTTGATTACAAGCATAGCCATGCCCAAAGGGAGCCAGAATAGTGACTACCATGGATGAGATTTTGAAGAGATTTTGAAAATCCAAAATCTCATTTGGATGATTCCAGAAAGTTCTAGACAGTCCCAATGAGTTCTATATAAGTCATTGAGTGAATTCAGTTCATTTTTTGGAGGGAATTGAAGCTGGTTGCAGAAAGGGAGATTGAAGTTTCATGAATGCAAGTTGAAATCGAATTTTGAGTTCAAGGGAGAATCAAGCCAATTTGAGGTGTGCATTAGCTTCAGAGGAAGATTTGGAGTGAATCTGGATCGTTGTGGAGGCTGAATCGTGCAAGAACCACTTCTGTTACAAGCTTGAACACAGGTTGGTGAATTTCTTGATTATGCATGATTTAGGCAGTGATAGATAGAAATTCATATGCGGTTAGGATCCTGATGGTGAGTAGTTGGATTTAGGGTGTTTAATTGCATGATTAGAGACGATTTAGGTCAGGTACCATTTTTGGTTGAGATTGATATTTCACGATTCATGCGTTTTGAGGATGAATAATTGGTATGGTTGAATTGCTGGGAAGATTCTGGTCAAGATTCATTCAGGAATCGTGGCAAATGGTTGGTTGTAGAGGAAGTTAGGGTTCTACAGGGGTGGCCGGAAAAGCCACCAGCGATGGCTGGCTCGCGCGCAGGTTTCTGGTTTAAATTGAGGAAGATGAAATCCTCACCCTCCATTCAGGCTGAAGACTTGACTTGGTCCATTGATCTAAGCGCTCATGATGAGCCACGTACCCCTCTCCCAAAACTCATCGTTTTACTTACTCGTTGAATGAACTGAAGGAGCGTGAGTTTGAATCCTGGCTTGTGTTTGTTTTTCTTTCATTTTAATTGCTGAAGAGAATGCAAGTGGATTCATGGCGCCTGGGCCTAGTGCACTGGGTTGATATCCACACACCCCTCTGGGCCCAATTCTTGAATTGAACTGTTAATAGTTGCTATTTGACACGCGAGTTTGTTAATTTCTTTTTATTTTCTTTTATTTTGTGCATTTCATATGACTTAGAAATTAATTCATAAAAAATAGGAAATTAACTCAATTAATTCCAAACTTTTTTCCCCTGATTCATGATTGAATCTAGAATTTTGTAGATTAAAAATATTAGGAATTCATGCATTTTTGATTTTATTTGCATTTTTTGAATATTAATTGATATTAAAATGGCCATGATTGATACCTTGTCTTGCTGAATTTTGTTTGAGCATTTGGTGATGATTCTTGACTTGATTTTTTGTGTGTAGCTAGCATAGATATGCATGTTCCCCTAGTAATTTTCTCACTTTTTTGAGAAGAAGTTTAGGGCTAGTTTTAAGTTGAAACTTTAGGTGCTCTAGTTTTAGGGTTTATGCTTAATACCTTGTGATGTAGGTTTTATTTCTAGGACTTGGTGGATGATTCAACCCCTGGATTTTATATGGTAGATTCATGATTGAATTAAGTTCCCATAGTTATTTTTGTAGGATTTTATAATTGGTTTTAGTATTTTAGTTAGGATTAACTTTAGTACTAAGTTTTAGGTGATCCTTGTCGCTTGCGCGAAAATAAGGTGCCGGCATGACAGAAGAGTCGCCACCTTTCGTTATTTATCCCTCAGAGCGGGAAAGGAAACGATCGGAAAAACCTGACGAAAAAAGGGTAAGACAAGGTCATCGCAACCATTGTCTGGGTTCGGGAGTCGGTTACGCAAGGGGAAGGTATTAGCACCCCTCACGTCCGTCGTACTCGACGGGATCCTCGCTTGGGTGTTTACTTGAACGGGTTGGTTATAATCTATCTACCTATCAAGGCTGGCTGAAAAAGAAAAGAAAAATGACTCGGCAAAGCATCGCGCTTTATGCCTACGTATTCTCATCAGAGAATGAGAAATCAGAGTCAACGTAGTTCGGCTAACTACGGGTTATGGGGGAAAGGTTGCTCGCTAGGATATCGCATCCTATGCCTACGTACTTTCATCTGGTATGAAAGATCAGAGCAAACGTAGTTCGGGAAACTACAGGAAAAATGGCTCAACTAGGAGGGAGACTATCAAGTCCTACTGTTATCATGCCATGGATTCATCCTATGGTTGAGGTTTGAACAGGGAACTCCTAGATGTTGTCATGCATAGGTTTCAACCTAAAGGTCTATCATCAAATCCTCGTCAAAAGAAATGAGAGTCCTAAGGGATCATGTCAATGATACACAGAATACAGACAAAAGCATCAGCTTAACAGTAAAAATGCATGCAATGCAAGTGAGGGAGGAAATGTGTGTGGGGCTTCAGCCTCCACAAGCTCATCTCGACCTCAAGCCAGTCATGAAATACCAGTAATCATACTGAAAACATGCTATCAAGCAATAAACAGATAAAAGATGAAGTGCCATCAGGCAAACAACACACTTGAGAAAGAATCATCTATTCTCTAATCCTAACCCTAATCACAGGATCTAAACAAATCTAAGCAAAGCTCTCAAGCACAACCCTAAACAGGAGAAATCATTCCCAGCCTTCAAGCTTCAGAACAAGCTTACCAAAGACAGGGAGCTAAGCAATCAGACTCATAGTGTCTTCCTCAGGAAAGCACTAGGAGATGCATACTCAGGAGTCATATCCTACGTGGCTCAACCACTGTGATCAGTTTACGTTCCTCCTCAGGAGAAACTAAACTCACAAGCAGGCTCCAACATCACTGGATATTTAGGAAATCCTATTTGAACTAGTGGAGCTAAGTGAATAGACCCATAGGACCTTCCTCAGGAAAGTACTAGGAGGCTTCCACTTAGGAGTTGTATCCCATGTGGCTCAACAACATGTGATCAGTTTACATTCCTCCTCAGGAGAAATTAAACTCACAAGTTGGCTCCAACATCATTGGATACTTAAGAAATCCTAGATCAACTAGTGGAACTAAGTGAATAGACCCATAGGACCTTCCTCAGGAAAGTACTAGGAGGCTTCCACTTAGGAGTTGTATCCCATGTGGCTCAACAACATGTGATCAGTTTACATTCCTCCTCAGGAGAAATTAAACTCACAAGTTGGCTCCGACATCATTGGATACTTAAGAAAGAGGTGAGAAGGAAGGATGAAAGTCATTCATAGTGCCTTCCTCAGGAAAGTACCATGAACTTCCTTCAAACTTCAGGCTCTCAAACCTCACAGACAGGGCAAGACAAGCTCTGGGCCTCTGAATCTTGATCTACAAGCTTCTCCTCATGATGCTCTCCATCAATATCCTCAAGGCAACACAAGCCCTTCAGCAAATTCCTCAGAATGAACCCCACAGATGAACAGATAACCCACTGAACAAACCAAATCATCAGGCAATCTCAGAAAATACCTAAAAATACTAAACTAATGGGGAAAAGTTTAACAAATATTCATAAGGGTCCTCAACACCTACTCATAACATCTACAAAGGTTTCTACCTAAAAATCAAGATAAAACTCAATCAAAGAAAGGAATCATCACCTATGCACAATTCTAAACCCTAATTAGACTATCCTAAGTCAACCCTAATTAAACTAATCAAGATTAATTCTAAAAAATCTAGAAAAAATCCTATGGGGAAGTATGACTCATCATCTAATTGCACAAAAAAGAATGGGTAAGAAAGATTAAAGGAAAGTACTAAAACAATTCCTACAAAATCACATACCAAATTAAACAATTAAAAAGCTATTTAAATGGAAAATCTACTAAAAATATTAAACCTAAAAATAAAATCTCAATTTTATTTTTATAATTTTCTACACATTTTAATCTACTCATAGAAAAAAGAAGAAATTAAAAATCATTTTTTAACTATTTTTAATGAATTATTCAAGACAGAAAAATAAAAGAAGAAAATTAAAAAGAATTAAATGAAATAAGGGATGGGGGGTCAGAATAGCACTCTGGGCTAGTTAGAAATGAATGGGCCAGCAATAGGGGGGGTGGGAATAGAATTCCAAGCCCAGAACCGGTCTTTAATGAAACGACCGCGTTTCATAAGATTCAAATCTTCCCTCTCTTTCTCAGCTTAATTCACAGCCGCACGATAGGATGAATTAGTCAATCTGAGGGACCAATCCAACGGCTCTCCACTCGTCTTCTCCAAATAGAATTAGGGTTTGCAGAACCCTCACTCCATGCGCTCAAAATCGAGCTCCTCTAGCTCTCTCTACACGCCACGGCTCCACACGACTCCAACACAAAAAATTATCTACTTC
Organism: Lathyrus sativus; assembly: GCA_963859935.3. Lineage (NCBI taxonomy): Eukaryota > Viridiplantae > Streptophyta > Magnoliopsida > Fabales > Fabaceae > Lathyrus > Lathyrus sativus. Next base: position 170,277,956 of record OZ012740.1, on the reverse strand, counting down.
TCAAGCCCTACACAACCCTACGTAAAGCTTTCCATAACTCGCCCTAAATTGCCCTAACAGAGGAATTGAAGATCCGGGTACAACCATGGTTCAACATTTTAAACTGATATCAATCCTCACTAAACTTCATTATAATGATCTACAGATGTTCTTGATGCTATCCTGGTGATTCTAAACCAATTCATGCTGATTAAAACTCATTAAACAACTAATTCTTGAAAATTAAAGTTTGATGCACCTGCCATGGAACCTCATGGAATGAGCTATAACTTCTAGGGTTTAGTCATCTACCCTAACACAATCATTCTATACCTAGAATATGATCTATCTAAGCATAAATAAAGAGAAAGAGATGAGTTCACCAACCTGTCAAGAAGCTATGGTGAGTGATGCTATGGCTCGAACCAGGGCTTGCAAATCCTTCAGGATGATCCTTTGATGATGGATAGCCTTCTGTTTGCACAATTCTTGAAGAAGAAGACTTGTAATGGAAGAATTCTTGAGTTGCTTCAACTTGAAGCAAGAGCTTTAATGGCTATCTCTCTCTCTCCCTCCTCTGACTTGATTCCAACTTTCACCAACCTCTAACACTCCTTGATGCATTCTTTTTATAACAATTGTTGGATGCTTCTAGATTCATCTAGAATGATGTGGAAAGTTCATGAAAGTTCCATGATATGCCATGTTGGATTTCTCACATCTCATATGCCATGCCTTGTAATTTGGTCTCAAATTCTCCTTACATGAGTTATTGAATGAGGATGAGTGAAAAACAAGTGCATTTTTGGCTTGTGTAGTGTTTTCTAACATTGCCTTCTTTCTTAAGTAACAAATTTCCAAAGGAACCTCATTTTTTAAGCCTCAAATGAAAATTCTACTTAAACCAATCTTCTCAAAATGGTTTTTCCAATCAAAATGATATATTGGATGACCTATTTTGGATTTGTGGATCTCCCAAATCACTTTTCAATTTCAACTTTTCAAAGTTATAAGTCATTTTTAGTTTATTTTTGACCAATCATGGAATCTTGTGCTATGAGCTTTTTCAACAATTTGTGACCTTCTTTCTAGACTTAAAATCACATTTTGAGCAACTTTCATGTTTTGAGTTTTTCCATTTGAGGCTTGGAAATAGGTGTTTTAGGCATTGGCTAAAATGACCTATAACTGACAAATGACCAAAATACCCCTGCCTTGTTCAAACCATAAGTTGAGTTCCACAAATCCAATCAAGGACTTCTACCACTCAAATTAAAGCTAAGAAGATCCTCTTCAACATTCATGTTGACCAAGAAACCATAGGAGTCCTCCTACTAGGGCAAAAGTTGTCTGCAAGTTGGGTGACTTTCAAGGACCCAGATTCACACACCTCTGCTGACCTGTAATTTGTCAAGACCATAACTTGAGCTCTGTAACTCCTATCAAGGACTTCCACCACTCAAATTAAAGCTTAGAACAAGCTCTACAACATTCATGTTGTGGAGAAAATGAGATATCAAACACATCTAGTGCTAAAACTGCCTGGAAGATAGGGATCAAATTAGGGTTTTTCCACTGACAATCCTCAGAAACCCTAACTCAAAACTTCTCAAACTCCTCAATCATGAGGAGTTGGTCTAGGAATCACCTTTACAACATCTCTATGCATCATTCCATGATCTCATGGCCCTTGGATTAAGTCTCAACCTTCTCCAAATCTTCAGCTGATCTAGGGTTGACCCAGTCAAAACCCTAATTCTACCATTCATGGTTGAATCTTCTGAATTCTTGCATAATGACTTCTCTGGGCTTCATGAAGGCTATCAAGGCATCTCATAAGCTTTCTCAAGACATCAAGTTCATTCTCAAAGTCTCAGAATCATCTGAGGAGCACCCACAACTCTCAAGTTAGGAGGCACACAACCCTGGTTTCAACCAATTCCTCTGAGGATCTCTTGAACTTTCTGATGAAGGTATCAAATTTCAAACACTCAATGAATGAATAAATGTTGGTCAAATTTTGGGGTGCAACAGCTGCCCCTATTCAAACGGCTTGAACCTGACTGGGTGAGAAGCGAACGGCTCTCAACCAATCAAGGTGCGAGACGGTTGAATACCGGTAAACCCGAAAATTTGCCAACTGCATGAGCACACGGTACTCTGCGGGGAACAAATCTTCGAATACTGCAACACTAGCTGCTCAACAACTAGCTGGAGAAATACTGATCTGACATCGCCGCCGGAAACAAACATCATCGCCGTCGTACCAACATCATCTCTGCTGGGGATTTAAGGAGTCTGTCATTGCCGTCGAACAACTCATAATCTGACCTCGCCGTCAAACACAAACATACTCTGCATCACCGCTGGAGAACTACAACACTGAACAACTCTGACCTGGGGTTCACCCCTGGTAAATGGATCAAAAGGTACATTTACATATTTGGACCTACTCTGCTGGGAAGGAGAGACTTAACCGAGCACACTCTGATCTGGGGTTCACCCTCAGAACCATAACGAACATCGGAATACTGCTGCACACTGCCCGCCGTAGAACTTCAATATTAGAACTATATGAAATCCTGGCCCCTGGCCACTTCCGGCTTCAGCTAGAAAAGATCTTCAAGTACTTCTGACGATAAACATCCTTGACCTTCAAGGATGTGAACTTTGCCTGTCGGCAACTCTGCAGGAGGTATCTTCGAATTCAGTCTGAAGAAAGTGATCCTTGACCTTCAAGGATACATGGATCTACCTTCAGGCAACTCCGCCTCTGCTATAGAGCATCCGAGACTTCAGTCAGGGGTATACTTCGGCCTTCAGTCCGAAAAAATGAATCCTAGGTCCTTCATGACCTTGGGGATAACCTTGCCCTTAGGCACCTTTGCTTCAGCTTAGGAAATCTGTGACTTCAGTCAGAGATATACTTCGGCCTTCAGTCCGAAAAAATGAATCCTAGGCCATTCACGACCTTGGGGGATAACCTTGCCCTTAGGCACCTTTGCTTCAGCTTAGGAAATCTGTGACTTCAGTCAGAGAAATGGTATGCTGAGCCATTCATGACTCTACGGGGATTCAAACACTTTGCCTTCAGGCAAAACTCCGCTTCAGCTGGAGAAACATCTTCGACTTCAGTCAGAAGAAAAACTATCCACTTGTTCACAATCAATCATCTCCTCAGGACAACTGACTTGGTCTTCAGACCAACACTGATCATCTGTTGTATCTACAACCTCTGGAACCTTGTCTTCAGCTACCTGTTGATTCTTCAACGCGGAAATCTGGGCTCACCGGAACCTTCTGGTATCGCCTTCGGGCGCTTACGAAATCCATCTTCAGATTAGACATCATTATTGGAGCAGACATATCACGCTGCTCTGGTCTTCAAGAATCATCTTGACCAAACAGATCCATCGGGCATCTTCAAGAATCGTCCTGAACTAATAACCTTTCTGAAACAAACATTCTGTTGGGAATTCCAGGAATCTCCCTGGGCAACTCTTGCTGGAGGCGCTATTGGGGAGCTCAAGTATCATACTAGGCAAACAACTCGGGAAGCTGTACTGAGGTCTTAAGAATCGTCCTAAGCAAATGGCCCTGCTGAGGGATTTGAGAATCATCGCGAACCGAAGACTTCGCTGGGGATCTCAAAAATCATCTTGAGCGAGCGACTGCGGGGATCACACCGGGGTCTTTTTAGAATCATCTAAGAAAACAGCCTTGCTGGGGAGAATATCAGGAATCATCCTGAGCAACCGATCCTTCGGCCGAACACCTGTAAGGCAAGAATAACAATGACCTAGATCATGCTTATGATGCGTATGCTTCTGCGCTATGCCCCTCACGGTGGGAATGATACGTGGTTATGATAAATGCCATGCAATCATGCACCATGCTATTGCAATGTTTGAATGCTATGCAGTCATGCACAATGCTATGCAATCATGCACAATGCTATGCAATCATGCACAATGCTATGCAATCATGCACAATGATACGATCCCGTCAGCAAAATAAATGCCGAGGGGGGAATCCTCCTGTCAAGGAGAAAGAACCACTCAGGTAGAGGAATCATCTTGCTGAGGAGATTGTGAACACGCCAATATCAATCAGGCTCTGTCTAGGGAATTGATCTTCCGCGAATTGCTGCAGGGAAACAACTTCAGCTGACTGTTGCAGGGGATGAAGCTCTACGAGAACTTGGATCTGCTGATATCAATCGCGAGAATGAAATGCGCGGCCGTCTCGGCTACTCTTCTGGGGATGACCACTCTGTGGGGAACCAACTTCAGCTGCTCAACACTCCACTGGGGAAAAGCCAATCATGATCTGATCAACTTCCAAGGATTCGGATCTCTTGGGCATCAGCAAACTCGGCTGAGGAAGGAGAAATCATTCTGCTTCGACGGAGAGAGTGCGATTCTGGGGAAACACAGCATTAGCTGCCCCACGCTCTGCTGGGGAACATCGATCATGATCTGATCGACTTCCAAGGATTCTGCTTTTCTGCGGACTCAGCCGGGGAGAGAAATCATTCTACTTCGCTGGAGAGTACGACTCTGATGGGGAATTTGATTCCACCGGGGAAGAAAGGAATCATCTGACTTCGGAGGAGAGCACAACTCTGCAGGGGCATACAACATCAGTTGTTCCGACACTCTACTGGGGAAGATGGAATCATCCACTTTCAGGAGAGAACATGACTTTGGTGGGGGAATCCTCAATTCCGCTGGAGACTTTAGTCTGGCACCATCAGTTACTGCATACTTCGGTATACAAACAGCCTCCTGCGAAACCTGCACTTGTGACCCGGTGCGGGGGGAGACACCTGCTTTGGTGACTTTACTGGGGGAAACACGAGCTCCAGTACCCAAACATTTCTATGAACTCTGCACTTGTGACCCGGTGCTGGGGGAAGACGACATTATTCTTCGGTGCTTGACTCAGCTGATGAGGTGACGTTCCTTCTGGATGCGTCTGCTTGGGGAAGAGAATCACCTCTACCTGGGGAAGACATATCAATGCTCACTATCTGATTCTGATTCCGCGGAGGAGAGATCACTGAACTCTGCTGAAGAAGGAGGACTCATCCTGCTTCGGGGATACGCACGACACATCTTCTGACGGGTGCTATACCTGCAACGACACAAACAAACAGACAAGATACCCTCCTCAAAGGGGCCTATCAGGGTTATTATCTCGTGACAATGTTCAGTTAGTTAATTGTTTCAACAATCAATGGGCTTAGGCCCGCAAGTTTATGTATGCGCATTTTATCAAAAAACACATCGGCGTTATCATTCGCAAACAAAACAGATAAATGCTAAACAGACAAGTAGAATTGCTGAATAATGTGCATTTTATTGATGATGAACCCCTGAATGGGCAAAAATGTTTTACAACAGAGGCAAGCTCCTGAAATGAGGAAGCCGCGCAAAAAGAAAACATAAATATACATCAGTATATACAAATGTCGGCAATCGAGGCGTAGACGAACACCATGAGTTGATCCCTCTAAGACCCACTCGACTTCGATACTTCTCCGATGCTTCAGCTTTGGAAGAGATTGATTCAGATAAACGGCCCTCAGGTCTTCCGAACCACTAAACAATGAAAGTCCATACGCGGAACGCAGTCATTTGCTTATTTAAATCCCTAACTTTTGCGTGAACCGCCCTTCACGGGTTTTCAGTTCACCGGGATACCCTTTTTTGCCGAAGCCGCCCAGTGTAGGTTTTCGACTTCGCGGGTGTACATTTTTTCAATATATCCCTAATTTTTGCCCGAACCTTTTATTCTGTTTTTGGTTCGCCGGGATGCCCCTTTTTGCCTGGACTCTTTCCTTTTTTTTTTTTTTTTTTTTTTTTTTTTTTTTTTTTTTTTGTCCAGCGGGTCGCTTTCAAGCAAAGTATTTTTTAACTGCGTCCGCGTTCACCGGGGATGCAAAATCTTCACCATCCATCGTGGATAACAACAAAGCTCCTCCTGAGAAGACCTTGCTGACGACATACGGCCCTTCGTAATTCGGAGTCCACTTGCCCCGGTGATCGGAGTGTGGCGGAAGAATCTTCTTCAGGACGAGATCACCCGTCTGAAAGCTTCGAGGACGCACCTTCTTATTATAAGCTTTCTTCATTCGGCTTTGGTACAGGCGACCAAATGCAATCGATGCTAGCCTCTTCTCGTCCATCAGGCTGAGCTGGTTCAGGCGATTCGTCACCCATTCTGCCTCATCAAGTTTCACATCAACCAAAACTCGCAAAGAGGGAATCTCCACTTCTAGCGGTAGGACAGCTTCCATACCGTACACCAAGGAGAAAGGAGTTGCCCCGGTCGACGTACGCACCGTCGTACGATAACCGTGCAAGGCAAACGGCAGCATCTCGTGCCAATCTTTATACGTCACAACCATCTTCTGAACAATCTTCTTGATGTTCTTGTTGGCCGCTTCAACGGCGCCATTCATCTTAGGCCGATAAGGAGATGAGTTGTGGTGTTCAATCTTGAAGCTCTGGCACAGCTCCTTCATCATCTTGTTATTCAAATTCGAACCATTATCAGTAATGATCCGCTCGGGAATTCCATAGCGACAGATGATGTCCCTCTTAATGAACTTAGCTACCACCTGCTTGGTCACATTAGCGTACGAGGCTGCCTCCACCCACTTGGTGAAGTAGTCGATAGCTACCAGAATAAAACGATGACCATTGGATGCGGTGGGCTCGATCTTGCCTATCATGTCAATGCCCCACATGGAGAACGGCCAAGGGGAGGACATGACATTCAATGGGCACGGCGGCACATGAACTCTATCAGCATGAATCTGGCATTTGTGACATTTCTTCGCGAATCCGAAGCAATCCGACTCCATAGTCAACCAGTAATATCCTGCTCTCAGGATCTTTCTCGTCATGGCATGCCCGCCGGCGTGCGTACCAAATGTGCCCTCATGGACTTCTTCCATGAGCATACTTGCCTCTTTCTCATCTACACATCTGAGTAGCACGAGATCGTGGTTTCTCTTATACAGCACTCCATCAGGGTTGAGGTAAAAGTTTCCAGATAGCCTCCTCAGAGTCTTCTTATCCTGGGTAGACGCACCCGCAGGATACTCCTTAGTCATAAGGAAGGTCCGGATGTCGTGGAACCATGGCTTGCCGTCAGCGGCATCCTCGATTGCGAACACATATGCTGGTCTGTCAAGACGCGAAAGAACAATGCTTGGAGCTTCATTCCAAAGATTGACCTTATACATGGAAGCCAAGGTGGCTAAAGCATCAGCCATTTGATTTTCAGCCCGGGGTACATGATGAAGTTCTACTCGGTCGAAGAACGGAAGCAGCCTCCTGGCGTAATTCATGTACGGCACTAGATTCGGTTGACGAGTTTCCCACTCCCCTTTGATCTGATTGATTACAAGCGCTGAGTCACCATATATGTCTAGATTCTTGATTCTCAAATCAATTGCCTCTTCTAGACCCATAATACATGCTTCGTACTCGGCTTCGTTGTTGGTAACTGGAAACGTCAGTCTCGCAGTAAACGGGATGTGGGATCCGTGAGGAGTCGTGATGATAGCCCCGATACCACTTCCATAGGAATTAACTGCTCCGTCGAATATCAACTTCCACTGAGACTTCCTATCCGGCCCCTCACCGGGCAATGGCTCCTCGCAATCCTTCGCCTTGAGAAACATAATGTCCTCGTCAGGGAACTCGAACTTCATCGGCTGATAGTCTTCGATCGGCTGTTCGGCAAGGTAATCAGACAATACGCTCCCCTTAATGGCTTTCTGAGAGACGTACTGAATATCATATTCCGTTAACACCATCTGCCATCTGGCAATCCTGCCTGAAAGAGCCTGCTTCTCGAAGACGTACTTGATCGGATCCATCTTCGAAATCAGCATAGTGGTGTGATTGAGCATATACTGTCGTAGACGTTTGGCAGCCCAAGCTAGTGCACAACACGTCTTCTCCAGCATCGAGTATCGAGATTCACACTCAGTGAACTTTTTACTCAAATAATAAATGGCATGCTCTTTTCTGCCCGTCTCGTCGTGCTGACCGAGAACACACCCCATGCTATTCTCCAGAACTGTCAAGTACATGATTAATGGCCGTCCAGCCACTGGGGGTATCAAGATTGGAGGTTCTTGAAGATACTGCTTTATCTTATCGAATGCCTTCTGGCAATCTTCATTCCAAGTAATCGCCTGATTTTTCTTTAACAACTTGAACATCGGTTCACAAGTGGCCGTGAGCTGAGAGATAAACCTTGCAATGTAGTTTATTCGGCCCAAGAAACCACGAACTTCTTTTTCTGTTCTTGGCGCTGGCATCTCTTGGATAGCTTTTATTTTCGCAGGATCAACTTCAATACCTCGTTCGCTAACGATAAACCCCAATAACTTTCCGGACCGCACTCCGAAAGTGCACTTGTTAGGATTCAGCCTCAGCTTGAACTTCCTAAGCCTTTCAAACAGCTTCAGCAAATTGACCAGATGCTCATCCTCTGTTTGGGACTTTGCAATCATGTCATCAACATAGACCTCGATCTCATGATGAATCATATCATGAAACAAAGTTACCATTGCTCGCTGGTAAGTGGCCCCTGCGTTCTTCAGACCGAAGGGCATTACCTTGTAGCAAAACGTGCCCCAGGGGGTAATAAACGTCGTTTTCTCCATGTCCTCCGGCGCCATCTTAATCTGATTGTAACCGGAGAAGCCATCCATGAATGAAAACACGGAAAACTGGGCTGTATTGTCGACCAACACATCGATATGAGGCAACGGGAAATCATCCTTAGGGCTCGCCCTATTCAAATCCCGATAATCAACGCACATGCGTACCTTACCGTCCTTCTTTGGTACAGGCACTATGTTGGCGACCCACGGAGGGTAAGTGGTAACGGCTAAAAATCCTGCATCCAACTGCTTCTGGACCTCTTCTTTGATTTTTACAGCCATGTCTGGTCTCGTCCTCCTAAGCTTCTGCTTGACTGGAGGGCAATCTTCTCGCAACGGCAAGCGATGAACCACGATATCTGTGTCAAGTCCGGGCATATCCTCATATGACCAAGCAAAGACGTCACTATACTCTCGAAGCATCTCGACCAGTCTATGCTTGACATCATTCTGCAGCGCAGCCCCAACTCTGACATTCCTGATAAGCTCCTCAGAACCCAGATTTACGATCTCAATCTCCTCTTCATGAGGCAGAATAACCTTCTCCTCTTGTTTCAACAAGCGGGCCAATTCTTCCGGAAGGTCTTCGTCTTCATCAATCTCATCCTCGGCTTGATAGATCGGGCAATCAAAGTCGTAGTGAGCCGTAGAGGGTCCAGAGTCGATGTCATCTGTTACGTGGATCCTGCAATAACAAGGGTTAAGTTTAAAGCAGGAATATGCAGGTTAGCACGAACCTCGTTGCCATTTTGCTGTTTTTCAAAACAAACATAAAATATGAATAATAGAGAGCACAACATTTGATTACGAAGAAAACGCCTTTTTATTTATTAACAAAATGTGTACACATAATCCAACAAGGCCCTGACAGTAAAACCACTATGCCCCGGGCAGGACATAGGGTTGTACAAAGATTGTAAAAAGCAAATCATTACTCTTCACTTGTCAGTTCGATCATCTCCTTGATGGTCCAGTTGTGAAGGCGCTCGCCTGGTTTGCTCGGTTGAATCCAGGCATCGAGATCACAGTCACTGTCCCCGCTGTCCTCCGACGCTGCGTTGACACTCTCGAATATTACTCCTCCCTTGGTGAATAGGATCGGCCCCTTTCCACGAGATGAGCTACCAGAAGAAGTTGAAGCTTCAGCTTCAGGAGAATATCCCAATCCAAACCTATCCTGTTTGAATGGTATATCCAAGACGTGCCCCCAGCCTGGGGTAGAACCGGCTTCGACAACAGCCCTAGCTTCCTTAAATGAAGAGAGGTTCACCTCTTGCTTCTCTGCAACAACGGGAGCTACTTCCTTCACCCTGACGGTTTCAAACGCCTGGCAAAGAGTCTCATGGATCTCGCCATCCATTTCGACATATTTGAAGGACGACAGGTGGCTTACCATGATGTCCTCTTCTCCACAAACTGTCACTATGCTGCCCCCAACAGCATATTTAAGCTTCTGATGCAGCGTGGACGTCACGGCACCAGCAGAGTGAATCCATGGCTGACCTAAGAGGCAACTATAGGCGGGCATGATATCCATAATATAGAACACCGCATTAAACGTCTCTGGACCAACTTGAATTGGCAGGGTCAATTCTCCAAAGACGTGGCGTTTGGTTCCGTCAAAAGCCTTCACGACCAGATCACTGGGCGTGCACAGCAGTCCCCGGGTATCCAACTTCATTAGTGCTTTCTTCGGAAGCACGTTCAGCGAGGAGCCCGTATCTACTAGGACATGTGACATAATGGTGCCTCTGCACTCTATTGAGACGTGCAAGGCATGGTTGTGATCTCTTCCCTTGGGCGTCAGCTCCAGGTCTGTAAAACCCAGCCCGTTACCAGCGTTGACATGGGCTACTACTTCCTCAAGTTGATTAACCGATATCTCCTGCGGCACGTATGCAGCATTCAATACTTTCAGCAACGCGTTGCGGTGCGCTTCAGAACACAGCAACAGGTTGAGAATTGAGATCTTCGACGGAGTCTGGTGAAGATGATCTACAATCTTGTAGTCACTTTTCCTGATCAGCCGCATGAACTCTTCAGCGTCTTTAACCAACAAGTCTTTCTCTGCCCCTGCAGGAACCTCTTCAACGGCTTTACCTTTGCCCTTATCAGCAGCATCAGCCCTGACTACCTTCTCTGCCGCACCCTCTGCCGGCGCGAACACTCTGCCACTTCTGGTGATACCACTGGCCTCAGCAAGATTCTGCGCAGTCGATCTGGGCGGCTCAATCTCTACCTTCTGGTCATTACAATACACTTCAGCGCCGTAATGCCATGGCACGGCATTGGTACTCTCGAACGGGATTGGTCCAGCCCTGGTGATGGTAATAGTAGGCGGACGAGGTGCAGAAATAGTGATAGGGTGGCGAGGAATGGTAATAGTAGCGACTTCGTCCGCCTGCTTCAGCACGACTTCCCCTGACGCCTTCTCAATGCTTCGACTGAACTGCAAAATGCCCTCGGTCATCAGACTCTGGATACCTTCACTCAACTGCTCACACCCGTCAGGAAGTGCAGCACATGCCATACAAAACTCCCCACACCCGGGAAAGAAGCCTTTCTTTAGCAGCTTAGCTTTAACAAAACTCAGTGGCGTCTTCAAATCTCTGACATCAGTCAGCAAGTCTGAATTCTCTTCAGTGACAATAGCATTTACTCCGCCGCCCCTATGGTGAGGCATGGGATTCTTGGTGACGTTGGGCACGCTGTCAGAAAAGTTTATTATCTTGGCGTCAATCATGTCCTGGACTTTGTGCTTAAAAGCTTTGCAGTTCTCAACTGTATGGCCAGGTGCCCCAGAATGAAATTCACATGTAGCATTAGCATCATACCCGGGTGGTGGTGCCCCTGTCAAGGGAGCCAGGGTCCTTTTCTGAACCAATTGGAGCTGAAGCAGCGTCTGCAGAAGCTGGGCATATGACATAGGGGGGGTTTCCAAATGACGGTTTGCCAGGGGACCCCGATGCTGATATTTCTTATATCCCGGATTATTCTGTTGCTGAGGCTGCTGCTGCGGCTGTGGGGGAGCAGCTGGGATGTTTATGCTAGCGATCTGAGACTGAGGGCCCTTGCCCTTTCTCCTAGCATTAGAGACAGCACTGGCATCGCCCTCTCGGCGTTTGCCAGTATATGGTTTCTTGGTAGCCCCTCCAGACGAGGATGATTCGCCTTGAATCTTGCCGATCTTTATACCATTTTCAACATGCTCGCCCAAAGTGATGAGGGCCGAGAATGTCCCGGACATGCCACTAACCAACTTCTCATAATAGACTCCGGGAAGAGTAGCCACGAACATTTGTACCAACTCACGCTCAACCATCGGCGGTTGAACCCGAGCAGCCAATTCACGCCACCGCTGGGCGTACTCCTTGAAGCTTTCATTGCTCCGCTGCGAGAGGTTCTGAAGCTGAACTCGGTTGGGAGCCAAGTCGCTATTATACTGATAGTGGAGAACAAACGCTTCAGCGAGATCTTTCCACGTTCGCACAGCAGCGGGTTCCAAACCCATATACCATTCAAGCGATGGGCCAGAAAGACTATCCTGAAAGAAGTGCATCAGCAACTTCTCATCATCAGAGTAAGCGGACATCTTTCTGTAATAAGATCGGAGATGAACACGGGGACAAGTAGTGCCTCTATACTTCTCAAAGATAGGCACCTTAAACTTGTGAGGTACTTTAAAGTCAGCAATCAGCCCAAGTTTGGACATGTCAACGCCCAATGTGTTCTGATTTTCTATATCTCTCATTTTATCTTCCAGTGCCTTGAACCTGAGTCTAGCTTCAGCAGTTAACTCGGCCTCTACACCCCTCTGAGAGAAAATGTCGTCCTGATGGTCCTCCAGCCACGGTTGAGGCACCACCATATTTCCTGCGCCAACATTGCCGTTGATCGGCCCCACGGTAACATTGGCTCCCAAACCACCATTGACGGCGCCCGCCGCATTAAGTCCGAGATTATTCATAAGATTGCCGTTAGCACTACCGTTGCCCCCGGCAGCAGGAACAACGTTCTGAGGAGTATCCACTTGAGGAGGAGTGGGTACGGCCCCGCCGTGAAGTATTCCATTGCTGTCAACCCTGGAGATGAGAGGTTGAACCAAAGTACGCAGCTGATCTTGCCCGTTTGCAACTACTTGCATCAACTCCATAAAACGATCCATCCGTTCACGAAGCTCCTGAACATCTGATTGAACCTGGTCCATGATTCTCGTTTGATTGGCGCGAGTTGAGTAACGGTGGATGAATCTTTGATCAATCCTGGAGATTGAAAGCAGCTCGGAACCTGAGTACCTGAAAAACCTGTCAAGATCAAAGGTTAGGAAAAGCAACAGAATGTATGTCATGCAAGAATGCTTCATGCAAATGCATGCGTGAGTCTGTGCGCTTGAGAGATTTCCCCGGTCCTGGCATCTGCTGATAATAATAAGGAGAAGAATCTAGGCCCAATCATGGAGACAGCAACCTCACAGACACACGCTAATGGAATGATTATGCAAGCTAATGCAAAATGCAGGCATGCAACAATATATCCAAGGCTGCTGTGGAGATTCGATGTCAACAGTCACTGCTGAGAAGGAAACCCCGGTGTAAACCCACTGATCTGATCTGTTGTGAATAACCATCTGGTAGGATCGAGATCAAGATTCTGCTCTGTCAAGAACGAAGGCCTGATAATAAAGACCCCGGATGCAAGATCAAGGAATATCTGTTGATGAAGTCGTCAGACCCCAAATCAAAAATCTGCCCTCTCAAGAACAAATGCACAGCTGCTGATGAGATCTTCAAACCCCATTCAAAAATCTGCCCTATCAAGAACAAAATAACAACTGCTGGCGAGATCTTCAGACCCCACTCAAAATCTGCTCCATCCAGAACAAACCTCTGATAATAATACACTGATCAAAGCCTGCTCTATCAAGAACAGACAAATACCCGATGATAAGATCCTCTGATCAAACCCTTGTTCTATCAAGAACATATCTGCCACTGAGAACCCAACATAACTGATTCACTGTCAAGAAAACCAGGTAGTCTGGAGGTCAAAGTTTCCTGCAATATCCCAACCCCGCTCACAGGTATGATGGACCTAATCCACGGACAAAGGTACGGCATCCTATGCGGTCGTCAGCGTCACAGACATTCATGAGTGACAATACGATTCCCAGAAGGAGTGGCATCGTCAAGTCATGAAGAGGCCTCTCTTAGCTGACTTCCAAATGATCGGTCCCCAGAGTCGACAATCTTCACGTCTGGACTCCCCTCAGATCCTCAGGACCGGAAAGGAGCACCTCTGCAAGAATCTCGTCTGAGCGCAGATTTTCGTAGGGAACTGTGCCTGCTCAGCAGACAGGTTCGTCTACTACTTCTCCGCAACTATATCTAGGTGTGTACTCAAGCCCAGGTCCGGCTTTCGCTCACAGTAACATCCCTCTCCCACAGCAGCACAGATAATCATATCAAACTGGAAATAAAATGCGGGAAATAAAATGCGGGAAGTAAAATGCGAGAAGAAAAGATGCGATAAATAAACGCAACCCAACAAGCAAACACACAAACGATAGGATTGACTCGCGTAGGGAACCGGAGAACCAGAGATTCTGGGTTCGGTCCCCAGCAGAGTCGCCAGCTGTCGCTTGCGCGAAAATAAGGTGCCGGCATGACAGAAGAGTCGCCACCTTTCGTTATTTATCCCTCAGAGCGGGAAAGGAAACGATCGGAAAAACCTGACGAAAAAAGGGTAAGACAAGGTCATCGCAACCATTGTCTGGGTTCGGGAGTCGGTTACGCAAGGGGAAGGTATTAGCACCCCTCACGTCCGTCGTACTCGACGGGATCCTCGCTTGGGTGTTTACTTGAACGGGTTGGTTATAATCTATCTACCTATCAAGGCTGGCTGAAAAAGAAAAGAAAAATGACTCGGCAAAGCATCGCGCTTTATGCCTACGTATTCTCATCAGAGAATGAGAAATCAGAGTCAACGTAGTTCGGCTAACTACGGGTTATGGGGGAAAGGTTGCTCGCTAGGATATCGCATCCTATGCCTACGTACTTTCATCTGGTATGAAAGATCAGAGCAAACGTAGTTCGGGAAACTACAGGAAAAATGGCTCAACTAGGAGGGAGACTATCAAGTCCTACTGTTATCATGCCATGGATTCATCCTATGGTTGAGGTTTGAACAGGGAACTCCTAGATGTTGTCATGCATAGGTTTCAACCTAAAGGTCTATCATCAAATCCTCGTCAAAAGAAATGAGAGTCCTAAGGGATCATGTCAATGATACACAGAATACAGACAAAAGCATCAGCTTAACAGTAAAAATGCATGCAATGCAAGTGAGGGAGGAAATGTGTGTGGGGCTTCAGCCTCCACAAGCTCATCTCGACCTCAAGCCAGTCATGAAATACCAGTAATCATACTGAAAACATGCTATCAAGCAATAAACAGATAAAAGATGAAGTGCCATCAGGCAAACAACACACTTGAGAAAGAATCATCTATTCTCTAATCCTAACCCTAATCACAGGATCTAAACAAATCTAAGCAAAGCTCTCAAGCACAACCCTAAACAGGAGAAATCATTCCCAGCCTTCAAGCTTCAGAACAAGCTTACCAAAGACAGGGAGCTAAGCAATCAGACTCATAGTGTCTTCCTCAGGAAAGCACTAGGAGATGCATACTCAGGAGTCATATCCTACGTGGCTCAACCACTGTGATCAGTTTACGTTCCTCCTCAGGAGAAACTAAACTCACAAGCAGGCTCCAACATCACTGGATATTTAGGAAATCCTATTTGAACTAGTGGAGCTAAGTGAATAGACCCATAGGACCTTCCTCAGGAAAGTACTAGGAGGCTTCCACTTAGGAGTTGTATCCCATGTGGCTCAACAACATGTGATCAGTTTACATTCCTCCTCAGGAGAAATTAAACTCACAAGTTGGCTCCAACATCATTGGATACTTAAGAAATCCTAGATCAACTAGTGGAACTAAGTGAATAGACCCATAGGACCTTCCTCAGGAAAGTACTAGGAGGCTTCCACTTAGGAGTTGTATCCCATGTGGCTCAACAACATGTGATCAGTTTACATTCCTCCTCAGGAGAAATTAAACTCACAAGTTGGCTCCGACATCATTGGATACTTAAGAAAGAGGTGAGAAGGAAGGATGAAAGTCATTCATAGTGCCTTCCTCAGGAAAGTACCATGAACTTCCTTCAAACTTCAGGCTCTCAAACCTCACAGACAGGGCAAGACAAGCTCTGGGCCTCTGAATCTTGATCTACAAGCTTCTCCTCATGATGCTCTCCATCAATATCCTCAAGGCAACACAAGCCCTTCAGCAAATTCCTCAGAATGAACCCCACAGATGAACAGATAACCCACTGAACAAACCAAATCATCAGGCAATCTCAGAAAATACCTAAAAATACTAAACTAATGGGGAAAAGTTTAACAAATATTCATAAGGGTCCTCAACACCTACTCATAACATCTACAAAGGTTTCTACCTAAAAATCAAGATAAAACTCAATCAAAGAAAGGAATCATCACCTATGCACAATTCTAAACCCTAATTAGACTATCCTAAGTCAACCCTAATTAAACTAATCAAGATTAATTCTAAAAAATCTAGAAAAAATCCTATGGGGAAGTATGACTCATCATCTAATTGCACAAAAAAGAATGGGTAAGAAAGATTAAAGGAAAGTACTAAAACAATTCCTACAAAATCACATACCAAATTAAACAATTAAAAAGCTATTTAAATGGAAAATCTACTAAAAATATTAAACCTAAAAATAAAATCTCAATTTTATTTTTATAATTTTCTACACATTTTAATCTACTCATAGAAAAAAGAAGAAATTAAAAATCATTTTTTAACTATTTTTAATGAATTATTCAAGACAGAAAAATAAAAGAAGAAAATTAAAAAGAATTAAATGAAATAAGGGATGGGGGGTCAGAATAGCACTCTGGGCTAGTTAGAAATGAATGGGCCAGCAATAGGGGGGGTGGGAATAGAATTCCAAGCCCAGAACCGGTCTTTAATGAAACGACCGCGTTTCATAAGATTCAAATCTTCCCTCTCTTTCTCAGCTTAATTCACAGCCGCACGATAGGATGAATTAGTCAATCTGAGGGACCAATCCAACGGCTCTCCACTCGTCTTCTCCAAATAGAATTAGGGTTTGCAGAACCCTCACTCCATGCGCTCAAAATCGAGCTCCTCTAGCTCTCTCTACACGCCACGGCTCCACACGACTCCAACACAAAAAATTATCTACTTCTCAAGCCCTACACAACCCTACGTAAAGCTTTCCATAACTCGCCCTAAATTGCCCTAACAGAGGAATTGAAGATCCGGGTACAACCATGGTTCAACATTTTAAACTGATATCAATCCTCACTAAACTTCATTATAATGATCTACAGATGTTCTTGATGCTATCCTGGTGATTCTAAACCAATTCATGCTGATTAAAACTCATTAAACAACTAATTCTTGAAAATTAAAGTTTGATGCACCTGCCATGGAACCTCATGGAATGAGCTATAACTTCTAGGGTTTAGTCATCTACCCTAACACAATCATTCTATACCTAGAATATGATCTATCTAAGCATAAATAAAGAGAAAGAGATGAGTTCACCAACCTGTCAAGAAGCTATGGTGAGTGATGCTATGGCTCGAACCAGGGCTTGCAAATCCTTCAGGATGATCCTTTGATGATGGATAGCCTTCTGTTTGCACAATTCTTGAAGAAGAAGACTTGTAATGGAAGAATTCTTGAGTTGCTTCAACTTGAAGCAAGAGCTTTAATGGCTATCTCTCTCTCTCCCTCCTCTGACTTGATTCCAACTTTCACCAACCTCTAACACTCCTTGATGCATTCTTTTTATAACAATTGTTGGATGCTTCTAGATTCATCTAGAATGATGTGGAAAGTTCATGAAAGTTCCATGATATGCCATGTTGGATTTCTCACATCTCATATGCCATGCCTTGTAATTTGGTCTCAAATTCTCCTTACATGAGTTATTGAATGAGGATGAGTGAAAAACAAGTGCATTTTTGGCTTGTGTAGTGTTTTCTAACATTGCCTTCTTTCTTAAGTAACAAATTTCCAAAGGAACCTCATTTTTTAAGCCTCAAATGAAAATTCTACTTAAACCAATCTTCTCAAAATGGTTTTTCCAATCAAAATGATATATTGGATGACCTATTTTGGATTTGTGGATCTCCCAAATCACTTTTCAATTTCAACTTTTCAAAGTTATAAGTCATTTTTAGTTTATTTTTGACCAATCATGGAATCTTGTGCTATGAGCTTTTTCAACAATTTGTGACCTTCTTTCTAGACTTAAAATCACATTTTGAGCAACTTTCATGTTTTGAGTTTTTCCATTTGAGGCTTGGAAATAGGAGTTTTAGGCATTGGCTAAAATGACCTATAACTGACAAATGACCAAAATACCCCTGCCTTGTTCAAACCATAAGTTGAGTTCCACAAATCCAATCAAGGACTTCTACCACTCAAATTAAAGCTAAGAAGATCCTCTTCAACATTCATGTTGACCAAGAAACCATAGGAGTACTCCTACTAGGGCAAAAGTTGTCTGCAAGTTGGGTGACTTTCAAGGACCCAGATTCACACACCTCTGCTGACCTGTAATTTGTCAAGACCATAACTTGAGCTCTGTAACTCCTATCAAGGACTTCCACCACTCAAATTAAAGCTTAGAACAAGCTCTACAACATTCATGTTGTGGAGAAAATGAGATATCAAACACATATAGTGCTAAAACTGCCTGGAAGATAGGGATCAAATTAGGGTTTTTCCACTGACAATCCTCAGAAACCCTAACTCAAAACTTCTCAAACTCCTCAATCATGAGGAGTTGGTCTAGGAATCACCTTTACAACATCTCTATGCATCATTCCATGATCTCATGGCCCTTGGATTAAGTCTCAACCTTCTCCAAATCTTCAGCTGATCTAGGGTTGACCCAGTCAAAACCCTAATTCTACCATTCATGGTTGAATCTTCTGAATTCTTGCATAATGACTTCTCTGGGCTTCATGAAGGCTATCAAGGCATCTCATAAGCTTTCTCAAGACATCAAGTTCATTCTCAAAGTCTCAGAATCATCTGAGGAGCACCCACAACTCTCAAGTTAGGAGGCACACAACCCTGGTTTCAACCAATTCCTCTGAGGATCTCTTGAACTTTCTGATGAAGGTATCAAATTTCAAACACTCAATGAATGAATAAATGTTGGTCAAATTTTGGGGTGCAACAATCCTAACTTGCTAATTCAACTAGATTGATTTCTTTAGTTCCCTTAGATTAGGGTTTTGCTTTGCTTGCTCTTGGATGATGTTGAAGAAGCTTGGATGTGAAGATTTCCCTTCTTTTGGTGCAGTGTTGTTTAGGTGTTAAGATTAGGGTTTGCAGGCAGAGCTTCCAGATAGATTCTCTTCTTTCATAAACATGGAAGGTGTTGATTACTTCCATTCTTCCCTATGATGTAAGGTCCCCTTGGGAAGGCCTCATCCCTACTTTGGTAGGATGTGTGGCTCTTCACAAGTTGGTAGAACCTTTGAGGGTTCTTTTCTTTGATGATGGAGTGCTTAGTGGTGACCTTTGGTCTTCACTCTGCTGTCTATTATCCAAACCCTGCTCTTGTTAGATGAATCTTTATCCCCTGCTAGAGGATGGAGTTCCTTGTTAGAAGATTGAAGATGCTAGAAGTTGCTACTTCCCCTGTGTTTGAAGACTGCCATTGAAGCTGAAGCTTGAAGATCAGGAAGAGCAAGTTGACACTGGTAAAGGGAATCCAGTTGAGATCAAATGAAGAGCTGAAGCTTGAAGTTGGAGAACAAGTTGATACTTATGTGTTTGATGCATTGAGAGCCTGAAGGAACAAGTTGATACTTATGTTAGAAGATGAAAGCCCTGAAGATCAGTTGAAGACTGAGGACTAAACTGATGTCAGAGGAGCTTTGCTGTGAAGCTGTGGAAGCTGTTGATCTGCTTTCTTTCATGTCTGTTTGCTTTCTGTGCAACTGTATTGATGTGACTTGTTTGATTTGCTTGATGCATTAGAATAAGTTCATGTTTAGACTGATTTAAGTTATGAGCATGATTGCATTAGAGGTAGAGTTGCTCCCTCTGCTTGTATTTTACTGTATGGCTTTGCTTGTGGGTATTCGGTAGAGCCCAGCTCCCTTGCCTATGTGGTTTGTTATTTGCTTGATGGCATTTTACTTCATTTCTTCTGTATGATTGCAGTTATTGTGTTTGCTTGATAGCATGTTATTTCTCCTGTATGATTACAGTTATTCATATCTTGGCTTGAGTTTGAGATGAGCTTGTGGAGGCTGATGCCCCACAAACATTTCCTCCCTCACTTGCATTGCATGCATTTTACTGTATATTTGTTTACTGTTTAAGCTGATGCTTTATCTGTTTCTGTTTATCATTGACATGATCCCCTAGGAATCTCACTTTCTTTGATAAGGAAGTGATGATTATACCTTTAGGTTGAAAACTATGCATGATAACTTCTAGGTGTTCCCTGTTTCAAACCTCAACCATAGGATGAATCCTTGGCATGACAACATTAGGACTTGATAGTCTCCCCCGTAGTTGTCCTGTTCTTTTCTCATCTCAAAACAAATTAAAATACAGTAATAAAGGTTAACTGACGTCGTACGTTACGAGCCTTAAGCTATCTGAGAAAGGATTGTTGGAGAGTTTCTTTTCAACAGTCTGGATGTTTAGTATGGCACCCTTTGGGTGACATACGACGCATTTACTCTCAGGTCATAGTCTCTAGTGCGATATTAGTTGCAAACATAAAAAAAAAACAGTTCTTCCGTAAAAGACAGAAAACAAACTTCAAACCTTTTTGCCCCGTGGGCCCATAATTCAAAGGAAGCTTTTCTGAAGAAAAGAGTGTCGTTAACTCCCAGTTCTACCGCAAACGATAACGCCTAAGTCTCCAAGGATCGAGCTGCGTACATCCAACTGCTGGAACTGTTTGTTAACCCTACTCGAAAAAACAGACGAATTTGAATTCCCGTAAGCCGTATTATCCCGAACTACGTAAGCTCTGATCTCTCATACCTGTTGAGAGTACGTAGGCACAATACTGACGTATTGGCGAGCCACCTTCCCTGTAACCCGTAGTTAGTCGAACTACATTGACTCTGATTTCTCATTCTCTGATGAGAATACGTAGGCATAAAGCGCGATGCTTTGCCGAGTCATTTTATTTTCTTTTTTAGACCAGCCTTGATAGGTAGATAGATAGAACCAACCCGTCCGATAAACACTACAAGCGTGGATCCCGTCGAGTACGATGGACGTGAGGGGTGCTAATACCTTCCCCTTGCGTAACCGACTCCCAAACCCAGACAATGGTTGCGATGACCTTGTCTTATACCTTTTCGTCGGGTTTTTCCGATCGTTTCCTTTCCTATTCTGAGGGATAAATAACGAAAGGTGGCGACTCTTCTGTTTTGTCGGCACCTTATTTTCGCGGTAGCGGCAAGAGGGAAAGGAAACGATCAAAGAAAACCTAAAAGAACGAGAAAGACAAGGTCATTACAATCAAATCTTGGGTTCGGGAGTCGGTTATGCAAGGGGAAGGTATAAACACCCCTCACATCCGTTGTACTCAACGGGATCCATGCTTGTTGTCTAAACTATGGGTGAAAGTTATCTAAAAGCTACTGCTAAACGAGGGTGAAGAGAAAGAACAGACTTGATAGGACATCGCCACGCTATGCCTACATATTCCCTCGTGCAATGGGAAAGTTAGAGTCGACGTAGTTCGGAAAACTACGGGTGATGGGGAGAAGGTTGCTCACCAAGACATCGTCGTCTTGTGCATATGTATCCTCATCCGGTATGAGAAATCAGAGCAAATATAGTTCGAGTAAACTAGACCACTGGTTGGTTAAGTATTTTTTATGAGTGACGCTAAGTTTCCATTCCAGCAGTTAGGGACGATGCTTGTTTGCGGTAGAACGGAAAAGTAATGTGCTCTTTTCTGAAAATGAGTTTGAAGAACAATCCCAAAGGATGAAAAGGTTTGAATTTTGTTTGTGAGTTTTAGTGAAGTGGATTGAGTTATTTGGAGACTCACGTCGTACTAAAGACTATGATACGGGGGCGAATACGTCGCATATCTCCCAAAGGGCATACGCTAAACACTCTAGACAAGCGAGGAGAAATCCCCCACTCATCATTCCACATGTACTTAAGGCTCGTAGTGCACGACACTCGTCATTCTTTATTAAGTACCTTGAAGAAAGTTTTAAGTGAGAAGAGAGAGACGCACACAAAGACCTAGGGGAAACTGAACCCTGATTGTTGTCATGCAATGTGGCCCTAAAGTCAGGATTAAGAGGGAAACTAACCTAATATTGTCATGCTTGGATTGAAAGCCTAATGTCTCTCCTACCCCAGACTTAATCAGAAATTAAGTCGAGCTAGGAATCCTAAGGGGATCATACGAATACAGAAGGTAAATAGTAAGTAAACACGAAGCGACACAATCACAGACAACGTCAGATATTCAAATTAAAATAAAATTTACAGAAAACAAGTACAAGTATATACATACGCACTCGAGAATTAATTGAAAATCAAAGTTAAGAATTAAAAAGTTAGTTAAACTCTAAACAAAAGGTAATCCTAACTTAATCAAGGTTAAATCTAAACTAATCTAAATTAAAATGAAAATAAAATAAAAAAACTAATTAATATCCTAGAGTTAACTAAAAGCTAATTTCTAATCAAAATAAACCTAATCTAAATAAAGACTAATCTAGTCTAATTTCTAAAGTTAACCAAATTCTAAAATTTTAAGTTAAGTAAATCCTCAATTAAAACTAATCTAAACTAACAATTAAATTCTACAAGAAAATAGAAGCTAAAGTTAATCCTAAATTAAATAATAAATATTTTGAACTAATAAAAGTTAAATTCTAAAATATTCTAATTAACCCTAAATTAGTTACTAAACTAATTCCAAACTAAAATAAAATTAAACTAAATTAATATTGATATTAAACTAGAATTAAACTAAATTAAATGCTAAAAACTAATTTAATTAGTAATGGAATCTGAACTAAACTCTCTCTCCCCCCACGATTTTCTCTCCTCTCCACGATTTTCTCTCGCCCATAGATGTTTCCCTTTTCCCCACGTGGATCTTTTCTTCCCCATATCTTCTTTTCCTCTTCCCCATATGGTCTTCTTCCCCACATGGATTCTCTCTCTTCCTCATATTTCTTTCTCTTTCCAACATCTGCTTCCCTCTCTTCCCCATATCTCTTTCCTCTTCCTTCTTCAAGTATGTTTCTCCCTCACACTTAATCCCCTTCCAACTCTAATCCTCTTCTAAACTCTATCTCCTTATCCTAAAACAAACGAAAACCCCAAACACGAAAAAAAAACCTCTCCTCTCTCACGGATCTCTTTCGCTTCTCACAGATTTCTCTTCTCCTCATAAAAAACGGAACAATCCAACCTCATCTAACCTCACAAACTCAAATCAGAAACCTCCAAAAAACAAGCTCATGGTTCCTCACAAACCCTAACCCTAAACCTAAACCTAAAGAAGAACCCTAACCAGAACAGAAACGCATCCACACGCAAAAAGAAAGCAAAGTCATACCTCCTATGTCGTGCTCTCTCTTCTTAACTTCGAAATCTTCTTCTTTTCTCCCTTTTAATTTTTTTTCTTGTATTTCTTCTGCAGGTGCTAATGAATGGAGATTTTTAGGTTTTTTTCTCAAAGATTTGCGTGTGCGGCAGCCTCTTGATAGACCTAAATTATACTATGTGTTTGACTCGAATTGCACGTGTTCCTTAGGATTTTATTACTGTTTTCTTGTGTTATGCTTCTGTTTTGTTTCATTTTTAGGATTTTGTATTTCCAGAGCTCCTCGAGAAGAAATGAAGAAAAATAAGCAAGAAAGACCAGCTTTTTAGGAATTGTACACATGGCACTCGCCATGGCGGGCGCCATAGGGGATGCCATAACTTGGATAAGAGACCAACTGCTGACAACTGCGACGACTCCCACTTCTTCCTCCTCTAGTTCACATGGCGGGCGCCATGAGGTTATGGCGGGCTCCACTCTTGTATTTCATTTTCCCTCCCAAAAGAAGTTGGGGGGTATTCTAGTCTTTCCTTGTACTTTCCTAGCCTATAAATAGACGAGTTCTGCCTCATTTCTAAACATCCAACCTTAATTACAGAACTCAAGCCATATACTGTCATTTGTTGTAAAGCGATAAACTTCTCACATCGAGGATTTATCGCACTTTCTAATCGAGTATGTAATCGGGTTTGGAGCACTTTGGTAGAAGTTAATTCTGCCGCCATTTTCTTTCCAGTCTTTTTGTACCAGATTTAAAACCTTCCGTTTGGAGCAGGATTCTATTTACTCTCTATTTATTTTCCGCATTTATTTACTCGCACTTTATCTATCGCACTATTTATTTCTCGCACTTTATTTCCCGCACTATTTATTTCTCGCACTTTATTTCCCGCACTATTTATCTCTCGCCTTTATTTACTTGCACTTTATTTATCGCATTATTTATCTGCATTTTATTTATCATGTCTATTTACATTTCCATGTCCGGCTAAATCTTAAAGGTTAGGATGTGAGGATCATAGTTAAAGGGGTATTCCATACAGTTGTCGATAGAATTACTTAGGAGTTATTCTGACTTTTAACACAAATTTTCTGCACTTAAAATCTGTTGGGTAAGATCGAAAGTCGTCCAACCTTTAGTTAAGTTTGGTTAGTCTTAATTGTTCAAAGGAAGCGAAAGCGCTTAGTCCAGTTAAGTAGGAGTCTTTAATACTTTAGAAAAACGATTTTAAAACTATTTTCGGACGCGTTTATGGGTTTAAAGTCTGGTTCACATGAACCTCTTTTTGTTAAGATTTCCAGGTCAAAATACTTTTCAACTAAGTTATGAAACTATATTTCTTAAAAATAGGTTTATTACTTTAACACAATGCGCGCCTTTCTATAAGTGACAATAAGAGGGATCGATTAGGGGATAAACTCTATTCTGAATACGCGAAAGTGACAGTTCCCGTTAAAATAGTTCTTTTCACGAGTAGAAAACATTGCCCTACAAGAAGTTCTATTTACACGCACTTGGAATACTACCCAGCTATGTGAATTACATCTAAGCCTGTTGTTTTAATATTAAATTTATTCTCGCACTTTACTTTTACTTTGCACGCACGAACTCCCGATTGATTTGCCTTAGATAAACACCATAATAATAGTAATCGATAGATTGATGTTTGATCTTTGTGGGATCGATAATCTTTTGTATTACTTTGACGCTATTCGTATACTTGCAAAAATTAAGCATCAAGTCTTTGGCGCCGTTGCCGGGGACCAATTACGTCAAAATTCTGTACCCTATTGTTACACCGTCTAGACTAAGGTTTTACCTACTGGTCAATGCGAAGAACTCGCAGCACCAGTAGTCTTATAGATCCTTTAGAGGAACCTGAACGTTACACTTGCGCACGTCTCTTACTTCATAGAATTAAGGAAACTATGGCCGAAGACTGTAACCAAAGACCCCTTAAGGATTTCGCCCAACCATCCAATGACGAACCTAGTTCTAGTATTGTGAACCCCAATATCCCTGCTCACAATTTCGAACTAAAACCCTCCCTATTACAATTAGTACAACAAAACCAATTTGCGGGTCTCCCTACTGAGAACCCGAATCAACATTTAAAAACCTTTACCCAATTAGCTAACACTTTTAAAACCAATGGTGCTACTCCTGAGGCGATTCGTCTAAGACTATTTCTTTTTTCCCTCAGAGACAAAGCCCTTACGTGGTTAGATTCCCTTCTAGCCAATTCTATAACAACTTGGGAAGACCTTAGGAGAGTTTTCCTCGCTATATATTTTCCCCCAAGCAAAACAGTTGTTCTTAGAAACCAAATAACCAGTATCACTCAAAACCAAGGTGAATCACTCTTCGAGGCTTGGGAAAGATATAAAGACCTGTTGAGAATATGTCCATACCATGGCCTAGAATCATGGCTAATCATTCACACCTTCTATAATGGACTTCACTATAACACTAAGATGACCATCGACGCTGCCGCGGGTGGCGCTCTAATGAATAAGCATTACCCGAAAGCTTGCACTCTCATCGAGGATATGGCTCAAAACCATTGTCAATGGGGGATAGAGCAAGCAACGGTGGAGAAGAAAGAAGCCCAATGAGGAATACATGAGATAGGTTCTATAGACATGATGCAAGCCAAAATGGACGCTTTGGCCCTTAAGGTCGAACATATGTATGCAAACCCAGTTACTGCAGCAGCAGTCTCAATGGAATATGAATTATGTGGAGCCAAAGGACACCAATCAGCAGAGTGCAATCTATTGAATGAAACTCATTCAGGAGAGGTCAACTACACCCAAGGGAACCCATTTTAAAACACTTACAACCCTGGGTGGAAGAATCATCCAAATTTTTCCTATAGAAACAACAATCCTATCCAAAACCCTGCACCTCCGAGACCATCCGGTTTTCAAGATCAAAGGCAAAACCCGCCTATGCAAGCTGTGCAACCTAAGCCGAACCTTGAGAAAATCATGGAAACTTTTATTAGGCTCAAACCCAGCAAAACAAAGAATTCCTAAACCAGAACATTCATGTAAATGAACTAATTACCCAGTTAGGAACTAAGGTAGACCAAATAGTCACCCACAATAAGATGCTTGCTCTCAGATAGCTCTAAAACAAGCCCCCGAAACTACACCCGGAGGGAAATTCCCTGGACAACCTCAACAAAACCCCCGAGGGCAATCCAATGCACTTACTTTACAAAGTGGGACTGCTTACGATGAACCAGTTAACCCGACATTGAGCGAACCCAAGACTTCTAAGGAAAGCATGGTACCCATGGACGAAGTAGAGGAACCATTAGGATCTGAAAAATAGAAAAACCAAGACAAAGAAAACACTATAGAAAGAGATAACGAACCACCCCCGCCATACAAACCTCCTATACCCTATCCACAAAGACTAAAACAAACTAAGATCAATAACCAATATCAGAAATTCATTAAAGTCATAGAGAAACTTCATGTGGAGATCCCTTTCACAGAAGCCATCACCCAGATACCATCATATGCAAAATTCCTCAAAGAAATCCTTACCAATAAACGTAGACTTGACGATCCAAAACCTTTGGAATGCAATTCCA
The DNA here is from genome assembly GCA_963859935.3 of Lathyrus sativus. Lineage (NCBI taxonomy): Eukaryota > Viridiplantae > Streptophyta > Magnoliopsida > Fabales > Fabaceae > Lathyrus > Lathyrus sativus. The sequence goes on along the minus strand of OZ012740.1, from coordinate 170,250,995 downwards.
TTTCCGAAAATAAACTTGCCAAAAAGGAGAAAGATCCTGGAAATTTCTCCATACCTTGTATTTTGGGGAGTCATGTCATCAATAAAGCTTTTCTAAACTTAGGAGCTAGTGTAAGCCTAATGCCTATTGCAGTCTTTGAAAGGTTAAAACTAAGAGAATTACAACCTACTAAGATTTCTCTTCAGTTAGCCGATAGATCCGTCAAGTATCCGGTTGGCATATTGGAAGACATCCCAGTTAGGATCGGTCAGTTATTCATCCCTACTGATTTCGTTGTCATGGACATTAAAGAAGATGATGACATCCCAATCCTCCTAGGTCGGCCATTCTTATCAACCGCATGAGCCATAATAGATGTCAAGAGAGGAAAGTTGACTTTTGAGGTAGGCGATGAAAAGATAGAATTTATTTTGTCGAAGTTTCTTATGGCACCAGTATTAGGAGACACATGTTATGCCTTAGACATCATTGATGAATGCATTAGGGAACTAGAACAAGAAGAAACCATCATACTGCCTTCAATCTTCATAAAGGAAGATGAGGGATTTATGGAACCCTACATTGATGATAATCTACACGAATGTTTATCCCTTACCCCCGATCCAATACCATGCCCTAAGAAACCAACTTTAGAACTTAAGGGACTACCCAAGAATCTAAGATACGAGTTCTTGGACGAAGAAATGAATCGTCCAGTTATAGTCAGTGCTACCTTGAACCAGGGAGAAACAGACCAACTCTTATATGTCTTGCGTAAATATCCCTCAGCCTTAGGATATAGCATCTCTGATCTAAAAGGTATAAGTTCATCCGTGTGCATGCACCGGATTTTACTTGAAGAAGACTCAAAACCCTCCAGAGAACATCATAGAAGGATAAACCCTATAATGAGTGATGTTGTAAAAAAGGAAGTTCTTAAGTTACTAGAAGCAGGCATAATTGATCAAATCTCAGATAGTAAGTGGTAAGCCCTGTGCATGTAGTACCTAAAAAGGGAGGCATCACAGTCGTGCATAACGAGAAAGGAGAACATGTAGCAAAACAGATAGAATGAGGATGGCGTATGTGCATAGATTACAGGAAATTAAACAAAGCCACTAGAAAAGACCATTTCCCCCTACCATTTATAGATCAAGTGTTGGAACATTTAGCCAGACACTCATATTTTTGCTATCTTGATGGGTATTCAGGATTTTTCCAAATTCCTATCCATCTAGAAGATCAAGAACAAACTACCTTTACATGCCCTTATGGAACCTTTGCCTATAGACGAATGCCTTTCGGCTTCTATAATGCACCAGCTACCTTCCAGCGTTGCATGATGGCAATCTTCGCTGATTACCTAGATGGAATTATGGAAGTATTCATGGATGATTTCTCGGTATGCGGATTTGATTTCAAAAACTATCTCGCTAACCTTGAGAAAATCCTGAAAAGATGTGTTGATGTTAACCTGGTGTTGAACTGGGAGAAATGTCACTTTATGGTCACCGAAGGTATAGGTTTAGGACATGTAGTCTCTGAAAGACGTATTGAAGTAGATAGAGCCAGGATAGAAATGATAGAAACCTAAAACCCCCTAACACCATTAGAGAAGTCCAAAGTTTTCTTGGACATGCTGGTTTCTACCAACGTTTTATCAAAGACTTCTCTAAAATAAGCAAACCTTTAACCGGCCTCCTGATGAAAGATATCGAGTTTAACTTTGATGAAAAATTCCTCGAAGCATTCAACTTTTTAAAACAAGTGTTGATCTCGGCACCCATTATCCAACCTCTGGATTGGGCCGAACCTTTCGAAATCATGTGCGACGCTAGAGATTATGTTGTAGGAGTTGTTCTAGGATAAAAAAAGAATAAGAAATTACACGTTATCTATTATGCTAGTAGAACCCTAGATGCTGCTCAGCTTAACTACGCAACCACTGAAAAAGAACTCTTTGTCGTAGTTTTTACGATGGACAAATTTCGATCCTCTCTGGTAGGAGCTAAAATTATAGTTTATACAAATCACGCTGCCATTCGTTACTTATTAAACAAGAAATATTCCAAACCTAGGTTAATTTGATGGATCCTTTTATTATAAGAGTTCGATCTTGATATTCGAGACAAGAAAGGCACAAAAAATGTAGTTGTCGATCACCTTTCTAGACTTGAGTACCTGAAACTAGATCTACTCCCTATAAATGATGATTTTACCTAAGACAGGTTAATATCTAGGATAGAAGCCATAGAAGAAAATAGCCTAGATCTTTATAAGACCCCTGAGAAATCTCTGGCAGTAAGCGGCGTACCTTGGTACGTAGATTTTGTAAATTACCTAGCTGCCAACATCATACCCCCTGACTTTAACGATGTTAGACAATTCTATTGGGACGAGCCACTCATTTTCAAAAGAGGCACAGACGGTATTTTTCATCGTTGCGTTCCAGAAGAAGAGGTAAGAAATATCATAGAACACTGCCACTCTGCACCCTACGGAGGACACACTAGCACCTCTAAAACGCACGCCAAGATTCTTCGAGTCGACCTGTTTTGGCCCACAATGTGGCGTGATGTGCATGCTTATATAGTTAAATGTGACCAGTGCCAGCGCACTGGGAACTTCTCCCAGCGTGACGAAATGCCCTTAAGAAATATTCAGGAAGTAGAACTCTTTGATGTTTGGGGCATCGATTTTATGGGACCATTTCCGTCTTCATTAGGAAACAAATATATCTTAGTAGCAGTTGACTACGTGTCTAAGTGGATTGAAGATATAGCCTCACCCACCAACGACACACGTGTAGTGATAAAACTATTTAAGAATTACATATTCCCTAGGTAATCAGCGAAGATTGCCATCATGCAACGCTGGAAGGTAGCTGGTGCATTATAGAAGCCGAAAGGCATTCGTCTATAGGCAAAGGTTCCATAAGGGCATGTAAAGGTAGTTTGTTCTTGATCTTCTAGATGGATAGGAATTTGGAAAAATCCTGAATACCCATCAAGATAGCAAAAATATGAGTGTCTGGCTAAATGTTCCAGCACTTGATCTATAAATGGTAGGGGGAAATGGTCTTTTCTAGTGGCTTTGTTTAATTTCCTATAATCTATGCACATACGCCATCCTCATTCTATCCGTTTTGCTACATGTTCTCCTTTATCGTTATGCACGACTGTGATGCCTCCCTTTTTAGGTACTACATGCACAGGGCTTACCACTTACTATCTGAGATTTTATCAATTATGCCTGCTTCTAGTAACTTAAGAACTTCCTTTTTTACAACATCACTCATTATAGGGTTTATCCTTCTCTGATGTTCTCTGGAGGGTTTTGAGTCTTCTTCAAGTAAACTATATTTCTTATAAACTTTTTAGCAAAAATGGAGTTAAGTATAGGATAGCGACATCTTACCATCCACAGACTAGTGGCCAAGTAGAGGTATCTAATAGAGAGATTAAACAGATCTTAGAGAAAACGATTTCTATATCGAGAAAAGATTGGTCTCAGAGGCTACAAGATGCATTATGGGCCTACATAATCGCCTCCAAAACCCCTATTGGAACAACTCCTTACCAACTAGTCTATGGAAAGTCCTGTCATCTACCCTTTGAGTTAGAACACAAGGTCTATTGGGCCATTAAACCCTGAACTTTGACTATTTAACCACTGGAGAAAAACGAATCCTTGACATTCATAAACTAGAAGAACTTCGCCAATCCGCCTATGAAAACGCTATAATATATAAAGAAAGAACCAAAGCCTGACATGATAAAAGGATTATAAAGAAAGCTTTTAATATAGGAGACCATATTCTCCTCTTTAATTCCAGGTTGCGACTTTTTCCTGGCAAGCTTCGTTCAAGGTGGACAGGTCCTTTTACAGTTTCTAAAGTCCTAAAATCCGGAGCAGTTGAGATCTAGAACCAGTCATGTAGTCCATTCATTGTAAACGGGCAGAGATTGAAATACTATGAAGGAGGTGACATTCCCAATGATTACTCCAGCACACTTTGATTGATCCACCACTGCCTACTTCAACCACATAGGTTCTACTTGTCAAGCTAACGACGTTAAACAAGTGCTGCTTGGGAGGCAACCCACGGTTTTCTTTATTTTTCTTTACTTATCTTTTTTATTTTTATTTTATTTTTTTAGTGATTATTATTTTGTTATGTGTCAACTAACCGTTTATAATGCTTACGCTTTCAGGTCCTGTTCTCTAAAAATTTATTTGCAAGATGCAGCCCCTCGACGACATGCACGTCACCTTTAGGGACGACGCTCAGAGACAACGATATTTAGTTCTTCAGCAACGTCCCATGGCACCTACCCGGTACCCAGATCAGGCTTGCACGGACGCCTTGGGGATTGAGTTCAGCATAAGGTTTCTATGTCATTAGCTCCAATGGGATGCATATGCTGATGAATTGCACCCGACCTACAGACACCTTACTTAGGAGTACCTTAGTTCATTCTGCCATGAGCCATACGTTGGTTAGGATGGTATCACCACATTCAGACTGTTCGAGACGGAGTATGCCTTTACCATTAAGGGGTTCGGCGATTTGCTCAGTTTCTAGACCACCCCTAATTCTATACCTGATTTTTCAATGGGATATTTTATGAGTTGAGATATCGACAAATTCTGGAGTGACATTACAGGTGGAGGAAGCCTCGATCCATCCACTCAGTTTTCTTCATTCATCCATAACCCAGCTCTCAGGTACTTTCAGATGGTCCTGGCCCACACTTTCCTCGGAAAGGCTGACGCTGATATTCATGTTAGTGAGGACAAAATCTTCTTCCTGTTTTGTGCAAATCAATCACGTCCGGTGGCTTGTGGAAACTTTCTGATGAATAATCTCGAGCTCACAGCTAGATCCTTTGAAGGGATTATCCATGTAGGAGGTACCGTTACTCAGATTGCCACAGCTTCGGGTCTTACCAGTCAGCTACTTCACCTGACTCCATATTGCGGTGTCCACGACCCTTCTAACTAGAGTTATGACTTGGAAGGTTATGGAGAGACAGTTGATGAGCCGCGCTCACCACCTTCAGCATAGTATCATCCTTCACCGCCTTCTCCGGTGACTACAGTATTGTCAACTAATCATTCACTATGGAGGATTGACCCGTGTAAACAGCTAGCTGAGCTACGTACGGAGACAGCTAGGCTCCAACAGACAGTTGCTGACCTTACTTTGCAGGTACAGGTATCTGATATGACTCATGCGATGGAGGCCGACAACTTGTATCAGGAGATCTCAGACCAGCACCGAGAGTTACACGCGCTCCGACATCCTGACCAGACCGAAGAGCACCCTACTCTGTGATGACACTACTTTCGTTACTTCCGTTATAGCTTGATTTATTTCCGTTTTCTTTACAGACTTATACATATTTCATATGCTTACATTGTGTTATTTTATTTACTTATTTTTGTTCTTTACAATTTTGATGTCAAAATAAGAAGAAGAAAAATATATAGGAGGAATATAAGTGTACTAGTACAGGTGATTCTTGCTACCTACACACCCAAAAACAAGGAGGAGCACAAAAACCCAAGCATGCCTTAGGACCTTCAAGTAACTCGTCCCTATCTTATTTCGAAACATTGGGGACAATGTTCAGTTTAAGTGTGGGAGGAGAATTTATTTGTTTTTCTCGCATTTTCTTTTCTTTTATTGCTTTCTAATTTATTTTTAGTTTATTTCTCTTAATTTTTTTGTTTTTAGAATACACATGTGCTTGACGAGTCATTTGTAGTATACCCTTATTCCCTCATTCCTTAGCCTCACCAAAAATTTTATTGACAAAAAGTGTACTATCCTGAAAATTTTTAGGCTTTGAGGCAAGTTCAAGTTAGGATGCGGATGACTTGAAAAATCCTTTTTTTGAAACATCGGTATCATTTTAACACCTTAGGCTTCGCGAATGTAGAAATCGACCCCGATACCCCATGTACCATGACCTTAATAATAATGTTCGTAGTAAGTCCTTAGTAGTTTATCCTAGCAGTTAGCTCCGACCTAAGCATGTTCTAAGTGAAGGACCGATGAATATAAGTGAATGATCTGTATGTTCCATAAAATAATTGCAACTCGGGTATAGGTAACCCTCACAAGGTCATTTAACCCAAAAAGTTGTAAAATCTCGAATATATATATATATATATATATATATATATATATATATATATATATATATATATATATATATATATATATATATATATATATATATATATATATATATATATATATATATATATATATATATATATATATATATATATATATATATATATATATATATATATATATATATATATATATATATATATATATATATATATATATATATATATATAACGAAATAAAATAAAATAAAATATCTTCCCGTTGTTAGTTGGTTCAGAGGTGTCTGGTGTTGAGCTCGGTAGGGTGGGTTACAATCCGATCCCTCACAACTACAATTGGGTCAATAAAAGGGGTTACACCAGTTTGTGTACCAGAGCCCCATGCTTGAGATCAGAATCACTAACCGGTCACTTCACTATGAGTATGTAGGGATAACGGGCTTAATGTGAATGCACCTGAATGAAAAGGACCCAAAAGGAGATTTAAAAGTAGGCCTAGGTACAGTGGGATGGTATGGATTGGTTTATATAAAAACTAAGCCTATGTCCGTGTTTACGGAGAAGTGTCATTTTGATATCCTTGGTTCACTGAGTTAATACCTATCGCTTCATCCCAGCTCTAACTTAGAAGCCCTTTTTGCCCAAATCATTTATGGATATCATCTTTTTCTGTCATAATATTTTGCTTGAGGACAAGCAAAGGCTTAAGTGTGGGAGAATTTGATATACCTAAATTATACTATGTATTTGACTCGAATTGCACGTGTTCCTTAGGATTTTATTAATGTTTTCTTGTGTTATGCTTCTGTTTTGTTTCATTTTCAAGATTTTGTATTTCCAGAGCTCCTCGAGAAAAAATGAAGAAAAATGAGCAAGAAAGACCAGCTTTTTAGGAATTGTACACATGGCACTCGCCATGTTTGGATAAGAGACCAACTGCTGACAACTGCGACGACTCCCACTTCTTCTTCCTATAGTTCACATGGCGGGCGCCATGAGGGTATGGTGGGCTCCACCCTTGTATTTCGTTTTCCCTCCCAAAAGAAGTTGGGGGAATTCTAGTCTTTCCTTGTACTTTCCTAGCCTATAAATAGACGAGTTCTTCCTCATTTCTAAACATCCAAGCTTAGTTATAGAACTCAATCCAAATACTATCATTTGTTGTAAAGCAATAAACTTCTCACATCGAGGATTTATCGCACTTTCTGATCGAGTCTATAATCGGGTTTGGAGCACTTTCGTAGAAGTAAATCCTGCCGCCATTTTCTTTCCAGTCTTTTTGTACCAGATTTAAAACCTCCCGTTTGGAGCAGGTTTCTATTTACTTTCTATTTATTTTCCGCATTTATTTACTCGCACTTTATTTATCGCACTATTTATTTCTCGCACTTTATTTCCCGCACTATTTATTTCTCGCACTTTATTTCCCGCACTATTTATTTCTCGCCTTTATTTACTCGCACTTTATTTATCCCATTATTTATCCACACTTTATTTATCATGTCTATTTACATTTCCATGTCCGTCTAAATCTTAAAGGTTAGGATGTGAGGATCATAGTTAAAGTGGTATTCCATACAACTGTCGATAGAATTACTTAGGAGTTACTCTGACTTTTAACACAAATTTTATGCACTTAAAATCTGTTGGGTAAAATCGAAAGTCATCCAACCTTTAGTTAAGTTTGGTTAGTCTTAACTGTTCAAAGGAAGCGAAAGCGCTTAGTCCAGTTAAGTAGGAGTCTTTAATACTTTAGAAAAACGATTTTAAAACTATTTTCGGACGCGTTTATGGGTTTAAAGTCCGATTCACATGAACCTCTTTTTGTTAAGATTTCTAGGTCAAAATACTTTTCAACTAAGTTAAAAAACTATATTTCTTAAAAATAGGTTTATTACTTTAACGTAATGCGCACCTTTTTATAAGTGACAATAAGAGGGATCGATTAAGGGATAAACTCGGTTCTGAATACGCGATAGCGACAGTTCCCGTTAAATTAGTTCTTTTCACGAGTAGAAAACATTACCCTACAAGAAGTTCTATTTACACGCACTTGGAATACTAACAAGCTATGTGAATTACATCTAAGCCTGTTATTTTAATATTAAATTCATTCTTGCACTTTACTTTTACTTTGCACGCATGAACTCCCGATTGATTTGCCTTAGATAAACATCGTAACAATAGTAATCGATAGATTGACGTTTGGTCTCTGTGGGATCGATAATATTTTATATTACTCTGACGCTATTCGTATACTTGCGAAAATTAAGCATCACCTCTATGTATTTTCAGGTTAAATTCATTAATCTCAAGGGCTTGTTATATACTAGTGAAATTAGGGTTTCAGATCTGAATCTTTTAAAAGGTCAAACAATTACAGCAAGTTTGTTAACCACCTTTTTTACGTTTTGAACTTGTTCCTCTTTTTTCATGATTCTGTTATGTTTTCACTGTCTATGAATTTTCAGTAATGCTGTCAATGTTTTTTCTTGGTTGCAGGTCACAACAGGGTCCTTTTGGGCAAGTTTCTGCATTGTGTTTTATTATGGCTGCAGCGTGGGTTGTCTTGCAGGTTTTAAAATTTTCTTTATGACACGCAACATCTGCATCAGCCCATCATCGGTGATATCACTGCAAAAATATTTGAACACCTGATCAATAGCAGACCGCATAGGAGCTGATGACTGTGGAAGTAGAGAGAGAAATGTATCCACGAGAACATCCATCAATTCAGGTGTATCATCAACCTTTGTATCACCTTCTCCAGAGGACTCGGGGTTATCATAAGTAGAAAATGTTTTCTTACAACAGATGATGAGTTCAAATGCAGCATGGACATTAGACCTGAGTACATAACCACTTGCATCATTTGGATTTATCTCATAAACTCTTTGAGCAGCCCGTTTTGCAATTTGTAGTAGCTTCTACCCGTTTCAGATAATTCCCTCTAGGTCCCAAAAGTCTTCCAACAAAATTGAAATTGGGGTATGTATCAACTGGAATTTACAAGCGCAAAATCTTTTAACAGTGTGTGAGTTAGCACTTGCAGGCGTACCTTGCCAGTCCATTGCCAGTCCAGGAGCTCCACATAATCCCTTCTGCTGAAAGCTATTCCATCCACCTATCCTTGTTCCAGTGACGTTGAACATGAGGTTTGAAGAAGCCATAGGACTAGGGCTTCTGTGTCGCAGTCTGTTTAAGTCGCCAAAACCTTGATTGGACAAGATTCTAGAAACTCTTAGAATTTCTTAATTCAAGAGACGACTGGAGTTGGGAAGAACTTTGATGAAGGGTCCAAGCTTCTGATACTCGGCAAGCAAGTCGGAAAGATACTGACTATCCATGTCTGAAGGTCTAATCTGAGGATAAACGACTATCACCAGAGAGAAGTTGTTGTTGGGATTATACATGATCACTGCCTCTCCTCCCCTACCTGGGTTTTCTTTTCTATCAACTCAAACGGAAAGCAGTCAAATCAAAGTTAATCTTTTCTTTAATTGTTTCTTTTGTGTCAGTTTTAAATAACATAATTCACTGAATTCACAGAATAAAAGTGGTACATTTTATGAATCAAAGTGTAAACAACAAGATTTGACCCAAACACGACTTAGCAGTACATGTCAATTAATGATGTGGCAACAATAACATTCAACTCAAAATTATTCCTTTTTATATAATGATGAACCCATTTCCCATGTTGAAGTGCTCCCAAGTGAGCACAAGCATTTAACAAGCTAAACACTATAAACTCACTTGGTTCAATCTCCTCCTCCTCTTGCATGTTATAAAAAACTTCCTAGATTCATCAATCTCACCATGCTTAACATAACCCATAATCATTGAATTGAAAACCACAACATCACCAAGTTCAATTCTTTCATCAAAAACTCTTTTAGCCTGAAGCTAAGATCCATGATGAGCATCACCCAATTGAGCATAAGCTTTGAAAATAGAAGGGTAAGTCAAATGTTGAGGCTGAAAAGTGATATAACAAATTGTGGAGTTGAGCTTTTTGAAAAGGCTCTTATAATGGTGTTCCGAGAATAAAGTTTTGGGTTTGGCATTCTGGTGAACAGTTTGTAGGCATGGTTAATGTCGCTAGATGGAGAGGCACATAAGGTGAGGACACGTGTGGAAGCAATTGAGTTATGAGTAATATTTGGTGGTTTTAATGATGATGTGGAGGCATATTTGGTGGAAGTGTTCAATGGTGGTGGAGCATATTGAAGAACAGTTAATTGTAGGATATGTTTCACTGCTGGGTGCTTCTGAAACCAGCTCAGATTGGGATGTTTTCTTATGGGACAAAGAGACCTCAGATGTGGAATTTATCTTCAAGCTTGAATCTTGATGAAGAAAACAATTTGAGATGCAAGGAATCAAACAAAATTCTAATCCAAAGCACTTGTCACCCTTGAGAAATCCTTGACTCAACCTGACTAAAATAGGAACCAACTGAATCACCTCTAAATAGGGTAAGTACCAATAATGAGAAAATCCTATGATCTCATCTCTTAAAAGAACAATGCGCTATGATTATGAATTATGCAAATGAGCGCGAAGTAAAATCCAGTCAAGTTAGAAAAAGCGAGGGCAAATTTTTTGGTGCAACAATATGCACTAAGTATACTTATATAGAGTTAACAGACTCTCTAAGTCTAAGTTGAAAGACTAACTGGGGGTTTGACTTTAACAAAAGTCAAAAGGGAAAAAGTGAGTACCCATAACAATGGTACACACATAGAGTTAACAAAATCTAGACCTAAACTCTAAGTTATAGGATTTCTAACAAGATATGCTAAAGGTTTTGACTTAACAAAGTCAAAGGGATGTAGGTTCTAACTTAAGACTAAGTTGAAAGTCTTAATGACTCTAACTAGGTCAAAGGGAGGTTTGAGAATAAAAGAGCTATCTATAATATTGACTCAACAGAGAGACTTTCCTTTGGACTAGGAACACAAGGCAACTCTTTTGTAGGATGAGAGCTAACAAGCTATATTACTTGGGGGAAATTTAGCAAAGCTTAAGCACACATATACATTCATTCAAACATGATGAAGATATAAAATCATGGTAACAACCAAGAAAGTAAAGGCAAGCATGTGACAACATCAAGCAAAACAAATAACAAGGTTACAACCAAATATTCATCCATAGAATTTTAGAATTAAACCAAATGGTTACAACCAAAGGTAAACATAGATATTACAACATCTAAATGGCTATGAAATAAGGTTTTTACAAGACCAGACATCATAAGTACAAGGGAATCATGCATAATTCAAAATATTACTTATCATGGCAAATTTCAAAGTTCAAGAGCAACGTGCATAAATCATAATAGTATTTAAGCATGGATACAAGTCAAGAGAATCATGCATAAGTCAAAACATTACTTAAGGCATAGTAAAGTTCAAAGATCAACATCAACATGCATAAACCATAACAATATTTAATCTATGTATACAAATCAAGTAGAATCATGAATAAGTTAAAACATTACTTAAGGCATAGTAAAGTTTAAAGATCAACATCAACATGCATAAATCATTAAAATATTTAAAGCATGTATACAAATCAAGTAGAATCATGCATAAGTCAAAAAAATTACTTAACATGACAAACAAATCAAGTAGATGTAACAACCAAAACATCTTTGAACAAGGGTGTGACATGTGTGACAACAACATGTGAATTATGGTGAATCATGTTAAATAAGAAAGTAACAACCAACATGTAAAAGGAATTCAATCATGGAAGATGAGAAAGATCTCAAAGGTAGTTCATGCATAAAGCAAAACAGCAAGTGTTTAAGAATACTCAAAGCAAGGTATGAAGAACATGAAGCATATGCCCATTCAAATCATTTGATCATAGAAAAGAACTACATGTCAAGGGCAAGGTAACAACCAAGGTTCTCAATGATATCCAAACATGCATTCACATATGAACACGAACTTGAAAAAGTAATAAACAACATAAAACAACAAGGGTATCCAAATTCACAAATCAAGTGAGGTTCATACAAGTAACGTTGGGTGCATACAAGCAAAAAGAATCAAAGGAATCAATCAAAAGATCAAGACAAAGCCTAAGAAACCCTAAAAAAGTCACAAACTTTGAACATGAGAAAGTACCAAATAAATAATTATTTTGGAATTTTATTGACATAGACAAAAAAAATAGACGTTCTTATGAGCATTTAGCAAAAAGAGTGAGATCAAAATGATAAAAGTCAAAGAAGTTATGATCAATTCAATTTGTGAAGAAAAACATAAAAACAAGGCATTAAAAATAAGGGAATGCACTCAATGGGGTTTGAACCCACACCCTCAAGGTTATTGGCTTAAAACATTAGCCAGCTGAACCATACGTATATTATGAATAAGGGAAGCCACCATATAATAATATAGCAAGTGCAATAATTAAATTTGAAAAATAACAAAAGGGTGGATCAGCAGGATCGAACCCAGGCAAGGCAAGGTTTACCACTGGGGTGGCTGTTACATCTAGTTATAATATGCTTCTAATTTTTTGTATTTAAAAAAACACTTCCAAACGGACAAATCAGCACTCAGTCAGAGCCATGTCATACTGACTAGATTTTCCACTTACTTCATCTCCTTCACACGCTCTCTTACTTTCTCTCTTCTTCGTGCCCTAGCAACATCATCCATGGCCAGATTTTCAACCTTCCATAACTTTCTCATCTCTCAATCATTTTCAGTTTTGCAAGAACCAAAGTTACAACATTTTTTACAAGGGTCAAGAATATAACAATATCTTGTCCTAAAAACAACTGAGTAATTCACAAATTATTCAACAACAGTGCAACACATAAAGAATATCACATGTCAAAACATTACATGTGCAACTCATGCAATACAAACAGTGGTTGAAACAACTAGCACATGATAATATCTACATGTTTGCTTCACAAATAAATCACTAATGATGCATGAATCAAAAGGTTCAAAGATAAAGAAGCTTAACTCTTGGAGACAGTCCAAGGCTTCTTCAAATGCTCTTACAGAAAGGAAATGACAACCTCCTTGGCTTTGTTAATCCTTAAAGAGACGACTTGAATGTTCAAGTGGATTGGAAGCAGCTTCAAGAACAAAACTCGTACCATCTTGCAATCTGGAGTTTGAAGATGGTGATTAAGGTTTGAGGTATTTCAGAACTTGTTTTATGGCTGGAACAAGGTCTATGGAGTGTTTAGAGAAGGTTTGTGATGTTTGTTTTTGTCTGGCATGAGTGGAATGTGTATTTGAAGTGTTTTTGCAAAACTGAAGTGTTTTTGCAAATTCTGTTGAAAAGGGTGGTTCTTGAGGTTTCAAGTGTAGGTATTCCTCCCTTTTGAACCTTGAGAGGTCCCTCTATTTATAGGAAAAGTGGAGGACTTGAGAGCTGGTCAGAATCTAAAGTTCATGAAGTTTTGGTTTAGTTGAGATTGGACGATATAGTTTCATGTAATTCCATGGTTTTAAGGCAAAGTACAAGTTGTAGAGTGGTCGAGAGGTTGCTTCTGATGTGTTAGAGTATCTTGAGTGCAGAAAGGAGAAAGGGGAGAGGCTTAAGACTAACTTTTGCATAAAGTAATGATTTATCAAAATGGAAGTCACCACTTTATGCCATAAATGGAAAATGCAAGTTGTTTGAGCTTTAACTCAAGGGATCAAGCTTCCAAATTTTGTGTAATAATCTGATTAAGTGATATTTGCAATTAATCTAGTTCTACAAAGCAAGATTGTGTGGTAACCAAATATTTTGCATCAAGTTTGTCATGTTGGAAAACTTGGAAATTAAGTTTAGAACCCTAACTTCATCTCTTCGAAACTTCAAGCTCAAGAATGGGATTGAGGAGTTCTTGTATTTTTTAGAAATCCCTAAACATGCCTTACAACTTTCATGTTTGGTGAAATTCTTGAATCCAAAGGGATCATGGTGAAAACTGGCCTTGAAGTTGACTGAAAATTGAAGTAACAAGGCTGTCTTGAAAATTTTCTAAGTGCTTTGAAATTCTTCCAAACTTTGAAGCTTCATAACTCAAAATCTAAGAATATTTTTCTCATAGGTCATAGACACTTTTGTAGTACATGAGGATATCTTTAAATTGATCTTTGGAACTCAAAAAATGGATGTGTTGATTGAAAGTTATGGCCTTTCAAAGTTGGTACCAAAATTAGGGTTTCTTTCCACACTTAGAAAATTTTCAAGTTATCCAAGTTTTCTTCTTTTGCAAGAAGCCTCTCAAATCTTGATTTCTTCATGATAAAACTCATTGATTAAATATATTTTGATGAAATTTGGCTTGGAAGCTCCAATTTGAACCAAAAACCCTAAAATTCAAAGAGTTGACTTTGTCAGATGAATTTTGTATAAGGTGAATTCAACTGTGTGATCTTCAATGAATTTGCATCTTGAGACTTCTAAAACACCCTAGATAGGCTTCAATGATGTATATGAACATGTTAAATCATGTCCCAAGGCTTGGGACCATGCTTGGATCAAAATTCAAAGGCACGGTTGACTTTTCCTGACAAAACCCTAATTTGGGGCCAGATGAAATTGGACTTCAATTGACTTGCAATGAGATTAATTAACACTTGATTATTGTTGAATATAAGCTCCTTGAATGTACGGAAACTTAATTTGATGATGAAAAATCCAAAACATGGACTGATCAAGCAATAATCCTCTTGATTCTCAAGGTACAAAACCCTAATTCAGATGTATCTCAACAACAAAAACTTGAAACAAGGTTAGGGTTAGGAAACAATGATTGATGCTCCTAGAATGATAATGGAATATAGGGGTCAAAATTTGGGGTATGACAACCTTCTTCAGCATTATACTTAGTCTTAAAGAAAGACCAGGATGCATAAAATATATAATTGATGATTCAAGAGACAAGATTATTTCTCAATGAAGAAACATCCTTAGACAAAACCAGAAGCACACAAAGGGGAATCAAAAATAGGAACCAAACATCAACACCACACATCAAGAACCACAAAAACAATGTCAAGACATCTTATCTGACATCACAGAACTAGTAGCTGAACTCCCCCTGAATTGCATAGTCAACAACCTAGTAAAATTAAAGACAATGTCAAGATATCATGTCTAACATCACAATACACAATGCATTCAAGCATAATGGAAACACACAAATGGAAGCACAAAATTCAGTTGGAAATAAACAAAACTCAGACGGAAACACACATAACTTGGTGGAAACACGTATTCTTGATCATCTTCAGGTGATTTTCCACCTCTTGCCCCTGCCAAAGATCCTTTTGCACTTCTTGTTGCTGCACATGTTATAGGAGTGTTGACACTAAAGTCCCTTGCCACAACCTTAAAATATGTCTTCTTCAAACCAACCCTTCTATCTTGTAGAGATCTTTTATTCCACCTCTTAAAAATGGCAACTTGATTAGGCTTATCATGCCTCAAAGAATAGAGGAAAGATACAGTATCTGTTGCATTCCTCTACACCTGTAACTGCTATAAATCCTTAATAGGGCAAGTGCCTAGCCCACTACTTATGTTTTCAAATTTATTTGCATATAAGGCTTTAGTAAACATAATAGTCAGTTGTTCCTTAATGTCCACGTGCTCCAAAGTAACAACCTTGCCTTCAACAAGATTCCAAATTAGTTGATTATGAATATTAAGGTTCTTGTTCCAGCCATGTTGAATGAGATATCTGATAAAATTCAGATATTCACAATGTAATATCATGACATCCTGCTTGACATTATATTCCTTCAACATCTATTTCATCCACACTAGTTGAGAGAAACCTCTTCTTGTTTCACCATATTAAGCTTCAACAGTGTTCCCAGAAGCACATCCATTAACATTGTAAAATTCTTTCATCATGAAACTAGTGTTGTGAAAGTAGAACACACCATAAACACTTGTTCCAATGATGCAATTCAAGATCTTCTTTTCTTGAATAATAGGACTCATCCTTGGTTCAAGCTTAGAGACAAGATAAGCGTTTGATGTTTTCTTTGTAAATTCAATTATGTTGTCTTCAGTAGGGTGTCTTCCAATGATTTCCTTAGATTGTTATGTATAAACTCTAATAAAGAGACCTATAGTAACTTGAGAGTTATCTATCACAATTCTAGTGAAATTACAACTTTCCTCTTTTCCTGCCTCACTAGTCTGCACAGAGAATGTTCCAACATTGTCCTTAACATCCATCCTTTGATCTGTAACTTAATCATTAATCACCACATTGATAGATTCCATTGTCATTCCAGTTTTTAAGTTAAAGATCCTATAAGCTCTGCTACTTGAAGAGTAACCCAGAAATATCCCTTCATCTCTTCTGGGATCCATCTTACCATTTTGGTCTTTGTCAGTCAGGATATAACATTTGCTTCCAAAAACATGGAAGTATTTTACTGTAGGCTTCCTTCCTTTTCATAGCTCATAGAGAGTGATTGATGTGCCCTCTTGCAAAGTGACCCTATTATGAATATAGCATGCAATGTTCATAGCCTTAGCCCAAAAATGATATGGCAATTGCTTATCATGAAGCATGACTCTAGCTGACTCTTGTATATCCTTAGTCTTTTGCTCAATAATTCCATCTTGTTGAGAAGAAAATTCATAACTGATATCTTCAGAAGCACAAAGTTCGGAGAATTTAGCATCCTCAAACTCCTTGTCATGATAGCTTCTAATCTTGACAATCTTACCTTTTTTTCTCCTTTTGAACATTTTGACATGATTCTTTAAAGACTTCAAAAGTGTCTGATATTTCTCTAAGAAAGTTCGTCCATGTAAACCCAGAAAAATCATCTACAACCACATAAATATACCTCTTTCCACCCAAGTTTTCTATCTACATTAGTCCAATTAAATCCATATGGAGAAGTTCCAGCACTCTAAAAGTAGTCTGATGTTGCAGCATTGGGTGTGGCATCATGGTTTGCTTCCTAATTTCACACTCACCACAGATTTTTCCTTCTTCAATCTTGAGTTATGGCATTCCTATTATGACTCCTTCGGATATGATTTCCTTCATTCTTTTGAGGTGAAGGTTGTAACACCCCCTTCTATACCCCCAAATGGAACAATAATATATATAGGCACATATAAAATTTATCAGAGTATGAATTAAAATACGGTATAAAAGAAGTATGTCACATTATCACCAATAAAACACTCAACACCTGCTCTATAAAAATATGCAATAGAGGAATAATTTTCAAGGTAGAGGAACCTAGTCCTTAAACTCACGTCTCATTATTTAAAATTAAAGCGGAAGATTAAAACATTTAAATTGCCTCAAAACATTTGATCCCAAAAATACATGTTATCCAGTTTGGTTCATCAATCATTCATGTACAAACCATCATCAACTGATACATCACAAATGTATCACAAAAGAATGATATACAAGCCTAACTACCCGGTGTTACATAATCAGAGCAGTCCGACTCAAAAGAATGAAGCTAGATTTCACAAAAGAAACCTCCAGCAACCTAATCTGCAATGCCTCATAGAGCATTATAAAACAGCAGAAGGGTGAGAAATATTACCATAATAATCAATGCATAAGGTTATATATATATATATATATATATATATATATATATATATATATATATATATATATATATATATATATATATATATATATATATATATATATATATATATATATATATATATATATATATATATATATATATATATATATATATATATATATATATATATATATATATATATATATATATATATATATATATATATATATATATATATATATATATATATATATATATATATATATATATATATATATATATATATATATATATATATATATATATATATATATATATATATATATATATATATATATATATATATATATATATATATATATATACATATATATATATATATACATATATATATATACATATATATATATATATATATATATATATATATATATATATATATATATATATATATATATATATATATATATATATATATATATATATATATATATATATATATATATATATATATATATATATATATATATATATATATATATATATATATATATATATATATATATATATATATATATATATATATATATATATATATATATATATATATATATATATATATATATATATATATATATATATATATATATATATATATATATATATATATATATATATATATATATATATATATATATATATATATATATATATATATATATATATACAAGTAACCATTACATATAATCCACATTTCTCACCATAATTCATTTTCGTAGTCATATACATCTCATCATACATATGAACAAATATGGATATTCATCTAGCATATCTCATCATGCACAATTCGCAATTATCCAATATACATTCAATCACAAGCATATTTCATATATCAATGACATTTATGCTATGTGACTCCAAAACAACTCAATGCAACTCAATGCAATGTGGTACCAACACTTGTTATCATTTTTCGGTTTTTACACTTAAACCGAGTCCACCCTTCTAGACCGATAACAACAAAGCCCGTCCCCTAGGCTTTCAAACCCACCCTTCTAGGTTTGGGACAAGCCACTAGTCTCCACGAAACTAGCAATCATTGCCTCTTGACTAAATGATGCATATGCAATCAACCAACAAAAATGCACTTAAGACCGTTCCCGCGTCTCAATCCCATGCATTCAATAATTCATCCCTTCAAGAATTACAACATGATTGCACACACAACATATTCTCAACAAATCAAGGCATTCACATTTAATACCATTAACGTACTTCACAAGTCATGCACACATATCCACAATGTTCTCATGCATACTTAACACACAATTGCATACAACATTATGCATTCAATACCATCATCACATTCATCAAAACAATGCACACATATCCATGATATGTTCCCATGCATTACATACATTAGCATACAAACAATATACACTCTCATGCTTATTAGACAATACACGCATATTCGCTAATATGTTCTCATGTATTCCTAAGCAATTCAAACAATACACATATCACAATCTAGGATTCACGCCCGAAGGCTACCCACAACTCACCACAATAGTACACAAGCTTATTCATATCACATAGGATTAACATAATTGAACTAAGCAATCAATCATTGGATGGATAAAACAGAAAAGAAAAACTATGTTGTCCTGCTCGCCACCCTTCGCCTGGCGAAGCCATTGGCGAATGCTCGTTGGACCTTCGCCTAGCGAACTCGCCAACGAACAAAGTCAGTAGCTACTGACTTGCTTCGCTACCCTTCGCTAATGTACTCGCCTGGCGAACCTTCGCCACTCACCTTCGCCTGGCGAACTTGCCAGCGAAGACCACTGGGAGTTTTTGTGGAATTATTCGCCAGCCATTCGCTGGGCTTCGCCCGACGAAGCTTCACCTCCACTCGCCTGGCGAGAGCCAGCGAACCTGCGAAACCAGAAACCCCAATCTGCCCCAAAACTTCCACTCTCCAAAATCGACCGATTCATGATAAACCAGTCTCAATAACCTTGGTCCAACCACACCCAACTCATCTATACCAATTATTTCAGTTTCTAACCGATTAAACCACGATTCTACCGATTAAATCCATTTTGCCCTAACTTGGAAAATGGTGGAAACTCACAACAAACCCCAACCCACACATACATAACCACACACATTGATCAAATAATAATGTTTCTCACCCTTACCTTGATTGGATTGAAGCTTGAAGTTGATTCTTGATGATTTCTCCAAGTTTCCCTCTTCTCTTCTCTTTTCTCCTCTTTCTCTATTCTTTCTCTTCTATTTTCTTTATCTTACTATCTTTTCTTTTCTCTTCCACTTCCCTTATATACTTCCTTATTTTCTTTCCTTCCCATTTCTCTTCTCACAAATTCTCTACCAAACAAATCCAATAATTAAAATAAGTCAATTAATTAAATTAATTAACATTAATAATTAATTAATGAAATTTGGGCTGTTACAACCCTCCCCCACTTTAGGAATTTTCGTCCTCGAAAATGTTACCTGGTTCAAACAATTCTGGATAAGACTCCCTCATTTGGCTCTCCAGTTCCCAAGTCACATTTCCACCAGCCGGTCCTCCCCAAGCGTCCTTCACCAAAGAAATCTCTTTGCCTCTAAGTTGCTTCAACTTTCGATCTTCTATTCGCATAGGTGATGCCTCCACAGTTAGGTTATCTCTCACCTGCACATCATCTGCTTGGACTACATGAGACGGATCCGCAATGTATTTCCTCAACTGAGATACATGGAACACATCATGGAGATTAGCAAGCGACGGCGGTAAAGCCACACGATAGGCCACTTCTCCTATCCTCTGCAAAATCTGATAAGGACCAATGAAACACGGTGTTAACTTACGCGACTTCAATGCCCTACCAACACCAGTCATTGGAGTAACCCGAAGAAACACATGATCTCCCTCTTGAAATTCAAGTGCCTTCCTCCTCTTGTCATGATAACTCTTCTGACGACTTTGATAAATCCTCATCTTTTCTTGAATCATCTTAATCTTGTCTGTAGTCTGCTGAACCATCTCGGGTCCAACTACCGAACTCTCTCCGGACTCATACCAACACAGTGGCGTCCTACATCGCCTACCATACAATGCTTCGAATGGTGCCATACCAATACTCGAATGAAAACTGTTGTTGTAAGTAAATTCAATCAAAGGCAAGTAGCTATCCCAAGCTCCTCCCTTCTCCAATACACAAGCTCTCAAAAGGTCCTCAAGTGATTGAATAGTCATCTCGGTCTGACCATCTGTCTGAGGGTGATAAGCTGAACTCAAACGCAACTTCGTACCCAAAGCACTTTGCAAGCTCTCCCAAAATCTCGAAGTGAACCTCGGATCTCTATCCGACACAATACTAGACGGAATACCGTGCAAACTGAAAATCCTCTCGATGTATAGCTTTGCCAATTTCTCTAAAGGATACTCCATTCGCATAGGAATAAAGTGAGCAGATTTAGTCAATCTATCCACAATAACCCAAATAGCTTCAAAATTACCCGGCGTCCTAGGTAATCCAGACACAGTCCATAGAAATGCTATCCCATTTCCACTCAGGAATAAACAACGGTTGCATCAAACCCGACGGTTTCTGATGCTCAATCTTCGACTTCTGGCAAGTCAAACAAGAATACACAAATTCGGCAATATCCTTCTTCATACGAGGCCACCAAAATATTTTCCTCAAATCTTTATACATCTTAGTAGCACCCGGATGAATACTCAATCCGCTACGATGTCCTTCCTCAAGAATACTCTTTTTCAGTTTATCAAGATCCAGTACACAAACTTTATCCCGACACCTCATAATACCATTCTCGTCAATCTGAAAATCACCACCTTGACCTTGGTTGATCAAAGTTAACCGGTCCACTAAACTCAAATCAGATTTCTGTCCTTCTCGAATCTCATCCAAAATACCGCTCGTAAGCTTCAACATTCCAAGCTTAACTCCATAAGAAGTCCTCTCACACACCAAACTCAAATCCCGAAATTGCTCAATCAATTCCAACTCTTTCACCATCATCATCGACATGTGTAACGATTTCCGACTCAACGCATCCGCTACCACATTCACTTTACCCGGATGGTAATTCAACCCAAAATCATAATCCTTCAAAATCTCTAACCATCTTCTTTGCCTTGCATTCAATTCCTTTTGATCAAAGAGATACTTCAAACTCTTGTGATCACTAAACACTTCAAATCTTGCACCAAACAAATAATGCCTCCAAAGTTTAAGCACAAACACAACGACGGCCAACTCTAAGTCATGCGTCGGATAGTTCTTCTCATGCACTTTGAGTTGCCTCGAAGCATAGGCTACAACTTGATCATTCTGCATCAACACACCTCCCAAACCCATCAAATAAGCATCGCAATACACAACAAATGGCTCTTTCGGATTTGGCAAAATCAAAACAGGGGTTGTCGTCAATCTTCTCTTAAGTTCCTGAAAACTCTCTTCACACTTGGCATCCCAAATAAAAGCTTGACCCTTCCTAGTCAACTGCGTCAACGGTAATGATAACTTAGCAAATCCTTCAATGAACTTACGGTAATAACCCGTTAAACCAAGAAAACTTCTAATCTAAAAAACTGATTTCGGAGTCTCCCATTGCGATACCGCTTCAACCTTCGATACCGCAATACCTTCACTTGAAATCACATGACCAAGGAAACTCACTTCTTTCAACCAAAATCCACACTTAGAAAGTTTCGTAAACAACTGCTTCTCTTTCAACACAGACAACACAATCTTCAGATCCTCGGCGTGCTCTTCTTCACTCTTCGAGTAGACCAAAATGTCGTCAATAAATACCACAACGAACTTGTCCAAATAAGGATGGAAAATCCTATTCATGTACTCCATAAATACACCTGGTGCATTAGTCACACCAAATGGCATCACAGAATACTCATAGTGTCCATACCTCGTTCTAAAAGCAGTTTTCTGAATATCCTCAGCTTTCACACGAATCTGATGATACCCAGACCTCAAATCTATTTTACTGAACACACTTGCACCAACCAACTGATCCATCAGATCATCAATCCTCGGAAGTGGATACTTGTTCTTGATAGTTACCTTGTTCAACTGTCTGTAATCCACACAGAGTCTCATAGAACCTTTTTTCTTCTTAACCAACAACACCGGTGCACCCCACGGCGATACACTCAGACGAATAAACCTCTTTTCAAGCAAATCTTCAAGTTGACTCTTCAACTCTTTCAATTCCGATGTGGACATACGATATGGAGCCATTGATATCGGACTAGTTCCAGGAATTAAGTCTATCGAAAACTCCATTTCTCGTTCCGGCGGTAAATCTCTTATCTCGTCAGGAAAAACTTCTGGAAAATCACGGACGACTGGTAAGGCATCAATTGCCTCACTTTCACCAATACTTAAAGTTTCCATCAACATAAATACCCTTGCACCATCTCGCACTGCTTCTTTCACTCGCTTAGCAGTCATAAACAAATTCCCTTCATCACCTGGTTCAGGAAAAATAATCGTTTTATCAAAACAGTTAATATGAACACGATTGAATTTTAACCAATTCATTCCAAGAATGACATCAAGTTGATCTAAGTGAATACACGCTAAATCAATCCCAAAGTCTCTACCGAAAATACTCAAAGGGCAATTCAAACACACATACGGGGTAGTTACCGAACTCATAGCAGGAGTATCAATAACCATGCCACCACCAATAACAGACATTTCAAGATTCAACATTCTAACACACTTCATAGAAATAAAAGAATGCGTAGCTCCAGTATCAATTATAGAGATTAAAGGTATACCATTAATAAAACACGTACCTCTGATCAAGCGATCATCACTAGCAGTCTCAGATCCAGATAGAGCGAACACTTTTCCGCTCCCTTGATTCTTCTTCGGCTTATCACATTTGGTACTAATGTGCCCTTGCTCACCACAATTGTAGCAAGTCACACCCGTACCGCTTCTGCACTCAAGAGCCTTGTGGCCTGGCTTGCCACACTTGAAACACGTTTTCTCAACACTTTTGCATTCCGGAGCACGGTGTCCCTTTTCACCGCACCTATAACACCTCACCGGAGTAGAAACTCCCCCACTTGGTTTCTTACCGAAACCAACCCTTTGTTTCCCCTTTTCAGCAGGAGTCACATAAGGTTTTCCTCGGAATTGGCCCTTTCCTTTCTTATCACTTAGGTTCTTGTAGTGGCTAGACCGAGCCCTACTATCCTCATCATAAATCCTACTTTTGTTTACCAACTCAGAAAATCGCCGGATTTCCTGATAACCAATAGCTTGCTTGATCTCAGGCCTCAAACCATTCACAAATTTGAGACACTTAGATCTCTCAGCATTAACAGTGTTGTAGTGAGGACAAAACTTGATCAACTCCTTAAATCTTGCCGCATACTCAGCTACCGTCGAATTACCTTGCCTCAGTTCAAGGAATTCAATCTCTTTCTTTCCGCGCACATCTCCTGGAAAATACTTCTCCAGAAATGTCTCTCTAAAAATATTCCAAGTAATCACAATCTCATCCTCTTCAAATCTTTGGCGAGTATTACCCCACCAGTCCTCGGCTTCCTCTTCGAGCATATGAGTTCCGAACTGCACCTTCTGTGCATCCGAACAATTCATAACCCGAAAAATCTTCTCAATAGCTTTCAACCAGATTTGTGCTTTGTCAGGCTCATGGGTTCCCTTGAATGTCGGTGGATTATTCCTTTGGAACCTTCCCAAAGCACGAAATTCATCGTCAGCATTATTCCCCCCATTCACGTTGGCCTGAGGATTCTGTCCAATTGCCCTAGCCAATCTTGTCAAAGCCTCCGCAATTGCTTCGTCATTCCTACCTGCAACCATCTTACTGAATTCCAACAACAGAACCACGTAAGAACACCAATATCGATAGTGTAACACACACACATATTAATATACACGGAGAACAACACACTAACAACTTGGCCGGACAGACCGACCTGCTCTGATACCACTTAATGTAACACCCCCTTCTATACCTCCAAATGGAACAATAATATATATAGGCACATATAAAATTTATCAGAGTATGAATTAAAATACGGTATAAAAGAAGTATGTCACATTATCATCAATAAAACACTCAACACCTGCTCTATAAAAATATGCAACAGAGGAATAATTTTCAAGGTAGAGGAACTTAGTCCTTAAACTCACGTCTCATTATTTAAAATTAAAGCGGAAGATTAAAACATTTAAATTGCCTCAAAACATTTGATCCCAAAAATACATGTTATCCAGTTTGGTTCATCAATCATTCATGTACAAACCATCATCAACTGATACATCACAAATGTATCACAAAAGAATGATATACAAGCCTAACTACCCGGTGTTACATAATCAGAGCAGTCCGACTCAAAAGAATGAAGCTAGATTTCACAAAAGAAACCTCCAGCAACCTAATCTGCAATGCCTCATAGAGCATTATAAAACAGCAGAAGGGTGAGAAATATTACAATAATAATCAATGCATAAGGTTATATATATATATATATATATATATATATATATATATATATATATATATATATATATATATATATATATATATATATATATATATATATATATATATATATATATATATATATATATATATATATATATATATATATATATATATATATATATATATATATATATATATATATATATATATATATATATATATATATATATATATATATATATATATACACAAGTAACCATTACATATAATCCACATTTCTCACCACAATTCATTTTCGTAGTCATATACATCTCATCATACATATGAACAAATATGGATATTCATCTAGCATATCTCATCATGCACAATTCACAATTATCCAATATACATTCACTCACAAGCATATTTCATATATCAATGACATTTATGCTATGTGACTCCAAAACAACTCAATGCAACTCAATGCAATGTGGTACCAACACTTGTTATCATTTTTCGGTTTTTACACTTAAACCGGGTCCACCCTTCTAGACCGATAACAACAAAGCCCGTCCCCTAGGCTTTTAAACCCACCCTTCTAGGTTTGGGACAAGCCACTAGTCTCCACGAAACTAGCAATCATTGCCTCTTGACTAAATGATGCATATGCAATCAACCAACAAAAATGCACCTAAGATCGTTCCTGCGTCTCAATCCCATGCATTCAATAATTCATCCCTTCAAGAATTACAACATGATTGCACACACAACATATTCTCAACAAATCAAGGCATTCACATTTAATACCATTAACGTACTTCACAAGTCATGCACACATATCCACAATGTTCTCATGCATACTTAACACACAATTGCATACAACATTATGCATTCAATACCATCATCACATTCATCAAAACAATGCACACATATCCATGATATGTTCCCATGCATTACATACATTAGCATACAAACAATATACACTCTCATGCTTATTAGACAATACACGCATATTCGCTAATATGTTCTCATGTATTCCTAAGCAATTCAAACAATACACATATCACAATCTAGGATTCACGCCCGAAGGCTACCCACAGCTCACCACAATAGTACACAAGCTTATTCATATCACATAGGATTAACATAATTGAACTAAGCAATCAATCATTGGATGGATAAAACAGAAAAGAAAAACTATGTTGTCCTGCTCGCCACCCTTCACCTGGCGAAGCCATTGGCGAATGCTCGCTGGACCTTCGCCTGGCGAACTCGCCAGCGAACAAAGTCAGTAGCTACTGACTTGCTTCGCTACCCTTCGCTAATGTACTCGCCTGGCGAACCTTCGCCACTCACCTTCGCCTGGCAAACTTGCCAGCAAAGACCACTGGGAGTTTTTGTGGAATTATTCTCCAGCCATTCGCTGGGCTTCGCCCGGCGAGGCTTCGCCTCTACTCGCTTATCGAGAGCCAGCGAACCTGCGAAAACAAAAACCCCAATCTGCCCCAAAACTTCCACTCTCCAAAACCGACCGATTCATGATAAACCACTCTCAATAACCTTGGTCCAACCACACCCAACTCATCTATACTAATTATTTCAGTTTCTAACCGATTAAACCACGATTCTACCGATTAAATCCGTTTTTCCCTAACTTGGAAAATGGTGGAAACTCACAACAAACCCCAACCCACACATACATAACCACACACATTGATCAAATAATAATGTTTCTCACCCTTACCTTGATTGGATTGAAGCTTGAAGTTGATTCTTGATGATTTCTCCAAGTTTCCCTCTTCTCTTCTCTTTTCTCCTCTTTCTCTATTCTTTCTCTTCTATTTTCTTTATCTTACTATCTTTTCTTTTCTCTTCCACTTCCCTTATATACTTCCTTATTTTCTTTCCTTCCCATTTCTCTTCTCACAAATTCTCTACCAAACAAATCCAATAATTAAAATAAGTCAATTAATTAAATTAATTAACATTAATAATTAATTAATGAAATTTGGGCTGTTACAAAGGTATCCCAATTTCTGGTGCCATAACTTAACTTCATCCTCCTTGGTGTTTAAACATGTGGAAGAATAAGCAGTTATTTGAGGTTTCCACAGATAATAGTTGTCTTTAGACCTTATACCCTTCATTAGAATAACATCTTTCTCATCTTTTACCAAACATTTTGATTTTGAGAAACTGACTAACAAACCTTGATCACACAGCTGACTAATGCTAATAAGATTAGCAGATAATCCTTTCATAAGAAGAATATCTTCTAAATTAGGAGAACCAACACACACCAATTTTCCCACTCCTTTAATTTCTCCTTTAAATCCATCACCAAGCCTGACATAACCTGTGGGATGAGATTTGATATCTATCAACCACTTCTGAACCCATGTCATATGTCTAGAGCATCCACTATAATGATATCTCCAAGTAGATTGAGATTTATTTGACCATACTCACCACATAAATGATACCTCCAAGTAGATTGAAATTTATTTGGAGCCTCATCATGACTGTCGAGATGTTGTAACATGTGGTTGGACATCATTTTCTTCCTTTCAATAGGAAGGAACTTCTCTGCATACAATCTTCTTTGTTTATTATCATATTGATAATGAACTTCTGTATCTCCATCCTTATTCATCCTTCTCAAGGAATCTGTCACATTATTGAGCTTGGAATTTAAGAGAGTTGCCTCATTTTGAATATGAGAGAGTTACCTCATTTTGAAGATGAGAAACAACACCTAAGAGTTCCTTCTTCTCATTTTCCAATTCAGTTATGGCCTTTGTCTGATTTTCCTCTATTTTAAGACGTTCTTCACACCTGTTGCAGGTTTCCTTGTAGGACACATTCAGATCTTCATAGAGGTCATTTTCATCACAAGTTTCTACTTCATCAGCCCATCTTCCAGAGAGAGCAGTCATAAGTTTGACTGCCTCAGAGTTAGATTTATCTTATAACTCATCATCATCAGACCAAGATACAGACAAGCCCATTTTCTATTTCTTGAGATTGGTGGGACATTCTGGCTTGATGTGACCAAAACCTTCACACTCATAACATTGTATTCCTTTTCTTTGTTTTGACTTCTCTTCAGTTCTGACATTCTTTTGAGAGTCATTGTTATTTCTGATGTCATATGTGATGTTTTTGACACCTGGTCTTCCTTTTCTGTCCATACTCTTTAGAATTTTGTTGAATTGCTTTCCAAGTAATACAATGGTATTTGACAGTTCTTCATCAGTATCTCGGTCAGCTTGACCCTCTTTATCTTTAATGTTGGAGACAAAGGCTATGCTCTTGTTCTTCTTCTCAGACTTGTCATTAATAGCCATTTCAAAAGTTTTAAGTGAACCAACAAGTTCATCAACTTTCATGTTGTTAATATCTTGAGCTTCTTCAATGGCAGTTACTTTCATATCACACCTCTTGGGGAGAGACCTAAGGATCTTCCTAACCAACTTTTGTTCTGATATTTTCTCTCCCAGAGCACTAAAGACATTGGCTATTTCAAGAACATTCATGTGAAAGTCATGAATACTCTCATCCTCCATCATCTTCAGATTTTCAAACTTGGTAGTCAGCAGTTGAAGTTTAGACATCTTTACCTTAGACGTGCCTACATGAGTAGTCTTGAGAATTTCCCAAGTATCCTTAGCTACAGTGCAAATGTTGATCAACCTAAAAATATTTTTGTCAACTCCATTGAATAAAGCATTCAAGGCTTTGGAGTTTCCAAGAGCAGTTTCATCTTCCTCCTTGGTCCAGTCCTCTTCTGGCTTTAAGGTCTCTTTCCCATCTTTATCTTAAACTATAGGGTGCTCCCAATCCTTAATGATAGTCTTCCAAGTTTTGTTATCCATAGATTTTAAGAAAGCTACCATACGTGTTTTCTGATAGTCATAGTTAGTGTTATCTAAGACTGAGGGCATGTTAACATTTTCTCTTCCTTCCTTGTCCATAGTACCAGAATACAAACTCCACCCAAAAATAGAACAGGGTGACCTGGTCTGATGCCAATTGAAATTCTAGCATGCAAATACCAGATGTCGAGACAAATGTCACAACACTGGGATCAAGACAGTTTGATCACACAAGTAAAAATGCAGAAACTTAAATGGCAGAAAGATAAAATAACACCAGTAGTTGTTAACCCAGTTCGGTGCAACTCACCTACATCTGGAGGGCTACCAAGCCAGGAAGGAAATCCATTATAATAGTATAAGTTCAAAGCTAAAATCCCTTGTTTACAATTTATCACCTAATCACTACATGTGCTAACTTCTACCTGGGAACTCCTAGTATGAGAAACCCCTCTCACTTCCTACCAGTCACAAACCAATGACAATTCAACGACACCAAAATAGAAGTAACACACTTCCAAGACAATACTTGGTTTTGCTTAAAAGCTTCAACTAAGAATAATACACTCTTGCTTAAAAGATTTAGAGTGAACAATTAGTCAACTCAATGCATCAAACCTAATACAAGAGTGACATACAAACAAAACACACTAAACCCTAAAACACCACCAAGACACGGCTAATCCTAATTCTCCTAAATTTTCCAATGTTCAAATTGCAATAGGTTTAGATCCTTTCTTTAAATAGCCTGCAGACCTTGTGGGCTTGGGCTTCTTGAAGCACAAATCATCAAGAATCAGCTTTCAATTATTAGCATAGATTCCTACACAATAATAGGAACAAAATACAAAGTTTCCAAAAAGTCTCCAAGATCCTTTTTATGAAACCAAATCAAATCTTTAATGTTCCTAAAATATCATTGCTTAAATGCGCCTGTATGAGAATTAAAATCATCCAAAATGTCATATTTTAAAATCAAATATTCAAGGATTTAAAATGCAGAACTGTTCTGATGTTCTGGTATAACATGTCACAACATCTTTCAGAACACTTGTCAAGAAAAGTAACAGCAGACTCTGTTGTACCAGTTGGTCAAGATGTCATGACATCTTGCTCAACATCTGCCTGTGATACATGTTTTACCAAAATTGTTGCCAATCATAAAATCACAGACCTAACATCCTTGATAGTAACCTTATTCATTTGTCAATAATCAACATGAAACCTCATGCTACCATCTTTCTTCTTAACCAACAACTCTGACGCTCCCCATGGCAAAACACTAGGTTGAACAAACTTATTTTCAAGCAAATCCTCTAACTTTTTCTTCAACTCACTAAGATATAAAACCGACATTCTATAAGGTTCCATCAACATAGGAATAATACCAGGTACTAAGTCTATGGAAAAGTCAAACTCTTGCTTAGACGGTAAATCGCTACTATCATTGGGGAACACCACTGGAAAATCACACACAACTGGTAGATCCCCAATCACAACTTTTACTTTTTGCCTTCAACAAGGTGAACATCATAAACATATGAGAATCATTCTTCAAGGACTCTTCCACTTGCTTAGCAGATATAAACATTAGATCGTCACCTTTTTACAACTATGGAAACAACACAGACTTATCGAAACAATTGATATCAACATGGTTGAACTCTAACCAGTTCATTCCCATGATAACATCAAGTGGAATTACAGTAAGCAGAATAAGCCAATACCAAAGTTCTTATCATGAATAGTCAACGTACAATTCAAACATACTCACGAAATAGTCATCAAACCATTAGATGAGGTATCAATGATCATACTCTGAACCATATAAGACAGTTCTAGATTCCACTTTCTAGCACAATCAAGAGATATGAATGAATGTGCCACACCCATGTCAATCATAGCAATCAGATAAACACTATTAATAAAGCACGTACCTCGAATTAAGTTGTCAGATCTAGTAGTCTATGCTCCTCTCAACGCAAAAATTTTCCCTCCAAACTGAGCTTTTCGGTTTCTAGAATTGAGTACTAATGCGACATGGTTCTCCATAATTGAATCAAGTAAGAATGTTTCTCTTACAATTAGCAATACGGTGTCCTGGCTTCCCAAACTTGAAACATTTTTTTACCAGAACTCTTGAATTCACTAGCACGATGACCCCCCCCCCCCCCCACACACACACACACACACAATTGAAACATCTAACAAAAGCAGGAGTGCCTCCCCCACTTGTCTCTTTATCACCCGAAGCTTTCCACTTCCATTTATCCGCTGGAGCCCCATAAGGTTTTCCACGGTTTTTATTTCCACTTTTCTTCTCACTAACACTCTTATAGTGAGCAGATCTAGCACAACTATCTTCATCATAGATTCTACACTTACTAACTAACACAAAGAACTAACGAATCTCCTGGTACCTGATGAATTGCTTGATTTCTTGATGCAATCCACTCTTAAACTTGATACACTTGGAATTCTTAGCTCATGCCCCATTGTAATGTGGGTAAAACTTAGATAAATCCTTAAACTCTACAGCATAGTCAACAAACGTCATGTTTCCTTGTTTCATCTCAAGGAACTCGATCTCCTTCTTGCTACAAACATCAGCAGGAAAGTACTTCTCAAGGAACTCAATTATGAAATTCTCCCAAGTGATCATAGTACTTGAATCCTCAAGCCTTTGACGAGCATTGTCCCACTAATATTATACTTCCTCTACCAGCATATGAGTATCAAACCGAACCTTCTGTTCATTTGAACAAGCCATCACCCTGAAGATATTCTTAATATCTTGCAACCAAACCTGAGCACTCTCTGGGTCGTACCTCCCCTTAAAAGTAGGTGGCTTATTCCTTAGAAATTTTCCATTCCTCTGAATTTGTCTTCCATCCCATTTTGATTCTGCAGGGCCTGGTTCACCTGACTCATCACACGAGTCATAACCTTTAAAACGTCAACGATTGCATGATCATTTCTTCCCAACATTTCTCTAAATTTCAGTAAAAACCGTTAGAAGAAATATTACATCGGCATTATTTATACACACATGTCGCATACTAGGGGACTTATAATGTCACAAAACCTGGCCAGATGGACCGACCTGCTCTGATACCACTAATTTAACACCCTAAAATCCCGAATCTTAAATAAAAGAATAAAATCATCATTTTTGGATGCTACTCAAAACATAACATGCATTTTCCAATTACTTTCAAAACTAGTAGTAGAATTAATAGAACTAACATAAACTTAAGTTATCTCATCAATGGAAATACTTAACGAAATTAACATAATTTAATGATTAACTCAAAAACAAATAAGATGCTATATTCCCTGATGTTACAAATCATAGCATTAAACTAACTAAATAACAATGAATAATAAAATAAACAACGAAAAGCTCCAAGACCATCTTCCAACTCACAATAGCACTTACTCCTTCTGAGTATTTGTACAACAATGTATAGAGCAACACAAAACAACAAGAAAAGGGTGAGAGTACACTTTAATATATTGATGACTTCTCGGAAAGTGTATCGATAATGTCACAATAATAAAAAGATCGAACACACAAAGATTATGTTTGAACAAGACAAGATTTGTGCAATTTAAAGGAAAAAAATAAATAAAAAGGTGGGGTTTTCCAGTTTCAATGTGAAAAGTAAGTAAACGAGTAAACAATGCCACAAAAACGGTCAGGATGTGTTGTAGAATCCTCAATTCCTCTATTGATGATGTTTGATGCCCTGTATAAATGGTCTAATCATTATAACCTCACAGTGAATTAACAAAACTGTTATAGTCGATCCCTCACGAAATAACTCATTAACCACTACTCATAGCCTTTTATCCCTAGTCTGCCAGCGTAAGAAGGGTTAGGCAATGTATATAAATTAATTATCTATACCATTACTCGGGGTCTCCTATCCCTATTCAACCAGCGTAAGTAGAACAGTTGCTCTAAGTCCAACACATATTCTAAGGGTCAATAATCCATATGTGTCCAAAATCATATTAGCAGAATATCTCAAATAAAAAGCATTAAGATTAAGAAACAACTGAATACAATTATAGATCAATAGGTTCATACAACGGTCAAATAAACATAGAATATAACAATGTATAAATAGGTTCATTATAACACAACCTAAACTAAGATAATTTAGCTACACATTATTCAAAAATCAATACAATTGATAGATGAGAATAACATAAGAAGTCCCTTGAAGAGATGACCTCCAATGGCTTCAAATGCTCTAAAAATCTCCACTCGTGCTTTCAAAATCGTGATTTAGTCTCCCAATTTCATAACCTTTGCTATCTCCTTAAAAAATTATAGAAAATCCCCTTTTAAAGCAGTCAGAATGGATCATAAACACCTCAGAAAAATACCCAAATAGGTACCATCGTGTGCATCATTATTCCATCGCAAGCGATTTTGAACACGCTGCATCGTACGTGCAATACTTCTCATCACATGTGTGATTACTAATAAATGTAGATATTTGGCATAGCTTCATTTTTCAGAAAACCCCATGTCAAATCGAGTTACGGAACTTCAGATATGATCAATTGACTGGACATACGTCAAGATGTAAACTATGCTGAAAATTACTCATTTCTTCACAATTTCTTCCCGATTTCTTGGCTTTGCTACGTTTCTTTATAATCTTCATAATTAATCGTATTTATCTTATCTTTAACTTGAGATTTCATCGAATTCATCGCAAATATTCATAAATATCATGTAATGACAAACTGTCATCACAACCCCAAACTTGAATCGTCGATTGTCCTCAAGTAACTCGCCTGCAACTGCACATTTCAAACATAAAAATGAATTGCAATAATAATTAATGAACATCACCAATTATGTTTTGTGATCATCATTCCAGTTCTCAAATCCAATCGAGCAAATTTGAAAAAATTCTTCCAACACAAGTACTCAACCTATCTCTCAGCTCACTAATTTTCACTCGAATTGACAGGGTAATCACACTATCAACGTACAAAAGTATTTTACCATAAGTATCTAAAATTTATAATAAAATCAATTAAATTCATATGAACACACATATTTGGAGGTATTTCAAGGTTGTAATGGGACTTATGTCAGGGTGGGATAATTTGGGATAATAGGCTTAAACCTTTGGAGTTAGGTACCTAGTTTTCCTTATTTTATAATATTCCTTTTCATATAACCTCTTGCTTAATCACTTTGGTAATAGAGATTAACATTTTATGGTCCTAAACATTGCTTTCACTTCTTTTTTTGAAGAAGTTCCTTTGACTTCTTGATTTTTCTCATTTTTATTTTTGAATTTTTGACCAAAATATCTAGTACACCAACCCCAAGCTTAATTTTGCTCACTTCCAAGAGCAACCCCAAACTTATTCTTTTGTATATGAACAAGGAACTAAATTTTCTACCTAACTTGAAAGAGATGATGGAAACATTTAGTCTTTCATGTCAATTGGCTAATTATTATGGCTATGTCACAAAAGGAAAGGGCTTAGGCTCAAAATGGTTAACAAAGGATATAAACATGATATACAGGTTATTTTGAAAAGGCTCAGAGTTTACCACAAACAAGTGCCCCGATTTGTATTTATCAAACCAATAGACTAAATCAGAAATAATGCAAATTTTAGAAAATACCAATTGTACGAATACTCTCATAAGAAGGAAAAGTAAACCATGGAATATTTGGCTCAAATCTTAGTATTTGAGGTATCTAAAGATTGAGTACAAGGTTGTTGGTTGTGCCTTTCTTCCTCAACACTCAATCCGCAAGGAACTTTCCTGATGATCACCTTTACTTTGGATGATGCTTATGGTTCATTTGTTCATAACTAAAATTGCAATTTTGTAAACATGAAAGAAACAACAGCTACAAACTTGTTTGTTAAAGACAAACATAAATTTATTGATACAAAGGGGAACCAAGTATTATAGCTAATACTCTAGATTGACTTAAGAGATTAACTTGTTAGACATAAAAGGGAATCACATAAATTAATTTTGATTCAGAAAACTCAAAATTAACATGTTATTGGAGCAGAAAAAGTCTTGCACGTCTTGCATGGTATTGTTGAAGTCTTGGTTCTATTTTGTCCATTCTATCCTCGTTCGATTGATGATGATGCTCGAGAGGAGGGCCTTCACTTTGGACCCATTGTCTAAAACAAAAACAACACTAGAAAGTGCAAAGATATTAGAAAAAAAATAATAGGATTAGAGTGTGTTTTTAGTCCCTGTTTCTTCTTTCAATCTCTTTCTCAAGTCTCTGTCCTACTGCTCTTAAATGTGACATGCTACAAAACAAAAGCAATTAATTAAAATAAACTGAAATTTAAATTTTGCAAATGAAATTAAATTTTATCTGATGGGTTGTCTCCCATTAAGCGCTTCTTTAAGGTCTTAATCTTGACCTTTCAACTTTTGTGTTAGGGTGACATATATGACAAGAAAATAACATCATCATTTTTCTTCCTTTTATTTGGTAAGAATTATATCTTTTACAGGAATTGGAGGTTTTTCTTCCATATTCTCTTCAACTTGATAGTATTGAACAAGGCATAAATCTCATCTAATACTTCATCTATTTCTCCTCTTTTATCAGCCTTGTTGCTAGGTGTAGGACTATTCTTTTGTTGAAGATCTTGTAGTTGGACATCTACGTGTAAATGAATTAGTGAATTTAGAGCTTCATCCAAAACTATATAATTTTCATATTACATTCTTGTTCTTTTCCCACATATAATTTTCACCTCTGCTTCTTCTATTCTTACTTCTATCTCTTTATCCGGTGTTGTGCACTTTTCTCTTCTTTTTCTTTTTCGATCCTCCTTCATCGACCACCTCACATTCTTGTTTGACTTCTCTTTCAATTTTTGCATTTCTAGGACTATCTAGCATATTTTTATAGAAACCTCCACTAGATCTCAGTTTTAATGCTAAATGGTTGGATATTTGACCAAGTTACATCTCTAACTTCTCGAAAGATGTTTCCATGTTGCTTGGCACGGTTTCTTGATGCCTGTTGATTTTCTAGAAACTGATTTGAGTCATCTTTATAAACTGAGTCAAGGTTTCTTCAAATTGAGATGATGAATCCTCTTCCCATGAATAATCAGTGTTGATGTAAGGTTATGGTTCTGAATAATTTATAACATTTTTTAGAATGAGCGGTTTTTCTACAAGTTCCTTTGTAAAAGCTTCAAATTTTGAAAACGTAGCATAAACGTCATCTTGCATCACTATCTTGACCTCATATACAAAACAAAAAGAAAAATACCTTAGTAACAATGCACTAGATAAAAAATTAAACAAACAAAAAAGAGAAAGAATAGGAAAACAATTTTAAGAAGAAACAAAAATAACTAATTACAAAAAAAATTTACAATTGAAAACAAAAATAATAAAAAAAATTAAACGTTGCACATGCGTCGCCTTGTTGTAATCAACAGTCTTTGGCAACGACGCCAAAAACTTGATGACTTCTCGGCAAGTGTACCAACAATGCGCTGTAATAAAAAGATTGAACCCACAAGGATTGTGTTCGAATAAGACAAGATTTGTGCAATTTAAATAAAAACAGTAAATAAAAAGGGGGTTTCATGTTTCAGTGCGAAAAGTGATTAAACAAGTAAATAATGCCACGAAAGCGGTCAGGTTGTGTTATAGAATCCCATATTCATCTATTGTTGATGTTTGATGCCTTGTATGAATGATATAACCCCATGAAAAATTAACAAAATCGTTATAGTTGATCCCTCATGAAATAACTCACTAACCACTACTCAGAGCCTTTTATCCCTAGTCCACCAGCGTAAGTAGGGTTAGGAGATGTATAGAACGTTAATTATC
The DNA here is from genome assembly GCA_963859935.3 of Lathyrus sativus. Classification (NCBI taxonomy): domain Eukaryota; kingdom Viridiplantae; phylum Streptophyta; class Magnoliopsida; order Fabales; family Fabaceae; genus Lathyrus; species Lathyrus sativus. Next base: position 170,214,060 of record OZ012740.1, on the reverse strand, counting down.
TATGCCTCTACTCAGGGTCTCCTATCCCTATTCGATCAGTGTAAGCAGAACAGTTTCCCTAGGTCCAACATATAGTCTAAGGGTCAATAATCCCTATGTGTCCGAAATCAGATTAACAGAGTATTCCAAATAAAAAGCATTAATATTAAGAAATAATTGAATACGATTATAGTTCAATAGTTTCATACAACATTCAAATCAACATAGAATCTAACAATATAAAAATAGGTTCATCATAACACAACCTAAACTAAGAGAATTTAGCTACACATTATTCAGAAATCAATACCATAATCGATAGATGAAAATAACATAAGTACTTTGAAGAGATGGCCTCCGATGGCTTTAAATGCTCTAAAAATATCCACTTGTGCTCTCAAAATAATGCTCTAGTCTCCTAATTTTATAACCCTTACTCTCTCCTTGAAAAAGTGCAGAAAGTTCTCTTTTAAAGCATTCAAAATAGATCATAAACATGTCAGAAAAAGGCTAAAAAGGGTACAATCGCGCGTGTCACTATTCCATCGAGCATGCAATTTTGAACACGATGCATCGCAGGCGTGATACTTTCTCTGGTGCCCGCGATTATTCCAAATTGTAGATATTTCTCTTAGCTTCATTTTGCAAAAAAAACCATGTTAAATTGAGTTACGAAACTCCAGATATGATCAATTTACTAGACAGACATCAAGATGTAAATTATGCTGAAAATTGCTCGTTTCTTCATAATTTCTTCCCTATTTCTTGGCTTTGTTATGTTTATTTATTTTCTTCATAATTCTTCATATTTATATCATCTTTAACTTGAGATTTCATCGAATTCATCGCAAATATTCATAAAAATCATGTAATGATAAGCTGTCATCATATATTAATGATGTAAAAGAATGCAAGGATAGCTTAAATCACACATTCAACAACACACATTAAATTTATACAACAACACAAAAATTCAATTCACATAGTTTTTATGTATGAAATGTGACTCACAACTCGGCTCTATGCATGTGGTACCAATTTGGACATCCGAGGTTTGTTATTAATCTCGTCCACTCAACAATGGCTCCTTATTCTAATTGGGTCCCCACTTCTGAAGCCTTGATGATCACCGGTCCCAACTTATGAATCAATGACTAGCCTCTTTCAACATATTGACACAAAATGATGCATGACATACAAAGTAATGCAACAACAATAACATATATGGTTCCACTTCTAACAATAAACAACATGCAATACATCATTCACAATAATCCCCATTTTTGAACTACTCACATCAACATAACACATATAATTATATTCACAGCACATGATTATATAAGCTACGTCACATCTCACATCAACAACTTGTAACTATAACTCATCATATACAAACATTCTGAAACATATAATTATATTGATCAACACATAATCATACCGACAATTTACAACTCATACACAAAAGTATAATTCACAAATTATAAACTCATCATGATATTTCATCCACACGTAACAACATTCACTCATAATATTCCAACATCACAAACTCAGCACATGGTAACCATCAATTCACAATTACATGATTATTCGATAATTGTCTCATAAGACTTATCACAAGTAAACATAATCTTCATATTTTAATGCATATATTAAATCTCTAATTAACCGTAATAAGGTAGTATTTTACGCCAGTTACCCAACGCTTCAAACCGCGCCTCAAAGGGAGTCAAAAAACTAAAGTTATGCCATTTTTAGTTTTACTTCAAAAAAAATCCAACCAACAATATGTGATAATCGATTACCGACCTCGAAAAACTCAGAAAACTTAATTTTTAAGCTGGTAATCGATTGCTATTATATGGTAATCGATTACCATTATATGGTAATTGATTACCATATATAACCCATTGAAATTCTGGTATGCAGATCTCATATGTCCCAAGAACATTGATCTCTGCTCAATAAGGACGAGGACAGATCATTACCAATTTAAATTTCTTTAAATTGTCCCAATGTCATGACCAAAGTCATGACGTCTGTTGTGACATCTGCAGGCTGACAGACCTATTTATCTAAACATTTAAATTGTGCAGAATTGTAAATGCTGAAAGATAAATAACACAGTAATTGTTTACCCAATTCGGTGCAACATCACCTACATCTGGGGGCTACCAAGCCAGGGAGGAAATTCACTATTAGCATAATCAATTCAAAGTCAAACAACCAGTTTGTACTTCTCACTTAATCTCTACCCAATGACACTTCAACCTAGAGACACTCTAGACCTGAGTATTCCCACTCAATTACACAATTACAAAACAGTTGTGGAGATACACTCCAAGCACACACCATGATCTTGCTTCACAGCTTTGATCAAGTGAGACACATTCTTGCTTAAAAGCTTTGAGTGACACAATGAACACAACAGTTCATACAATTAACCATAGTAATCATACAGCCTACAATTTCTTGGTACACAAGGAATCCTAAGATCCCTAGACACACGTGAAGAACCAAGTTCATCACTCACAAAACACACGTGAAGAGCTACACTCTTCACTCACAAATATGTCTACCACAATGTATCAAAAGATACAAAGGGTGACTTACACACAAGGGAATCTCAAACCCTAGACCTTTATTTTACACTCTAGTTTTTCTTAATATGAGTGTTTGATTTTCTTCTGCTTCTGCTCCTTCTTTTATAGCAATGCAGACTAGGTTTGGGCTGCTCCAAAGTAACAAACATTAGGTTTAACAAAGTAAACCTAATTTCCACTGATCAAGGTGCTATCAAATTAGGTCGTGATACTGTCTAGAATATCGTCTGAGATGACCAAGGTACCCTAACAGGTTTCCTGAAATTTAGCCTGAGATATATCAGGTATCATAATAGAAAAACAAACCCTGCACGTCTGATGTCATACGATCAATGTTATAACATTCAGTATGACATTCAGTTTTAACTTACTCTTGGCTGACCAGCTTGCCCTGCTGAACGCTTCTGCAGAATCTTCTTCATGACAGTAGAAACAAATGTTTTATAGTTCCCTAAAAAGTATCAAAGATCCTTTTTGTGAACACCCATTAAATATGCACTTTGTTTCTAACAAATCTCTTTGGCCTGTACATACTGATGAGGAATATCCAACAGGACCAAAATATTTTTGTCAAGAGATATAACATAGCAGCCCCTGTTGTACCAGACATTGATGTCATGATATTCAGTATGACATCCATGACTGCAGTTTTATCATCAGCTCCTGCTAGCTCCTTCTGCATCCATGACAGCAGTTCTGTCATCTGATCTTGTTAGCTCCTGCTACACCAAATGTCATGATATTGGTAATGACATCCTGTTTACAACACATGACAACAGTTCTGTTATCAGCTCCTGCTGCACCACTACTCCTGTTGTTTCTCACATATGACAGTAGTTCTGTCATGACAGCAGATGGATGTCGTGATGGATGTCACGATATTCAGCATGACATTCACATTAAAGCACTCCACATCAGTTCTGTCACCACACCAGATGGAGATGTTATAGCATCCTTCTTAACATCAGTGCAGGATCATGTTTTACCAAAATTTAGCCAACATAAAACCATGGACAATTCTATATCATAGAACCGTGGAACTAACAATCTCCCCCTTTGGAAAATTTTGGATAAAACAACTTATCAGGGCAGCAGCACACAGCCTAGCATGCTCCCCCTTAATAGTTGCATCCAGCAAGCAATAACATAACAACAACACTTTACTCCCCCTTGGTTTAATCAAAACTTGACAAAAATTGGAGTAAATGTACAAACTGTACAAGCTGCTTGACCTCTTATAAAGACTGCACCACATCAGCACCAATCCATTTGCAAGGATTTAAACCCCTCTGCTGAACTCACCATAAATCAGAGCACTAAGTTTTAATTATCCAACTTATGCATATGAGCAGCATACTAACTACTTTACACCATGATCCATCATGATGAGAAACAACCTCCTCTGCAAAAACTCCATACAGCCAGTGTAAAATCAGCCCTGAACCACAGTTCCTTGAGAGTACACCTTGGATCAGCCTTGAATCTTGGGTTCTTGTCTGAAGCTGCACCTTCAGGAATCACCAATTAAAGGATAATCAATTAACTACTTGCCATAAGTAACAATTGATCTTAAATCCCCAATTTGAGACACATAAATATTTTGTAGAGAAAAATAAATTCTCCCAGACAGTAACCCATAAACATATTGCCAAGGCATAACAATACACCAACCAACACAATATCAAGACATCTTGTCTGACATTACAACCTCATTAGTGGTTCAAGAACATAAGCTTGCCTGAGAATCAGCACCCTTTGCATACAGCTCCATATTAGCACATGTACACAGCTCCCCCTGTCATGCATACTCAGTACTCCCCCTGAAAGAGAGAATCTAAACATATGAAGACTTTCTTCAACATCTTCATACTGCAGCTTTACATTCCTACAAACCATACTGGAACAGATAGCAGAAGAGTTGCAGAATAACTATTTGGAAGATCTCCAAGATGTCAGGGTAAAGGTCCTTCCATCTGCACAGGATTAGAGTTGATGATGTCTTGATCTTTATCTTCACCAGACACACTAGTATAGAGGCCTACAAGCTTGACTGGATCCATGGACATCTTAAGGACAGAACCAAAAGGAAGATACTTGTCATGTTCACCATGAGCTTGGAGCAGTAACCCAATGTCAAAACATCTTGTCTGACATTCTATCTTCATAAAATCCCAAACTGTTTGAAACCACAAAGAATCTTGGTACATAACTGCACTTTTGCAGCAACACATCCTAGATAGAAGTATAGCTTCCCATATCAAGGGTAACCAGTGCACATGAATGGAAAACATAAGACGCATCTTCATGTCTTCAAGAACTCATTCTCTGTTCAACACACATGTTGAACGCATTCACCATAAGCAAATACTACACCCATCAACCAAAAGCTCTCCCCCTATCTTTGACAAAAGATGCTCCAAGATCACCACATTATCTCTCATGACCAACTCCATGCTTATACAGTGAGAGGGCATCAAACTGATCCACCTCTTCCTAGAGTTACTTGTAGCAGAAGAGACCACTTCTCCACAAGTATTCTGACCTTAGGTCGAGTACAAGATAGACACCCCATAATCCAAGACATTTTTTCCTCATCATTCTCCCATATGATAAGTTAGAGCACTTCTGATTCAGCTAGGGGCTTTATCACATCAGAATGCAATCAACTAATGACCCACTCCAGTCTTGTACAATACCTTCACATCATACTCCAAGACAGTCCTTTTACCTTATCATTCTCCCGTATGACAAGATAGAGTACTTCTTAGCCAAGATTTGAATCACAAGTTCTGTACCAGATCTTCAAGTCCTTTGCCAAGGGAAACCAAACCATATCCACTGGTTCTTTATCTGCACACAACTGGACTTACTTCTGCCTAGTAATCCAACTGAAGATCTTCAGAGACCACAACTCCACCAGCTTGATCAAGTACATCTCCAAAAGAGGGTAATCTTCTATACACAGCTCAGGGTTTCTACCACAAGCTCCAATATATGAACAGAAACAGATCCTCCTTTGGTCTTCAACCAACTACCCTTCTGCATAAGAGTAATTAGTTCCAAGCATGAACAGTCCCAGAACTACCCTTCTGCACAAGAAGAGTTTTCTAAAGGCACACTGCTTAAATAACCAAATGCCACTGTTTGGTTATTCAGCATCTTTCAGAGCTCTAGAAAATCTGCTACTCCACCAGGTCACTTTGATCTTCAAGTCACAATTTCTACTTGCTCTAAAGCAAGGCATCTACTCCTTCACACAGCTCCCGCAAATTGCATGAGGTGGAGCATTAATTCCATTCATACCTAAGAAGATTATCTTCAAATGATGTGCCACAACATCAATGAAGGCCTTGAAGTTACTGCTTGATGTCACTACATCGGATACGACATCCTACTGGAGAGTTCAGGCTTTCATTCTGCTACTTGGAATATCCTTATCACTCTATCAGAACACGAGTTCCATGTTCACAGAGACTAGACACCCTCTATTCTGCTTCAACTGATACCTTGAACTGCATTTGCTTCAGGAACTCTTCTTTAGAGACACCAATCAGCCAAGGCTTGATTCTTCAGAGAAGATTAGTCACAAGAGATCTTTACAGAAGGAATCCCGCTTTCCTTAAGTAGAGACTTCTTCAGAAGGTCAGAGATAACTGCCACTTATCCTTGTCCTCCAAGATGAGCATGGTCACATGATCCTTAGATCAGAAATAAACTGACCCAAGCAGTGCTATTACCATCACCATATTCTAGACACATTTCTTGCTAGGAAACTTTCTAGATAAAGATCAGATACTTCTAGTAAGAACTAGAACACACCAGTTGCACTCTAATACTCCTTACTAGAATGAAGACAGATCCTACCACACATGTGTATGGTACCAAGATCATCAGCTCTATCTCCTTTGATATAGTGATTCACTCCTTGAATCAACAGAATTCAGCACAGTCTCTGCTGATGGAATGTCTCAACATCAGGTTTAACATCAGCTCCTTGAAGTAGACCAAATAACTCAGGGGCCTGACCCTTGTGCAACATCTGATGAGACACCTTGATCAACTAAGGATAATTCATTAAATATTTGTGAATATCTCAAATAGCAATGAATCTTAAATCCTTTAAAAATCCTTCTCTGAACTTCATCAATCTTGAACTTCATGGATAACCAATTAAATACTTGTGCATTTCACAAATAAAAATTGATCTTAAATCCACCCAGCTTATTGAGAAGACCGTTTACACTTCAGCAATACCAAATGTATTCTTTAGTTGAAGGATCTTTACTGTTGAAACATCAAGGTTGACATCCTTGACTTATCTTGCCTCTGAATTCCTCTGCTAATAGAATCCTTACAAGTCATGAGTGGTGAAAATAAATCACCTCCCACTATCTTCTTTAGCACAACTTTCAGCAATCTGCCACAGCCATACATCAAACTGTATATGAGCCAGTCTTCTCCCAGGGGCATCAGAATTCTTTTATCATAGAACTATGCAACGGAACCACCAAAAGAACAAGCCCTGAACAAGATGTCTGATCATTCATCAGGTCATAAGAGAGAAGTAGTCACTCCTCCTTAGTCAGAACATACAGCAGGTCATAGAAGCTCCTATATCAGAGGGTACAACAGTAGATACAAGCTCCTCTTTAGCCCCACGAGCAGTAGCTCAAACATTCAGCAAGATTAGCAACTCAGCTACAGCTTCTCCTTGTTCCAAAGCACCAGAAAGTATCTTCCAAGATCTCATCCAGAACAGACAGGATGCCTGCTCTGATACCAATGGAAATTCTGGTATGCAGATCTCATATGTCCCAAGAACATTGATCTCTGCTCAACAAGGACGAGGACAGATCATTACCAATTTAAATTTCTTTAAATTGTCCCAATGTCATGACCAAAGTCATGACGTCTGTTGTGACATCTGCAGGCTGACAGGCCTATTTATCTAAACATTTAAATTGTGCAGAATTGTAAATGCTGAAGGATAAATAACACAGTAATTGTTACCCAGTTCGGTGCAACATCACCTACATCTAGGGGCTACCAAGCCAGGGAGGAAATTCACTATTAGCATAATCAATTCAAAGTCAAACAACCAGTTTGCACTTCTCACTTAATCTCTACCCAATGACACTTCAACCTAGAGACACTCTAGACCTGAGTATTCCCACTCACTCCCCCTCAATCACACCACAGTGATATCAATACACAATTACAAAACAGTTGTGGAGATACACTCCAAACACACACCATGATCTTGCTTCACAGCTTTGATCAAGTGAGACACACTCTTGCTTAAAAGCTTTGAGTGACACAATGAACACAACAGTTCATACAATTAACCAGAGCAATCATACAACCTACAATTGCTTGGTACACAAGGAATCCTAAGATCCCGAGACACACGTGAAGAACCAAGTTCATCACTCATAAAACACATGTGAAGAGCTACACTCTTCACTCACAAATATGTCTACCATAATGTATCAAAAGATACAAAGGGTGACTTACACACAAGGGACTCTCAAACCCTAGACCTTTATTTTACACTCTGGTTTTTCTTAATGTAAGTGCTTGATTTTCTTCTGCTTCTGCTCCTCCTTTTATAGCAATGCAGATTGGGCTTGGGCTACTCCAAAGTAATAAACATTAGGTTTAACAAAGTAAACCTAATTTCCACTGATCAAGGTGCTGTCAAATTAGGTCATGATACTGCCTAGAATCTCGTCTGAGATGACCAAGGAACCCTAACAGGTTTCCTGAAATTTAGCCTGAGATATATCAGGTATCATAACAGAAAAACAAACCCTGCACGTCTGATGTCATATGATCAATGTTATGACATTCAGTATGACATTCAGTTTTAACTTACTCTTGGCTGACCAGCTTGCCCTGCTGAAGGCTTCTGCAGAATCTTCTTCATGACAGTAGAAACAAATGTTTTATAGTTCCCTAAAAAGTATCAAAGATCCTTTTTGTGAACACCCATTAAATATGCACTTTGTTTCTAACAAGTCTCTTTGGCCTGTACATACTGATGAGGAATATCCAACAGGACCAAAACATTTCTGTCAAGAGATATAACATAGCAGCCCCTGTTGTACCAGACATTGATGTCATGATATTCAGTATGACATCCATGACTACAGTTATGTCATCAGCTCCTGCTAGTTCCTTCTGCATTTGTCGCTACTGCGAAAATCGAGGCCGGCAATGACAGAAGAGTCGCCACCGTGCGTTATTTGTCCCAAGAGAGGGAAAGGAAACGCTCAGAGAAAACCTGACGAAAAGAGGGATAAGATCGGTCATTGCAACCAAATCTAGGGTTCGGGAGTCGGTTACGCAAGGGGAAGGTATTAACACCCCTCACGTCCGTTGTACTCGACGGGATCCATGCTTGTTGTCTATCTAAAAGGGTGATTGAAACTATCTAACTACAGGCTTGAGGACAAAAGAAAAGAAATGACTCGGCAAAGCAACAACGCTTTGTGCCTACGTATCTCATCTGAAGTGAGAAGTCAGAGTCAACGTAGTTCGACTAACTACGGGTGAAAGGGGGGAGGTTGCTCACCAAGGCATCGCGTCTTATGCCTATGTACTTTTATCTGGTATGGAAGATTAGAGCAAACGTAATTCGGGCTCAAAGGACCACAGGTTGGTTCAAAAGTTTTTAGTCCGAGTAGGGTTAACAATTAGTTCTAGCAGTTGGTGTATGCAGCTCGACTATTGGAGACTTAGGCGTTATCGTTTGCGGTAGAACTAAGAGTTAATGACACTCTCTTTATGAAAAGATTTTACTGATTAAGAACCCTAAAGGGTAAAAAAGGTTTGAAGTGTTTTTGTGTTTTTTAAGACAAAGAAGTGGATTGAGTTATGGTTTGAAACTCATGTCGCACTAAAGACTATGACTCGAGGGTGAGTGTGTCGCATATCGCCCAAAGGGCATATGCTAAACACTCTAGACAATTGAGAGGAGGCCCCCCAACCATCATTCCTCGAGTACTTAAGGCTCGTAGCGTACGATACAAATCTTTCTTTATTAGGTGTTTTGATATATTTAAGAGATGAGGAGAGAAAGACTCAAGCTAAGGGAAAACTGGACCCTAAAGTTATCATGCGCAATACTCCTAAAGTTGGGATGAAAGGGAATGAAACTATCCTAATGTTATCATGCAAAGGATTGAACGTCTAATGTCTCTCCTACTCCCATCCTAAACGGAGGGACTAGGAATCCTAGGGGGATCATGGCACAAGACCAAGTAAACATCACATAACTCAACCACAAGTGAAATGAAAGAAATAAAATTAAATTAAGATTCGAAATAAAAATGATAAAATAGAATGGAAAATGAAAAAAAAGGATGGAAAATAAAATAACACATTGAAATAACAAAAAAGATTTTTTTGGGTTTTTATAATATTTAAAATAAAAATAAAATAAAAACAAGAAAAGAAGTAAATAAAAATAAAAGAAATAAAAGAAATGAAACAAATAAGTGTTTATACTAGGACTTGAACACATGACCTTGGAACTGACAACACAATACACAACCACCAGGCCACTTTCACGCGCATGACAAGTAATGGGAGAAGAATGAGAAAACATAAAATGTGAAAAATAAAATAAAACAAAGCAAAATTGGCCCCAGTCGGGCTCGAACTCGGTACATGGCATTGCAAGGTGACTTAAGGCATGGTAAATAACCACTAGGGTGGCGATACATCCGTGTATTTATGCCACCCTAGAAATACATAACCTTAAAAACACACGAATTCTGGGCACAAACACAAGGCAAGCAAAGCAAAGATATCATCATGCGTTTTGATTCACAACTTCCTCATACCTTAACCAAATTGGACAAGCTTAATATCAAACTCAATCAGAATTTCATAAGGAAGAAGATGGTATCATTAGTTTTTCCGAATACTGAACAGAACAAAAAAAACGAAGGCTCACGTAAAGAGGTGTTTTTAGATGCATTTTGAAACTTCAGAATTGAAACAGATGCAGTTGAAGGCAAAAAGTGATTTGAGCAAGTTCCAAATGTGACAGATCAAATTTTAACAATAAGATGAATCAAATTGTCATAAAAAATAGGGCTTACAGGCTGCAATGATGACCATGATCAATATGAGTTTGTCAAAACAGTTTTAGGGTCAAACAACAGCCTATGCAAGGTGTGCTACTCAATGATCAAAACCAAGAAAGATCTCATTTTTTGAAACAGAAAAGGATCATTCAGTGGCCATTTGGATGAAGTGGTTTACAATGAATTTGATCTGATCCAATGTTGAAAACATGGAATCCTGGCAACAACCCCTTATTAATACAAGCTAGCACATGCTAAGAATCTATGTTCACCAAAGATATTCACACAGTCAGCCTGCACAGATCAAGCAATGCCTTATCATTCCTAACTCAACCACTACTTCCTAAAGCAACAACAAGCTACTAAAGGCTAAAACAACACCATAAGCTCGAATCTAATCAGCACAACACTCAGACTAAACATGAGCTCAAAAAGTTCAAATAAACCAAAGATCTGAATGCAAACAAGATCAAGTGCTAAGATGCTAAATGTAACACCCATTTTATTTATTTAGTCATTTTGGTGTTAATTTAATTATTTTATGTTGGTGTGCCCTTAGGTGGGGTGTGTTGGTATGTGATTGGTGAGTATCCTTGATATATAAGGATCATTGGTGGTGTGGAGATAATAATATAATAGTTAATAGTAATATTGGTGGTATTATTATTATTATTATTATTATTATTATTATTATCATTATTATTATTATTATTATTATTATTATTATTATTATTATTATTATTATCATCGGTATGAATATTATTATTGGTGGGTGTCCCTGATATGGGAGGATTATTGGTGGTGTTTTGGTGAATATAATAATATAGTGTATAATATTGATATTGGTGGGAATATTATTATTATTATTATATTTATTATAGTTACTATTGTTATTAACATTATTATTATTTTGGTGAGATAATAATAGGATTATTATTACTATTATTATTATTATTATTTTATTAAGTTATTAACATTATTATTATTTTGGTGAGATAATAATAGGATTATTATTACTATTATTATTATTATTATTTTATTAAGTTATTAACATTATTATTATTTTGGTGAGATAATAATAGGATTATTATTACTATTATTATTATTATTTTTTATTATTATTATTATTATTAAGTTATTATTATTATTGGGATTAGAGAATTAAAATAGAAACGTGAGGGATTAGTAGTTTTACGATACATTGTGAGAAGTTAGAGAAAGTGGAAAAAGAACGATAGAAAGGAGAGAACGGAAAAGGGAGCAAAGAACGAAGGATACAGGGGAAAATCAGAATTGGCCAAACCTTGGAGGGTTCTTTCATCGATCAACCGATTAACAAGGTAAGGGGGGAGAAACTTGATTTGGGATGGTATATACATGTACAGGGTAGAGGGGATTCCTTAACCCCGTAGTAAAATTCCGATCTATGAAGTTTTATATTGGCGTGCTTGTTATTATTGTTGCTAATGATAAATTGATGCTTGACATTGATGAATTGTTGATTGGTATTGGTGAATTTGGTGTATATATATTATGGTGATGTTAGTGAGATTATATGTTGTTACTGCAGTGTTGATAGTAAATATATAAATAGAGTTTTGGTGAGATTCTATGTTGTTACTGTAGTGTTGATAGTAAATATAAATAGGGTTTTGGTGAGATTCTGTGTTGTTACTGTAGTGTTGATAGTAAATATAAATAGAGTTTTGGTGAGATTTGGTGTTGTTACTATAGTGTTGGTAATGACCAGGATTATAGCTTTGGGAAAATTAGGTGTTGTTCCCTGTGATGTTGTTAGTGACTATGGTTAGGACCTTGGTGAGATTCAGAGTGACTCTGAAGAGTCGGTAATGTACCGTAGTGTTGGTTCTAGAGTAGGAAATTGATCGATATATGATAATATATATTGTTATGTTATGATTGATGATGATTGTTGTTAATTATATAGTAATCGTTAATGAATTGGTGTTTTGGGATGATTTGGCATATAGGGCATATAGGGTGTTTTACAGTTTTTAGGGAAAATTCCGTATGGCTTTTGAGGTATCGATAAAGTGTGTAGGTGATGATTTTGGGAATAGGAATTAGAAACCTATTGGTTACGGTAATGTGCAAGATTGGTACTAGAATAGACTGAGGATCCGAGTTGAGATGATAGGTACAGTTTGGCCTTGATGCACTGTAAGAATGATGAGTGTGGGAACTAACTTGTGTACTTGGTGATAGTGCATGTTTCCCGTAATAATGACTGGTGGACAATTAGTTGATGTATATGTATGTAGTGATCAGTAGGATCGCGTACCCCCGAGTAGTGGGATGTGTTTGTATCTTGGTGACAGAATATGAACTTGTTTACTGACTGATTGATTTATATGGTGTTGGTGCATGTTATATCTATATATATATATGTGATGTACAATGATACGATCAGGTGGATCGTGTGCACTTAGTGTGCCTGAACATAATAGTTATGCATTGGTGTGTGCATATCATGGTGTCTTGGTGGGATGGATCATGTCTCAGATGGAGCGTAAGTGATCTGTCCGTACTCCTTTGTGGAGAATGGTGGGGTTGAATCATGTCTCGGATGGAGCGTAAGTGATTCACCCGTACTCCTTTGTGGAGAATGGTGGGGTTGAATCATGTCTCGGATGGAGCGTAAATGATTCACCCGTACTCCTTTGTGGAGAATGGTGGGTTCGATTGAATGAACCAATGAGTCGGTACCGCATGCATGGTGTTGAGTTGCATATTTGCATTATAATATGTTATATTGTAATTTGAACAGTAGGTTCGTCATATGGAGTTGTTGGGGGTGAATATGGGTGTGTTGGTGTGTTTTACTACCTTATTTACATGTACTACATTACCATTATATTCTGATCATTATTTCTCACCCCTTTGTTGTTGTTGTGGTCTGTGCTTCTTCGGAAGTACAGATAATCCAGGTGTTTAGCTAGCTTGGATATTGGTGTGACCGTCGAGTCTAGGATGCTCTGATACGTAACACGGGATATGGGTGTTGTAATTGTTTTATGTCAAACGTGTTGAAATCCTGTGACGTATCATGTTTTGATGTATTTTACTTTATGAAACAAATTCCGCTGTATTATTTTGAAAAGAATGAATAAAGTATTTTTATAAAATTTGGAGATGTGATATCCCACTTTTTGGTGAAAACTCTGATTATTATTATAATATTTATATTTTATTTAATACGGGAAGTGGGGTGTTACAATTGGTATCAGAGCAGGTCGGTCCGTCTGGCCAGTGTTGTTGAGTTGAGTTGAGTCTGTCCTTTGGGATGGAGACGGTGTGTTGTTTAACCTGGTGTTGTGGTTTAAATCCCTAGTATGCGGCATGTGTGTGAAAACACTGTCGGTACATGTTGTTGACTAACTTCGTTGGCAGGAGAGGAATGATTCCAGTGGGGGAGAAGTTTGTAATTCTCCGGAATGCTACGGTGTGGTGGCTTAATGTGTTGAGGAATGCTATCATAGTTTGGTAAAGATGGTTTGTACCCCATCATGATTTCGGCTGTCTATTAACAAATTGAGGAACTGATCACCCTTAATCTCTTGTTAATAGTAGACGAGATTGTGTTGGATGGGATAGACGTGTCTTGCAAGCTTGTGTGGCGTGAGCAATGAATTGTCCTGAGTTAAGCTAAGTGCTTAAGGGATTATTTTGAGGAGTTGGCGTAATACGGTGTTGAGACGTTTATTTTGACGGAACCTTCGAATGAGAAGGAAAGTGAGAAAATTGGGATTTGTCAATTTGTTGAAATTGCCGGAGGTTCCCTGAGGAAGTAAGCGATTTACTATCGGAGTGTGAAGTAAAGCTTACACGTTTATTTTGTTTTTGGGACGAGTCTGATATTGATGACTCCATATTGTATGTTTACGTTGGGATTGGAGAAGTTGAAGGGTCAACTTGAAGACCCGCTGGGGGAGAGGTCCTTTTGTTTGAGAGTGTTACCATAAGGTGCACCAATTTTGTTGGTTAGACAGACAGAAGGTTTTGTGAAGCTTTGGGTGAACTATAGATAAGTGAACAAGGTGACTGTCAAGGATAAGTGTTCGCTTCCAAGAGTTAATGATTTGATGGATCAATTGATTGAAGGACGTGAGTTTCCGTGTTCGTGAGATCGCGAGTAGAATTATTGTGTTGTGGTGTTGAAGGTCGAAGTGGTATCGTAATAGGAGGCTCCACGATCTGCTGTTGAGATTGGAAGTAATCGGGTTTTAAAATATTTAAAGATTGAAAGTGCGTTGGACGGCCTCCTAAGTATGAAATTATGGTTATACGTTGAATTCCGAGATCACAGCTTTTTACGGAATCGAAATCGGACACGCGGAAGTCAGGTAACGGTCGAAAATAGAATTTCGGGACTGTCATGTTCGCCGAGATTCGCCTGGCGAAGTGCCCTGAGCAGAAAGATGTTGTTGTGGTATTTTTGTCGTAACGGGAGAACCGTAACTCGGAATGACGCCCGGTTCGAAGCGTTGGAAAGCTATTGAAATTATCTATGAGATGGTGAAGTATTGACATAGATTTAATCTATTTATTGATGAAGTGTGTTTGAATGTTGTGGTAAGGACGGGCGGTACGGTATGTGTTCCCGCTATAACTCACAACTTGTTTGTCCACTTGGCATGGGATCTTCTTTAATTATTTATATAAGGCAATGGTTGTGTTGATAAATGATATTTTAAGGTATTCGAAGAGTATAGAGGATTATGTTGAGCATAAGGAACTGGAGTTATCAGTGTTAGAAAAAGAGCGGTGATATACTTCCGTAAGGAAAGTTCTGCCGAATCCGATAGAACTAAAAGTGGATGTGGTAGATGATGCGGTGAGTTGGAAATGTTTGTATTTACCGAAGATGATGGTGAAAAGAGGTAGAACTGATTGAGAAATTTCATAATATGCGTTGTGTGCGTAAGGATACTTCTTATGGAGTTAATCTTTTATTATTAAGATCTGACTAGTGATATCCTTGAGAAGAACCGAGAAAGTCAGAAATCTGGGTCGAGTAGTGAATTAATTGAAGTTGATAAATTAGAGTCGAGGAGTGGATTGTCGGGCTTGTGGGAATAATACCACGAGATGTTATGATAGAGTATGTGTACCAAATGTTGTTGAGGGGAGTAGAAGTACTCGTGAAGAAATACATTGGGGTAGATGGAGTATCCATCCCAGTGCTATGAAGAAGTAACCGAATTTGAGTAGATTGTTTTGGAGACCATGGATAAGGGGAGGAGTAGTTGAGGGGGAATATGCTGGTTAGAATTGTAGGAATTCGAAGAGTGAACATCAGAGACTGTTGAGTCTGATGCAGTCGTTAAATATTCCAGAGTGGAAATCAGGTAGTATTTTCACGAAATTGATGTTGAGATTTCCAAAGAATTTGTAAAGACATAATTTTAATTTGAATTGTTAGGAGTGGATTAACTATTCCGTGTTGAGAATATATGAGATGCATATTGAGAAAGTGGTGAAGTTGGATGAGATACTGACGAATATTGTGTCAGATGGAAATTTGAGGTTTATATTGAGATTTTGGAAGGGCTTACAGGAAGCTTCGGGTACTAAGCTGAAGTTGAGTTCGACTTACCATCCCAAACTGATGGTCAGTCAGAGAGGACTATTGAGTCTGTAGAGACTTGGTGAGAGCTTGGGTGTTGGATCGAGGTGGATTGTGGGATGATTAATTACCGTTGATTGAGTTACCTATAATAATGGTTACCATCCTAGCGTCGGAATGGCACTATATGTGGCTTGGTGAAATAGGGAGTGTAGGACTCTACTGTGTTGGAATGGGTCGAGTGAGAGTGTTGTGCCCAGACCTGAAAATTATGTGGAGATGGCTGAAAAGATCAAGAGGATCCAAGGAAAGATATGTTTGGAGAGTCACGCCGGTGACTGATGTTGGTTGAGCTTCGAAGTCTCAGAAGTTCGCACCGTGTTCTGTGGTTTGTATCAGAGTGGCGCAGCAGAGGCATGGGAGGAGTAACATGTTAGACCGTTTTTCCCGTTGTCGCTATGAATTGGCATGATATGTTTCATGTGTCTTAGTTGAGAAAGTACATTGAACCAGGTGGATGATGTACAAGTGAAAATAATTTGATTGTTGAGGCATTGCTATTTCGTTTGGACGAGCGAGAAACAACTCCGAAGGGAGGGGATATCTTTGGTGAAAGTAACTTGGGGAGGTGCTGCAGAAGGCAGTGTGACCTGTTAGTTGGAATGAAGGATGCGGGAAGCGTATCCGGAAGTGTTCCATCGGGTAATTTTCGAGGACGAAAATACTTAAAGTGGGAGAGAGTTGTAACACCCATTTTATTTATTTAGTCATTTTGGTGTTAATTTAATTATTTTATGTTGGTGTGCCCTTAGGTGGGGTGTGTTGGTATGTGATTGGTGAGTATCCTTGATATATAAGGATCATTGGTGGTGTGGAGATAATAATATAATAGTTAATAGTAATATTGGTGGTATTATTATTATTATTATTATTATTATTATTATTATTATTATTATTATTATCATTATTATTATTATTATTATTATTATTATTATTATTATTATCATCGGTATGAATATTATTATTGGTGGGTATCCCTGATATGGAAGGATTATTGGTGGTGTTTTGGTGAATATAATAATATAGTGTATAATATTGATATTGGTGGGAATATTATTATTATTATTATATTTATTATAGTTACTATTGCTATTAACATTATTATTATTTTGGTGAGATAATAATAGGATTATTATTACTATTATTATTATTATTATTATTATTTTATTAAGTTATTAACATTATTATTATTTTGGTGAGATAATAATAGGATTATTATTACTATTATTATTATTATTATTTTATTAAGTTATTAACATTATTATTATTTTGGTGAGATAATAATAGGATTATTATTACTATTATTATTATTATTATTTATTATTATTATTATTATTAAGTTATTATTATTATTGGGATTAGAGAATTAAAATAGAAACGTGAGGGATTAGTAGTTTTACGATACATTGTGAGAAGTTAGAGAAAGTGGAAAAAGAACGATAGAAAGGAGAGAACGGAAAAGGGAGCAAAGAACGAAGGATACAGGGGAAAATCAGAATTGGCCAAACCTTGGAGGGTTCTTTCATCGATCAACCGATTAACAAGGTAAGGGGGGAGAAACTTGATTTGGGATGGTATATACATGTACAGGGTAGAGGGGATTCCTTAACCCCGTAGTAAAATTCCGATCTATGAAGTTTTATATTGGCGTGCTTGTTATTATTGTTGCTAATGATAAATTGATGCTTGACATTGATGAATTGTTGATTGGTATTGGTGAATTTGGTGTATATATATTATGGTGATGTTAGTGAGATTATATGTTGTTACTGCAGTGTTGATAGTAAATATATAAATAGAGTTTTGGTGAGATTCTATGTTGTTACTGTAGTGTTGATAGTAAATATAAATAGGGTTTTGGTGAGATTCTATGTTGTTACTATAGTGTTGATAGTAAATATAAATAGAGTTTTGGTGAGATTTGGTGTTGTTACTATAGTGTTGGTAATGACCAGGATTATAGCTTTGGGAAAATTAGGTGTTGTTCCCTGTGATGTTGTTAGTGACTATGGTTAGGACCTTGGTGAGATTCAGAGTGACTCTGAAGAGTCGGTAATGTACCGTAGTGTTGGTTCTAGAGTAGGAAATTGATCGATATATGATAATATATATTGTTATGTTATGATTGATGATGATTGTTGTTAATTATATAGTAATCGTTAATGAATTGGTGTTTTGGGATGATTTGGCATATAGGGCATATAGGGTGTTTTACAGTTTTTAGGGAAAATTCCGTATGGCTTTTGAGGTATCGATAAAGTGTGTAGGTGATGATTTTGGGAATAGGAATTAGAAACCTATTGGTTACAGTAATGTGCAAGATTGGTACTAGAATAGACTGAGGATCCGAGTTGAGATGATAGGTACAGTTTGGCCTTGATGCACTGTAAGAATGATGAGTGTGGGAACTAACTTGTGTACTTGGTGATAGTGCATGTTTCCCGTAATAATGACTGGTGGACAATTAGTTGATGTATATGTATGTAGTGATCAGTAGGATCGCGTACCCCCGAGTAGTGGGATGTGTTTGTATCTTGGTGACAGAATATGAACTTGTTTACTGACTGATTGATTTATACGGTGTTGGTGCATGTTATATCTATGTATATATATGTGATGTACAATGATACGATCAGGTGGATCGTGTGCACTTAGTGTGCCTGAACATAATAGTTATGCATTGGTGTGTGCATATCATGGTGTCTTGGTGGGATGGATCATGTCTCAGATGGAGCATAAGTGATCTGTCCGTACTCCTTTGTGGAGAATGGTAGGGTTGAATCATGTCTCGGATGGAGCGTAAGTGATTCACCCGTACTCCTTTGTGGAGAATGGTGGGGTTGAATCATGTCTCGGATGGAGCGTAAATGATTCACCCGTACTCCTTTGTGGAGAATGGTGGGTTCGATTGAATGAACCAATGAGTCGGTACCGCATGCATGGTGTTGAGTTGCATATTTGCATTATAATATGTTATATTGTAATTTGAACAGTAGGTTCGTCATATGGAGTTGTTGGGGGTGAATATGGGTGTGTTGGTGTGTTTTACTACCTTATTTACATGTATTACATTACCATTATATTCTGATCATTATTTCTCACCCCTTTGTTGTTGTTGTGGTCTGTGCTTCTTCGGAAGTACAGATAATCCAGGTGTTTAGCTAGCTTGGATATTGGTGTGACCGTCGAGTCTAGGATGCTCTGATACGTAACACGGGATATGGGTGTTGTAATTGTTTTATGTCAAACGTGTTGAAATCCTGTGACGTATCATGTTTTGATGTATTTTACTTTATGAAACAAATTCCGCTGTATTATTTTGAAAAGAATGAATAAAGTATTTTTATAAAATTTGGAGATGTGATATCCCACTTTTTGGTGAAAACTCTGATTATTATTATAATATTTATATTTTATTTAATACGGGAAGTGGGGTGTTACACTAAACATCAACTCATGTCAAAATTCACACATAACTAGTGCAACACTTATTCATGATCTGCTCCTGCAGACAGTTATCCAACAAGACCAGCCACAGAGAAATGGAATCACACAATAGCAGCAGTGAATAATCAGCCATCAACCTTAATTTCAGTAAAAATTCCCTAATGCACCAACAGGCTGCTAAAGGCTAAACAGCAACAAGAGCTCAATGCCAATCACCTCTAAACTCAGACTAAACAGCCAGACCAAACAACTGCTTCCAAAGACCTAAACAGTGCCAAAGCACACAGCAGCCTTAAAATCCTCAAGACAAAGTCCTCCATCTGCCATCCAACTCTAAATCAAATCAAACTGGTATAAGCTGTAATCCTTACACACACCAACTGCTTCTACAACACCTACCTATTCTGAAAGGAATGTGCTGCAAACTAGTAAACTCGACACAAAACACAGCTCCCTTTGCAAGTCAACATGTAAATTGATTGATCTAAGAAGAAAGAACAAGAAAGTCATGGACACAACACCTTAAAACCTACTGGCTACAAACCCTAAGGTATCAACTGATTGGCTTGCAAGGACCTCCAAAGCAGCAAATACCAGCAAGCCTAATAGCTAAAGCAAAGCTTTCATGCCAAAAAGTTTAGTAGAAAAGGAAATGGCTTTGTTATGCTCAAAACAGTTGCCAATTGCCAAGTGTTAAACTTGTCCACCACCAAAGATGTCATCCTAAAAGCCTCTTGCAGGTCCAAACAGATCTAAACTGGCCAAGCCCTCCAACTAGCCTAGATAACACGCATAACACTAAGGCCACAAGCTAAACCTCACATACCCCAACTTGTTCAAACATGCCCTGAGCCTAAAGTAACCTCTAAAAAAAATTCTAAAGTTGAGAGACCTCTTACTCAAGCCAGGTAGCAACTACACCAAACTCTCTTAGCATACAAGGAACCAAAAATACTACCAGTGGCATAAAGAGCACATGATAACTACAAACTGCTCTAATCACAGTGCACTGGCCTCAGCAGCTACTAAGATCTGGACCTAATCCTTACAAATTCTGCATACTGACTGAGGTGCTCACAAGTACAAAAGACTACCAGACTTCAAAACCAAACAACACCAGTCATACCCTTCCAAGGCAAAACCATGTGAGGGCAAGATAAATGGCACAGATCCTAGCAAACCTACATCAGCAAGGTTGTAAAAACAAAAGGCCTAAGTTAAACCTAAATGACAGCAATAAACCAGCTTCATCAAAAGAGGCCAAAATCTGGTAGCAGCTTAATGTAAACCAACATGGCAAGGTTAGTTACATACAAAAATGCAAACAATGCTTAACATGAGCTAACTGTCAACACACACATGAGCTAATATTCATCAGTCTAGCAAGGTACCAATTAGGATCAAAACAAAATGCCTCATTCATGATTCACAAAATATGGACAACATATGTTAAAAGCATACCCATGGCATAATCATATTCAAAACAACTAATAAACTTCAAAACAGAACCAGTTCATGTTTAAATGCTACTGATGCAATAAATCAGAAAGTTTAGTGGTGCTTACCTCTTGCAGCCTCCAAAATAAGCTAGCAACCAAAACAACTTTGAAACCCTTTCCCTTTGCAAGCTACCAACTGGTTTCAGAATATCTTGAGAGAAAAAAAGGAAAACCACTCTTCTTTTTTTGCAAATAGCTTACAAGTAGGATGATAAATTTGTGATGAAAGGTTTAAGAAATGGTGAAGAAATGAGTGATTTTCGTGGGAATTTTCTCAGAGAAGAGCAAAATGTAGATTTGGGATTTCTTCAAAATGGAGGCTAGGGTTTGGTTCCAATGTTCTGCAACTTATATAGGGTGTGAAAAATGGAATTTGAGGGATTTACTAAGGTGAAAGATTAAGGGACCAGATCATACATGTCCATGGCTGTTGGGATCAAATGGTGAGGGAATGAACAATACAAGAGGGGACAAATTGTTGAGCTACAGCTAGGGGTGGCTGGTTGCAACAGAGAAAGCAAACTTGTCTCTTCCTCTTTTGGGCAAAAGATTCAAAATATCTTCATGAGGGGTACAAGCTTTGTCCCTCTTGTTATGGCAATATTTGGTGGGAAGACAATATCAGTTCATGCGCATGGTTTTGGGAGCAAGGCTGATGGTTTTCATGAATCAAAATATAAGTTTTGAAAATGTGCTCAAACCCTTAACTTTGATCAATGATATCTTGGCACTCAAAAATCCAATTGCCCTAAACTTGAGTTCTTGGTAAAGAGGGCATGGAATAGAACAACTTTCATGTTGACGAAAGTTCCATTGGATCATTGGAGGACCATGAAATTTGAGGTTGAAAACCATGCCACGATATCTGTCCACAAATAACTTAGAAAAATTCTAAGTTATGGATTTTATCTTATTTTTTCTCAACTTTGATTGATCATAACTTGAGCTCCAAATATCCTATGATTATGAATTGGTACTCAAAAGAAAGTTTGAAACACAAGGAACAACTTTGATGTTGGCCAGAAGTTCATTTGAAACCTCTATCATGAAGGAAAATGGCTTTGAATATGGCTGTTCCAAACATAAAACTTTCCATAAATGGAAGGTTCTAAAACCCTAATTCCCAAAAAAGGAAACTTTCAACAACTCTTGACTTTTTATGATCCTCTTGACTTTTCTTGATCAAATTTCATCCATTGGTCATATTGAAATTGAGGATCATGATCTTGACCTCAAAAAGTCAGGAGTTGACTTTTCGCTGCATAGTTGACTTTTCTCCGCATCTCCCGATTTTCAATCAACTGAGCAATTGGAGCTCTTCTGATAAAAATTCATGATCGATCTTTCATCCTCAAACACCTTAGGGAATGTGGAAGTCCATAGAAACAAGTTTGCTTCAAGAAACAAATTTTATACTGAGTAAAAAATCGAAACCTTAATTTCTCCTTTCTTGGCCTGAGGCCTTGTGCAAATGAACTGAATAACCTTTCCTCTCCACCACAACCTTTGAGACACTCAAAAAACTTATATATCATGCTCCCGCCAATGATAAAACCTTATGGACCCCTTGGCAGTCTTCTGATGGTTTATACCAGTGCCTTTGCTTGAGCTCGAAGCCAATAAAGATTTTCTTTTTAAGTGGTGCACAGACAAACACTTGATCCCCTGTAAATGCAAAATGTTATGCAATGCAATATGCTAGAACAATGAAATGAAACATAAACCAAGTAAAGAAGAGGTTGGTCAAATTTTGGGGTGCAACAACATCCATGACAGCAGTTATGTCATCTACTCTTGTTAGCTCCTGCTGCACCAGATGTCATGATATTGGTAATGACATCTTGCTTACAACACATGACAACAGTTCTGTTATCAGCTCCTGCTAGCTCCTGCTGCACCACTACTCCTATTGTTTCTCACACATGACAGTAGTTATGTCATGACAGCAGATGGATGTCGTGATGGATGTCACGATATTTAGCATGACATTCACATTAAAGCACTCCACAACAGTTCTGTCACCACATCAGATGGAGATGTTATAGCATCCTGCTTAACATCAGTGCAGGATCATGTTTTACCAAAATTTAGCCAATCATAGAACCATGGACAATTCTATATCATAGAATCGTGGAACTAACACCCATGACGAAAATTCTTAGTTTTTGCAACTATATCTCTTCTAAACCTCATCCAAACATGCCCTAACATACCCAAACATCTAATATCAACAATCCAACATTACATATCATGCACATACCATTAACACAATATATATGCATTAGTCATCATAAAAATTCATCAGTTTTGTTTTTCCATGTATTCAAGCTTTCGTTCATAACACTAAACACACAATAATGAAGGTCACGACATTCAGATTCAATTGCATTCGCCATGCATAAAGATAAGTAAT
Source organism: Lathyrus sativus (assembly GCA_963859935.3). Lineage (NCBI taxonomy): Eukaryota > Viridiplantae > Streptophyta > Magnoliopsida > Fabales > Fabaceae > Lathyrus > Lathyrus sativus. Next base: position 170,190,382 of record OZ012740.1, on the reverse strand, counting down.
ATAAGGAGCATAAATTTACACGTCAATGGAGGAAAAATCTAGAGGAGGGTGAGGATCCATGTCTACGCTTCATGCAATAACAACTATATTAGAGTAGTTTCCTCCCCCCTTTACCTGAATTTCCAACAATCCCCAAGCTCTAGCTATGATGATTTTCTTCTCCCTTAACTCCTTTTTATTCTCTTCCCACTTTACCTCATTTTCCCACTTTTGTAACTTTTACGTATCAGTAAAATTGACTCCTCTTTCTATTCCTATTTATTCTAACCTGATTATGTTTTTAACTGCTCATTCACACTTCTACCCTTCATTTAAATTTGATTCTCACCTCATTATCCCATATCTTTATACTAATTTCAATTTCCTCCTAAATCTCACTATTTTATTATTTTCTATTTATTTAATTGATATTCTACTATTTTAATTAAATACTAATCAAAATTCTAATACCCCTGTTGTACCCCAAAATTTGACCAACCTTTTTCTTTACTTGGCTTATGTTTCTTTTTATTTTAGAATTTGCATTTGCATAACATTGTCCTTTACAGGGGATCAAGAGAGGTGTTCCATTCAAGAGAAGAGTCTCAAAGGTTGCAAGCTCAAGCAAGAGTGTTTATTCAAGTCATCAAGTGCTTACAATCATCAGGAGGTGGTCATAGCTCTTTGAGAGAGAAGATGGATGTATGCTGCTTATCTCCTATCTTGGAGGTCAACTAGGGATCAGCAGGGGTTCATAAGATCATGGTTATGGATAAGAGGTGTTTGAGAAGCTCATTGAGTGCTCTGGAAGCCATTGTGAAGCTCATCTAAACATTTATTTCACTTGTAAGAGGTCACAGTCAACGGTTGTGCACCTAGGGTTTCATCTAGTCAACTCAAGGTCAACTGTGGACTTGAGGGAGTTTGAGACTTGGTTTTAAGTAATTGGAGCTATAGGGAGTTATGTTAAGACATATAGGATTTCATTTCAAGTTCAAATAAAGAAGAATCAAGAGTTCAAGAAGTTACTAAATTAGGGTTTCAATGTAAAATCCTCTTCTTTAGTGCTCAACTTCAAGGATAATTTACTTCATGATGCAAGTTCAATCTCACTTTCATGCAAAAATGAAACTTTTAGGGAATGTTCTTAGCTTTCTTTTGAGTACTAGAACTCATCCATGAGATTTGTGGAGCTCAAGTTATGATGCCAACAAGTTAGAGGTCTTAGATGAACATATTTTTGGTCAAATAAAAGTCAACTCACTTCCAAGGCACTTTTGACCTAGGATCAAGTTTCTCCTCAACTTGAAGTGAACATGAAAGTTTTTCCTTATGATGTTAGCTTTCCAAAAAGTGTTAGAAGTCCTTGATATCATTTGTGGAACTCAAGTTATGGACCTTACAAGGCAAGGGTATTTTGGGAAAGTTTGATTATAGGTCATTTGTTACATAGGTCATTTTCAGGCACTTATGTACTTCAAATGTACTTTCAACCAACATGAAAGTTTCTCCTAAAGACCTTATTTACATCTAAAAACCCAAGGATCATGTGAATTATGATTTATTATGGACATGTGGTGAGATTTTCAAGTGAAAATTGAACTTTGAAGTATGATTTGAATTCAATACATTATCGGTCATGGTTATGTCTTATTTTGGTGCAATTCACTTCAAGGCACACTCATGAGCAAATTGCAAAATTTGGTTTTGGTTCAAGTAAGCTCAAACACATGAAATTCCACATTCCTTCACAAAGAAGTTTCCATTCAAAACATGCTAATTGGATCAAATCAAAGGCCCAAACCATTTCTCATGTCAAATTAAGTCCACATGCTGCAGATTGAAGTGGTTTTCATGTGTGTATGCAAGCAATTCACATGTGCATGAAGAGCTTGCCATTTTTGGGCATTTTTCAAATTCATCAAATTAAGGCTTCATGGGCCTCCAAAATCCTTTCAGATCCATTGTATATAAGTTCAAAACGCGCCTTGAGAGCTCAGAAGTTGATTTTGAGGTTGGAGAGAGCATTTTCAGTTTTGAAATTCTCAAAGAAAATTTAAAATCGAATTCATTTGTTCTTCACAAATCAAGGAAAATTGAAGCGCAATTCATCTTCCTTGAAGTATTTGGAGTGGATCTGGATCATTTGAAGCAAGTTTACACGTCCGAGAAGCACCAACGGAGTGTCTTCGTTCAGTAAGTTTCCAATCAACTTTTCTCTCATTCTAGGCCATGAATTAGGTTCATACTGATTGCATCTGAAGCCCTAACTCGTGTAGGCCATGTTTGATCCATTATTGTTCATGCTTGATAGAGTTTTCAGTTGTGCATCTCAAACTTGACGCGTTTGATTCTCTTAATTTGTGAAGGTTTGGGATGATTGGATCTTGGATTCATGACCTATGTGAGTTCAGCTTTAATTTGGTATAAGTTTTGTGAAGTTTGGTTGAGATCTGATTACCTGAGCTCCGGCCACCTCACCGGAGAAGACGACCAGAGCTAGGGCTCCGACGCCTGGTTCATTTGACCTCAGATCGGAGGTGGCGAGGGTTTGAAGCTTTGACCATGCGTGTGTTAGTTTCTCATTGGCTTAACCTTGCATATTTGGCAGTTTGACTCCACCTGGATTAAATGAAACATTGCGTTTCATTTAATCAGAGGTGTCTTGTGGATTGGGCCTCTTTTGCTATTGGCACCTCCAATATTTTGAGCCCATAGAGCGCTGAACTGCTTTGCTTTGTTTCTGGAATTACTTTCACACCCCCTAACCACTTGCATTTTATTTTCTTTTATTTCATTTTCTTTTTTGCTTTTTAATTATTAAAAATGCTTCCAAATATTGGAAAATTCAACAAAAAATATTTTCAAACACTTTAAAGTCTTAATTAATTTTTCATAATTTTTAATTTTGATTTTCTTTTATTTTTCAATTTAATTTGAATTTTGTGATTGGAAGTGTTTTTAATATGGTTCTTCTTTGATCATGCTAGCTTTGTGGACCATTTGCAATCACCAATGAGTGAGGTTTCTTCTCCACTTTGATGATGGATTGAGGTACTTTTGAGGCTGATTTTGGTCCATGTTTGATTAATTTTTGTTTGACTTTGTGTTGCTTTTGTTTGACCCTCCGATAATAACTCCATAAGGTGGAGCACCCTAGTTGATTGAATCATTTGGTGATGCCTTGAATGGAATTTGGTTTGGATGTTTTGGCCTTTGGTTACCAACATGCATAAGAGCTTTGTGTGCTATTTGAGATTTATTGAACACTTCTCCTATTTTTGGTGAACCTTGCAAGTCAAGTCACCCTAGTTGAGGTTCATACAAACTAGTTGACCTAGTTCCTTTGGGAGATGACCTTTGTGGATCTCATTTTCATCCTATGCTTCTTGATCCACATTCTTGACATGTTTAGGATGTTGGTTTCAATTTTATAGGTCACACACTTGTTTGGTTTGTGTTACAAGTCACTTTAAAGTTGGGCTTTCCATTCATGTTTGAATGTTGAAAGTGGTTTGAACTTTGGTTCTTTCCCTTGCCCTAGCTTGTGATTTGCCTTGGCTTTGTTTCTTATCTTGTTTGTAAGCTTTCTCCTATTGTTCTCACTTCTGTCCATTGGACCTTGAGTCCCTTTCAAGATGATTTGGTACTCTTTGGTTGTACTTTGAGTTGGTCTTGAATGGTGAATCACTTTGAGAACTTGTTTGTGTTTTCTTTTTGCATGATCAATGTGATGCTTTTGGTTGAGATAATTCTCATGTTGCTTGCTGCCCAAGCCTATTTTCCCACCCTCATCTTGATCATGGCTTCTTCTTTTGCTTATTTGCAACTTTTTGATACTAGTGATTGATGCTTGAATGGTTATAGGAGTTGTAACTTCTCCCATTTCATCTCACTTTCTCTTTGACTTGTTTAAGTAATTTACTTTGCATATTTTATTTATTTTGCATCTCTTGCATCTTGCATATCATGTTTGCGTCTTCTATTGACTTTTTTAAGTCATCTTCATCTCTTTCTTTCATCTCACTTGTGATTGATTTTATCTTGTGTTTACTTGGTTTTCTTTGCCATGATCCCTTAGGATTCCTAGTCCCATTTGTTTAAGGTGGGAGTAGGAGAGACATTAAGTGTTAAATCCAAGCATGATAACATTAGGGTAGACCTTTCCCCTTTTAATCTAAATCTTAGGAGCACATTGCATGATAACATTAGGCTTGAGTTTGTTTCCCCTTAGTTGTGTCTTCTCTCTTCTCATCTCAAAACTTCTTCAAAACATGTAATAAAGGATAATGAGTGTTGTACGCTACGAGCCTTAAGCATTTGGGAAATTATGATTGGGAGGCCTCATCTCAATTGTCTAGAGTGTTTAGTGTATGCCCTTTAGTGCAACATGAATTACAAAAACAATTCAATTCACTTCTTCTTCATAAAAGACTCAAAAACAAATATCAAACCTTTTTTTTATCCTTCGGGATTGTTTCGAAAATAATTTTCATAAAAAGAGTGTTGTTAACTCTTGGTTCTACCGCAAACAGGTAACGCCTAAGTCTCCAATGGTCGAGCAGCAATACACCTAACTGCTAGAACTAAGGTTTAATCCTACTCGGGTAAAACACTTAAACCAATCTATAGTCGTGTCAGCCCGAACTACGTTTGCTCTGATTTCTCGTACTAGACGAGGATACGTAGGTACAAGACGACGATGTCTTGGCGAGCAACCTTCCCCACCTTTCACCCGTAGTTTTCTAAAGTACGTTGACTCTGACTTTCCCATTGCACGAGGGAGTACGTAGGCATAGAGCGGAGATGCTCTATCGAGTCTCTTTTCTTTTCTTTCGTCCCTATGGCTATCCCTATAGTTTAACACCCCTTAGATAGATAATAAGCGTGGATCCTGTTGAGTACAACGGGCATGAGGGGTGCTCATACCTTCCCCTTGCATAGCCGACTCCCGAACCCGAGATTTGGTTGCGATGACCTTGTCTTTTCCCTTTTTCGTAGGTTTTCTCTGATTGTTTCCTTTCCCTCTCTTTGGGATAAATAATGAACGGTGGCGACTCTTGTGTCTTCTTCCGGCTCCTTTTTCGCAATAGCGACAACCCCCCAAACACCACATAACACATATTATCATCAAAGAAATGATTAAAAACATATTAAATAATTTAAATAGTTAAATAAAGCAACAAAATTCAATTAAATAAGTTAATTGAATATGAGGTGTTATAGGAAACAAGGCTTGTGAGCTATTACAGTCCGTAATAGCTATTACGTGTGGTTGTAATAGGCCTTTAATTTTTTGTACTGGGTGGTTGGATTATCGTGATTAACTTAAATTTTCACACCGATTCTGTTTTGGGATATTTCCAAGATTGCCTTAAATCAAAAGTGGGAAAGATCGGGTGAAGAAACGAGTAAATTAATTGGTGATTCTTTTTAGAGTAATAAAACATAATAATTGAGTTATCATGATAATGTCGAAAATCTAGAGAAGTTGAGTAAATAGAGTATTACACTTGCAAGAACATGAGCAATGAGTAGCAGATGTTATTGATTAGAGTTACGAGTTAGAATAAAAGCCTAAATGTTGAATGATGATTTTTATGTATTCGACTATAAGATGTCAAATGATGAATTTTGATGTATTTGATTATACGATGTTGAATGATGAATGATGAATGATGAATGAGGAATGTTAATGTATTTGATTATAAGATGTCGAATGATGAATTTTGGTATATTGAATATAAGATTTCGGATGATGAATGTTGATGTATTTGATTATAAGATGTCGAATGATGAACTTTGATGTATTAACTATAAGATGTCGAATGATGAATGTTGATGTATTTGATCATAAGGTGTTGAAAAATATGCATTTTTTATGAATATTGATGTTGCGTGGATATCCATTATTTGATGAATATTGAGGTTGCGTTGTTTACGCTATGGTGTTGTTGAAATAGTTCACGAGAATCGAAGATGATGGACTTCAGTTTGACGATATAGGACTTCGGTGCAATGATGTAGAACTTTGGTTCACTGTTATAGAACTTTGGTCCTGTGTTGTGATTGGTACTTGATGATGGGTATAGGAGGTTTAGATGTAGATTGTTTGCATTTGTTTGATCATGCATCATGTATATCAAAGTTTAAGTTGAGACTTCAGTACGATGGTGATGAACTTCCGTCTGACGATGATGGACTTTGGTCCAGTGTTGTAGGATTGTACTACATGCATGAAAGTAGAGGAGTTGAGCATCATGTTGCATTATTGAATGAATTATCTTATTGAGCGTGGTGTTTGAATGAGTATTATAAAAATGTGTTTGTTAATCGTATGATGATATCCTGTTTCGTATTTATGACTGAATGTGTGAGATGTGTTACCCATGTTGTTATTATGCCAATGATAACTGTCAGACGTATTATCAACCCTTTGTTGTTTTTGTACGATAAAAATGTGAAATAACACAGGCGACTCTCAGAGTGAGTTTGAGGACTGATCCAACTTCTAGTAGAAGATGTTTGTTTTGATTTCATGTTGTTTCATGTTTGTCCAAACTTCGATGTTGGCTAATAATTGTAGTTACTCGTAGCTCTGATATTGTAACATTGGACGAAGATCTTCATTTGTTAATTGTCGCAACTTGAATTGGTTACTTAATTTATTAATATTCTGATTATTATCCTTTATTTGGAATAGATGTGGAATTTTGGTGTGTAATGGCCCAATGTTCTAATACTCTAAACAATTTTAAGTTTAAAAAAATGAAAAATTTCATCGAGGTTTTTAGGGTGTTACAACACACTTCATACATACTGCATAATTGCTTATTGCTTCTAGGATGACACACTCACTAATATGAAGATGGACTTACATCACAGTAGGAGTTCTCCATTCTACATTCACTACCAAGATCGATAAAAGGGATTTTTAGGTTTTTGAAGTTGGTCATCACTCAAGAGCTAATGCAAATAAGATAAAAGTGAAAGGTAAGAAGCAAATGCTTATGTGTTTTTGCAGATTCTAGAGAATGAAGAGCGGGGTGATTGAGAACAAAGATTTTGAAGCCCAAAAAATTTCAACAATGCTCATAGGAATCATAAAGAGAAGAATAAAATTGATTTTGCACCATGACGAAAGAAGTCGAAAAAGAGAAAAACTAATGTTGGGTTCTTTATTTGTAGGCAGAGAGAACGACAATATCAACGATAGAGAATCAATGAAAAATTAAAAGCCACGACCAACAGACAAGATAAAACGTCGATTCTATAATGACACTTGTGCACTCAAATTTTTTAAGTGTGTCACCTTTCTACCCTATGCGTGTAAGGATACATGGTGAGGTAAATACATTACTAATTACAAGGACAATGACTTATAGGAAAATTGTTTTAGACTAACTAAAGGCCTAATAAAACCAACCAAACTATGTGGCCCAATCCAAATAAAAACTCCATTAACTAACTAATAGTTGTACCTTCAGTTTAAAGCATCATCTTCAAGCACACCACCATTCTCTTATAAATTAATTAATTTTACTTATTAAAATAAATGTATAAACAAAAGATAAAATAACATTTTGATTAAAATGCCCTTAGTAATTTTTTAACATACATGTGTAAAAATTTAAATGATAATTTTTATTTAATATTAATTTTAAATGAAAATTAAGTAAGAAGTTAATAGTAGAAAGTTCGGTAAGAAATTATGTAGGAAATTAATGGAAGATATTGAATAAATTATACATTAAAGTAAGGATAAAATTGGAAGAGAAATAGGTTACACCAAAATACCATGTTTTGCATATATATATATATATATATATATATATATATATATATATATATATATATATATATATATATATATATATATATATATATATATATATATATATATATATATATATATATATATATATATATATATATATATATATATATATATATATATATATATATATATATATATATATATATATATATATATATATATATATATATTAAATTAAAAATTAAATGAATTAAATAAAAAAAAATACACGAACCACATGCACTCATTTAATTCAACTAACATGTACAATTGAACTACCCCACCAATTCAATTAAATAAAATTTGAATAATAGTATATAGTGTTAAATAGAATATTTTGCAAATGATAGACTAGTGGCTATTTTAAATAGATTTTTCTATTAATTTCAATAATATTTTTTCTAGTCAAATTTGCTTATAATGATTATAATAATAATAAGAGGATATAATAATGTTTATAATAGTGAATGGAATGTATAGTGATTTTTCAATATGACTCATTTTCAGCATGTAGCCCTCAACTCTTAAGTGAAAGGTTTATTTATTTATTTGTTAAATGGTTTGATGGTTGAAATTTATATTTTAAAGATCAATAAATAGAATGTCGTGGATTCTAATATCTTTTATATGTATAATTATTAATTGAGTTGACTTAATAAAATATTTGTATTTATTTATTTTGCGTCTAAACAAACAGTTATGTATTCGTCTGTTTGTTTTTTATAATACTTACGTGTATAAAATATAAATCGTATTATTATATTTATTAAATTTTAATTTTATTGATTTTCATTTATAAAATATTAGTAATAGATAATAAACATTCCTATAACCATTTTTTATTAAAAGAAAAATTGAAAAAAAATATATTTAAAAAAAGAATTAACTCAAAATAATGTTTTGTCATTATATATAGGTAAAGATTAACAAGTTATTTAATTAAACCTCGTTGAAGAAATGAAAAAATAAAAAATAAAAAAGAGAGAGAAAAAATTGCAGCAGGGTAAAAGCGGTCCCCTAGCAAGTTAGGGGCGGAAACAAACAATGGAGGAAAGAACATCCACGGCAACAGAGACAACAAACGACGATGTTTGGTCCAAAGACACAGTCCCCAAAGTCTTGAAACTCGTTTCTTCCTCCACTTCTTCTCTCACTCTCACTCACACCGACCTCGTTTCTCTCCTCCTCGTCAGTCCCTTCCTCTATCGTACCCTTCTCTCTTCTCAAACCCTCTGGCAAGTAAGTCTTCAACACCAATCTTCACCTTTCCTTTCCCCTTCATTCTTCTATTACTAATTTTTCTCTTCTTATTAGTTACTCAATTTCCGTGAGTTGAATAATGCCGGAAATCGCCTTATAGCTGCTCTTTCTCTGGTACGTTAATTATCAATTTTCATTTTCATTCAATTTAGATGAAATTTTATACTTCTGATTAATACTGTTTTGCTATGGAATTTGATTGTTTATTCTTGTAGCCTAGATACAGCCATGTAAAAGAGATTAACCTTGAGTTTGCAAGAGACATTGAAGACACACATCTCATGCTTATTAAACAAAAGGTAACGATAGTTGAAAATGTTTGCACAATGATGTAGAAATGTAGAATATAGATTGAATGTGATTTTCTGACTAGATTACTTTAAGCATTTCTAGTGTTTTGATTCTCTTCAAAGCTTGGAGTCTTTAAATCTCAACGTCTGTCAGAAAATATCGGATACGGGAATTGAAGCCATAACCAGTTGTTGTCCTCGGCTAAAAAACTTTTCCATCTACTGGAATGTGAGGTGCGTTAAGTTTTTTTCTTAACGCGCAATGTTGGATTTAGCTGTTGAGAATATTGGTTTGGATTTAATTTAGGAGTGTTCTTTCAGGGTAACTGATAGTGGACTGAAGCATATAGTGAGGAACTGCAAACACATAGTTGATTTGAATATAAGTGGCTGTAAGGTACATGATGATACCTTGGAGTTGTGATTTTATATAACATTACTATTGAATGTTTATTTATACAGTTTTGTTATTTATAAAGAAATGCATGCGTACAGTGCATGTGTGTGTGCTCGTGTGTCTGAGTGTGTACGTGCGCGCTATTCAACTAAAATCAATTTTGAATGTCAAGTTCGTGACTGTGAATTATATTGTATGCACTAGAGTTCTGAATCATCTTGTTAGAAAAAGATGGTGTTTTTTTATATTTTAAATTTGGCACTTGTATCTTTTGAAATAAGTGATTTGATATGATAATTGCAGAATATTTCAGATCGAGGTGTACAATTTGTTGCTGACAATTACCCAAAACTAGAGTCGCTAAACTTGACAAGGTATAGATTGTAAATATCATGACTCAAATGATGAGTTATATGCTTTTTTTTACCCTTTTACATTAGCTGTCTGAAATTGTTTGTGTTTAGATATTTTGAGATTATGTTATAGATTTAGATGATTAGATGCTGATCTTAACCCCTAATCAAAGGATTTGATTGTTCATATTGATTAGTATAAAGTATATTTGAGGTATTCGGTATATAAGTTATCTCCATTATATGTTGCTCAACATCTACTCTTCTATTCAATATGGCACTTCTAACTCACACTTGACATATCAAGTATCAACATTCTCTCCCTCAACTGTGAGACTCTTCGCATCTTTGATACAATGCTGGGAACCACTTCCGCTCTCCCAGACCTCCACCGAGTCAAACCAGATTCTGATACCTCTGTTAGAACTTCAGGGGAAGCCTAAAACACTCTGGTAGATTATCAAATTGGACTAATGAGCAACCATACAAGTGAGGTTGGAACTAACTAGATGCATATGATATGCACCAACTTGACAGGGAGTGTTGAGATATTTGAAATTATATTATAGATTTAGATTTGATTTGATGTTGATCACCGATCGGTCAAGGGATTTGACTATACATATTGAGTCGTATAAGTAAATACATTGAGAGTTAATCTAGCAAGTCATTCAAATTGATTCTAGTCCCTTTTCAAGAGTTCGATTGATATGCTCTTTTTGATGACTAGTATAAAGGAGTGGATCAATTATATTGTTTCTATTTTTTTCCCTAGTTCTATGTAAGATGCAAATATATTGTTTCAATTTTCTATTTCTTCTGGGTTCGTAACGTGTATATATATATCTCATAATTTGACACCTAGGTGTGTCAAGTTAACCGACGAGGGGCTGAAGCAGTTGTTGCAGAAATGCCTATCCCTTCAAAGTTTGAATCTCTATGCAGTGTCTAGGTAGGAATTGAAACTCATCCTATTGAAGTTCAATTTGTCTTTACCTGAAAATTCACCGCATTACTCGTATTCAGTTTCACAGACGAAGCTTACAGGAAAATTGGCCTTCTGACACGTCTCACGTTTTTGGATCTCTGCGGTGCCCAGGTAAAAATCTGTGGTTGTTGAAGATTTCTCCACACAACCCTATCTAACGCAAACTGCTAATAGAAATAAGTTTGGCTCGCAGAATCTCTCCGATGAAGGACTTCAATGTATTTCGAAATGCAAGAACCTTGTATCCCTCAATCTGACTTGGTAAATTTTTTATCAAATATCAACTTGAATATCCGTCTATCTCATTTTATGAAAATAATCGAGCTGTATCTGATTTTACGTGATAGGTGCATACGTGTGACAGACGAAGGGGTTATAGGCATTGCAAAGAGTTGCATCTCTCTTGAATTTCTAAGGTATTATGATATTTTGAGAAGTTTATAGCACTTGGATAATTGTTATCCTAGAATCATTTTTGGCTTGATGTATTGGATGGTCATATTTGTAGCTTATTCGGAATAGTTGGCGTGACCGATAAATGTCTCGAGGCACTCTCAAAGTCATGTTCCAACAGCATTACGACTCTTGATGTGAACGGATGTATTGGCATTAAGGTACATTCCAATTTCAAAGAAGCTCTATACTACTTTAACTGAAACATTGTCGTCTAACAATTCGAGGTTTTGTTCTTGCAGAAACGAAGCCGCGCAGAGTTGCTTCAGTTGTTTCCATATTTGAAATGCTTTAAAGTGCATAGTTAGTATGTGGTTAGCGAAACTTTTGGTAACAAAAATATTCTATTTTTTCGACCGGAGCAAAATAATCTCCGAAATGTTATTTTAAGTTATGTAACAGTGTGTCCAACAACACGTGAACTTACATTTAACTATACTTTTTTTCTTCAAATTACTGTGATAATAGATATTTATTTGTGGAGTAAATAGAACCGTTCTCATTAGCTAAACCATTTAAAAATGAATACTACCCATTAAAGAGTCACAGAAGTATTTTGAAACTATTAAAAGTGAGATGATTTCACCACTTCTCAGCTTAATAAGAAAAAGCTTGATTATTGTTTTTGACATTAGAATTTATTTTATACCAACTATTAATAGTTAATGCATATAAATTTTCTGTATTAGCATTCAATAATCAATACAAGGGTATGTTTGGCGCCGTTGTAAATTTTTACATTTTTATCTTAAAAATTAACTTTTAAATTAGAACTTTTTGAAAAATTTAGATTTAAATTTGTTTTTCTTTTTCATTTTTTGGATACAGTTTTTAACTAAAATAAAAAATTTAGGGGTTGTTTGAATGAGTTTTTGTTTTTAATTTTTATAAATTAATTTTAAAAAATTGTTTTGAAGAAAAAATTAAAATAAAATATATTTGATAATCTTAATTTAAAAAGTTATTTTAAAGTTATACAATATTACAAATTTGTGATTAGTTAAAAATGTATGATTTTTTTTTACTCTTAATTTCCAAAATTAAAAATTAAAAAACCAAAACATCTAAAACATATTTTAATTATTTGGTTTTTTTTCAAATAAGTTTTATTATTTTTAAAATTTAAAAACTCCAAGGTTTTATAAATCTAAATCAAACAATCCTTACTAATTGATTTTTAATTTCTTGTTTCTATTTTGTACACTTGTTGCATCACATTTCCGTGGTCTTCTTTTATCTCTCCCAATTTCCAGGGTGAAAATAGGTTGGCTTGAGCTAGACTTTGTCAAGCTTAACTTTGACCTGTTCAAAAAATTGAAGTTTAAGTCTGACCTATAGTTTGTCATAGACTTATTTTTAAGTCTGAGATTAACCTTTTCGAAAGTCTGATTAACCGGTTAACCTACATAAAAGTCTATTTATTTTAGATAAATATAAATAAGAAATTCAAATAATGTTTAAATAGACTAACAAACTAAAAGATCAATGAGACTAAAAGTTTATTTGCATTGACTTATTATAACTTACATATTAGCACAAGTTTTGCTAGACTATTTGTTTAAGAGAACTTATGAAAACAACTTTTGGCATTGTTCATAAAGTGTTTTTATCTTATTCATAAAGTGTTTTTATCTTATTTTCATAAATTCTTCAAGATAACCAAGTTTTATTTATGTATTTTAATTCAAAGTGGAAAACATAACATAATGACAATAAAATATTACTCATATTTATTTAAATAAGTCGGCCTGCGCAACACCCATATATCATACATGCCTAGAATTACATTATACATAGTTGTAATGTTAGTACTGAAATACATAAGTGCCTAATGACAACACTGTACATATTACATGCCCAAAATGTAACTACAACAATGACACAATATATACAAGGGTGCCCAAAATAAAACTAGGAACTAGATCATTGTAGAATGATCTAAAAAATATCTACACAGTAGAAAAGTTCATCCAAAACATTGAACAAGTAAGGGCACCAAACTATCTTGTCCTTACCCTTCACCTGTTTAGAACTACCTAAAAAATAATCAACAATATGGGGTGAGATAATAATCCCAGTGGGTTCCCTATCTTATGGGTCCACTCGCCTCTACAAGGTTCTAATCAAAATCTAACTTAAGTCATAGAGGGGAAAGACTTATGTTCACAAAACTTGAAATGTATGGAAACATGCCTCTTGAGTTCATCAACTCAAACAATCACTAATTAGAAACCATACCAGGGTATTTTTCCCCGACTAACCCTACGTCTAGGATTATCGACACGGGTCACGAATCCTTGTATCATACTTTGACTTTCTTGAACACTTCAAATTCTTCTATGGGACTCTAACCCATTTGCTTGCACTATGAGACTCTAACCCATTTGGTTGCACTATGGGGCTCTAACCCATTTGGTTAAACATATGAGACTCTAACTCATTTGGTTGATATGAAGTATCAGTGCATTCATCCAGATCTTACTTTATATAAGTATCATGATTTGGGATGACACAATCAAGGGTTGTTTCTGACTACGTTATTAGATATAACACAATGTGATTGTATTCTATAATCACAAGGCAATAACATTCACCTTCACATTTACAACAATAACACATGTTCCATACAATGCCTAGCATCCTAGTTACACAACTACTTGTCCATGATTCACACCTATGTATCATTGTGTACAAGCATTGTCATCTAAGTCATTCACCATACCCTAATTATCTTTCTAATTCATTCAATTACTCTTGCTTCTAAGGTTTCCTCACAAATCATTATGAATTTCCAATCATATTATCACGTATAGACAAGAAAGCAAATCATACACAGAAAAATATGCACAACCAACACAACCACAATTCATAGCATATATCATAATGTGGTTCATAAACATGCTTAACCAATTCATGACTAATACCCCAAACAAGAATCATGGCACGAACACGATTTCTCTTCACCCATATAACATACATAATAGTATATCATCACTATCCTATTCATGATTGGTATATATACATGTTTATATTCCAATATCTTATAGAGCATTGAAAGGGATTTCTAATGCTTCAAGTCTCGTAGAAATACGGTTCATGGTTTTCGAGTTATGGTGAAAACAAGGACCAAACAATTTTTCTGCGTGATGTCATGCTAGCCCGACGAGCTAGGGGCAAACTCTGGCGAGACAAGACAATGGAAAAATTCCCCATGCTCGCCTGGAGAAAACCCAACGAGAACAGCTCGCCTGGGGCTCACTCGACGAAGTTGACAGGACCCATAAAGTGTAGAAGCGTGTTTGGATGGTAAAAATGGTCTTACACATCAATACATATGATCATACTACACTCTATACCTAAATTCTTCCTCTGTAACCTTTATTTCTCATTCCTTGCATAATATTGTTTCTTTTCTAACAACTATGGTACTTAATTTCTATTTACCCAAGGCATGGTTCTTCAACAACATGGATACATACTCATAACAACAACCATATTCAACATTGAATCATAATAATCATGAAGAACATGGAGAAATATTTGTTCATAGCAATTATCATAATCAAGAGAAAGCATTCATCATGTTATCATGGATTTCTCCTAACTATCCTATGATTCAAAAAGAAAATTTAATTTCTAGAAATCATAAGGTGACTATCTAGAACCCACCTTGAAATTATGAATAAATTTCTCTTTCAAGATGATGGGATGAAATGAAGATGGTGATTCCAAGCCTTGATTCTCCAAGTTTTCCTCTTTTTTCCTTTCCCCACAAGTTCCTCTTCTTTTACCTCTCCCGCAAGCTTGTTTTTTCTTCTTTTTTCTTAGTATCCTCTACTAATGATACTGATGCATATAAAAGTGATTTCATCACATGTGGTTGGAAAGTGGCTAAGTAGGAATATGTGGTCACATGTTGGTTAGTGAAAAAATATGTGGATAGAAATGAGTATAGGTAGTAAAAAAATATCTTAAGTGCTACCAACTTATTTATTTGTTTTACTAGAGCAATTGACCCTAATAGTGTTATCAAAATGTCCAAATTAATAAAAGGTCGGTTCTAAATAATAATAATTAATCAATCTAAGTTCACTAGTTCTAACTGATAACTTTCAGAGTACATAGAAACTCAGTTGATCTCAATTGATATGAATTTGCATATTTAAGGAAACACGGGGTATTACAGCCTGATAGGCTTAAAAGGCTTTTTTATGGCCTGATGCATATCCTTTTTTAACTAAATAGGCTTATAAAAAGTCTAGGCCTTTTCTATTTTAAAAAAGTCTAATCTGGCATGAGCCTATGTAGGATAGGTCGTAGGTCCCTATAAAGCGGCCTGGCCTATTTCCACCTCTACACCTTACATTGATTTCTTGTGATTTATATAAGATATGCTTTTTTAGCATTAGGATATTTAAAAGGAAATTTTCGTTATACCCGTGTATTTTTTTTATAAAATGTATCAAAATTTAAATTGTTCTTTCTTAAAGTTATTTTTCAAATGTATTTATATTTCTCAATTGGTTTTACTTTTTTGAAATGTGAAATGAAGGATAATATGAGTAGGAACGTCATCTTTCTGGAAGTTAAATTTTAGAGTCCAAGTAACATTTTATATTAGGATGGTGTTTACTACACCACATGTAGTGATCGCAAACCTAATAGAAATTCCAAATTGTCATTCGTATTGTTTGGATTTCAAAATTTGAACGCCCATATTATTAACCACATCACTTCATCAGCACTCCCATATGTGTTTCCTTATAATGGGGTGAGTTAGGATATCATAATCTAGACAAACTAGTGGTCAATTTTGTCACTCATTAATATGAGTTTATTTCAGAACACATGGGCATGTCCAAATTTTAAAATGGCATAGTGGAATCTCCTTCTGCATCTAGTATAATGTAATAATGTAACACTCTATAAAATTGTTCTGGACTGGGAACACTCCTCGTCGGGGAGGGCCCAATAAAGGAAATCTATCATCTCACACGGAGAACACTCCTCACATGTTTTCCCCACGGTTTCCACGTGCTCCTTACGCGGGGATACGTCATCAGCCAGCTACCAGCGTCCGAAAGAACAGGTCCTCCACCTTTCGAAGTTCACGGAGGCACATTATAAATACCCTCTTCCACAAGAGGGTCATGTATTCTAACTCTTCTATGTACTTGCTTTCTCTCTTGCTGAAACTTACTTTAGCATCGGAGTGCCTTGCATTTACACCCCCTACTCTTCTCCACCACTGGTGAACTAGGAGCTCACGACGTGTTGCTGGCTATTGATCCCCTTTTTGATCTGGTAAGATTAGTGGCACCGTCTGTGGAAACCTTTTGCTTCCCCGTCTTTTCTTTCTCTAAAATCAAAGGACCAAAGCAAACCTTCAACTTCCGTCGATCATGGCCAGTGCACACATTGATGATAACGTCCATGAATCTGCTTTCACCACCTTCGCCAACGGCGACAACCACGATCCCAATGTGGCTGTCCTTGTCAATGAGGGCGACCCTAGGGATGGGCGCACCGCCTCTCCCTCCCCCGATGATGCGATCTACAACACCGCCCAACATTTTGACAGTATGACTATTTTCCAACCAGTTCATGTGTCTCCCAACGCCGACCCGACCATGGTGGCCTTGTTCGCGATGATCAACCAGAAAAATCTGATGATCTTCTAGTAGAACGAATGAATCGGGATGTTGGAGAAGGAATGAAAATAGCGCTCTCCCCCGCAAAGACATTGGTGCCCGGTTTCTCGTAGCCCATCCTCACAACAACGAGAGACCTGTCTTCTCTCTTCCCTACATAGATTCCAAAGGGATGGATCGAGGAGCCCCTCCCCACCACAATCTGGACGTCGCCCGCAACTGGAAAGGCCTCATCCTGTGGCCACCTAGAAGTGTGACCACACTCCTCCCCATAAAGAGCGACGCTCCCCGACTCCCAAGAGAAACAAATCTGGCTAGAAGGCGGAGAAACCGAAGAGTCGGCCAAGGAGTTCACCACACCGTGGCAGGAGCCCTCGATACGATCATTCCCCTTCTCACTCACCAGTCCGCAGCAAAGAAGATGACACCGCAATCTACTATCCAGAGCCATCATGGAGGCTCCTCTCCCCGTCGGGATGGAGAAACCACCGAGTTTGGCGACCTACGACGACACGATCGACCCAGACGACCATTTTGAGAGCATTGAGACGATGCTCGACTATCACAACATCCAGTGAGCCATAAAGTGTATACTCTTCCCCACGTCCCTGAGGAAGGGCACGATGGCATGGTACAAGAGCCTCGATCCCGAATTTATCACTTCTTAGAAAGAGATAAAGAAACAGTTCTCCAGGCACTTTACCACCTCTCGGCGACATCTGAAGGCAGAGGCGTCTCTAGAGGCTATTATTCAGGGGAAGGGCAAATCTCTCTGGGATTATATAGAGAGATTCAACCGAGAAGTCGTCCAGGTCCCCATGACCGACTGGATGAAAAAATATTTTCTCGAGCAAGGGCTACGTTCTAACAGCAACTTCGCTAAAGCGGTAGGCATTGAGGCGTCTGACTCGCTGGACACCTTCTCCTCAAGGCACAAGTGTACATCTAATATGATAAGATAGAGGTTTCCAACAACGCCTGCGACTCATGGAACCAGGAGGGTTATAAAGTCGTGGCTCGCGATGACTCTTTGGCTCCCCGACGAGGCAGGGAGAGAAGAAGAGAAGAAAGGCCCCGCGACTCCCGAGAACACAGGGGCCAGTAGGCCGTTTCACAAAGTACACGCTACTCACCGCTCCCCGCAAACACATTCTGGTCGAGTGCATCAACTCAGAGTTCTAAAGGCGTGGGGTCCGCTTTCCAAAGCCGACGCCCCCAAGCCCAATGTTGACAAGTCCAAGTACTGGCGGTTCCACAGGAGCCATGAACACGTCACTGAAGACTGCATCCATCTCAAGGATGCAATCAAAATCCAGATCAAGGAAGGGCATTTAAATCAGTATACTAGAAGGAACGAAGCTCCCGGACAGGAAGCCCGCGAGGTGAAGAAGATCGAGGAGGTGACGCCACCCTCCGACGGTGCTGGGCTGCAGGTCACCTTGTGCGTCTCCTGGCCGAAAGACTTCTACCTCCCCTATGAGGCCGACACACCTCTGTTTGCTCATAGAAAATGGGATAACTTTCCTTCCGCTATGGTGATATCCGACGCAGGGTTCAACAAGCTCTCTGTGGGGTCAGTAAAGAGGAAGTTTGACGAGCTAGTCGATGCAAACTCGAAGCAGAACGCCGCCCTTGACAGGTTTGAGGGAAAATCAAACTCGACTACTTTCTACCTCGAGGAGCTACTGGGTGGCGCCCCTAATTCCAACAATCCTATGCTGATTAGAGCCCAGATGGCGAACTTCGACGTCCGCCGCATCCTCATTGACCAGGGGAGCTCGGTCTACATAATGTACGCTCATCTGTTCACCACTCTTCAACTCAATGAGAGGCATCTGACTCCACACATCGGCTCAGACTTGCAAGGCTTCAATGGAACCACCACGAGGCCGTGGGGCTACGTTGAGCTGCTCATCACTTTTAGGTCTGAGGAGACTGCCAAGCAGGTTAAACCCCGCTTCCTGGTGATAGAATGCCCCTTTCTATACCAATGCATCATGGGAAGGCCAACCTTGGCCGAGCTGACTGCAGTACCATCCACGGTCCACCTGAAGACAAAGTACTACACGATCTGGGGTCGTGTCGTCACCCTCCACGTGGATATTGAAGCTGCCAGAAGGTGTTTTAAGGCGGCCACCAAGGGACTGAACTCAATCACGCCCAAGACCGCCAGCAAGCTAACCAGAGCCGAGGAGCAGAAGTCGTTGCCTCGTGTAAACTCAGTCGACCTCAACAGCTGCTTCCCCAGCAAGCAGGAGCAGAATGAAGTAGCAGCTGATGCCCCTCTAGAAAATGGTGGCAACGAGCAACCTCTCTATCATGTGCGCCCCATTCCAGATGGTGACTTTGAGATCATTTCCATTGGTGACAACTCGGACAAGAGCGTGAAGATTAGCATTGGACTCCCTAACTTGGTGAGGAAGCAACTAAAGGCATGTCTCATGGAGAATGCTAATTTGTTCGCGTGGAGCACTATGGAGATGATAGGGCTTGATCCCGATGTGGCCTGCCACGAGCGCAGTATAGATCTGGTCGCTAGGGCCATAGTATAATGTGGGCATAAGCAATCTCCTAAAAAGGCGGAGGCTGCTGAGTTAGCTATAAAAGACCTCCTAGAGGAAAAGTTTATTTCTGAAGTCCAGTACACAACCTGACTCTTAAACATTGTACTTGTCAAAAAATCTAATGGAAAATTACGTATGTGTGTTGATTACACTTATTCAATAGGGCCTGACCCAAAGATGTATATCTCTTGCTTAACAACGATAAGCTGGTCGAAAATTCTGTAGGTTTTATGTTACTGTCGTTCATGGACACATACTCGGAGTACAACCAAATCCCCATGGCAAAAGCGAACAAGCAATACACGACTTTCATGATCGAGTCGGGTAATTATTACTACAACGTAATGCCCTTCGACCTGAAAAATACTGGTGCCACTTGCCAACGGATGATGAACAAAGTCTTCAGAGGTGAGATCGGGGACATGATTGACGTCTACATGAACGACATGATCGTGAGATCACGAGAAGAAACCGACCATATTTCTCATCTTAGAAGAGTCTTTAACACGACAAGGAGATGCATGATGATATTTAACTCGGAGAAGTGCACCTTCAGTGTCCGAGCAGGAAAATTCCTCGACTCCTACTTGACAGAATGAGGAATCAAGGCGAAACCTGACAAGTGAAGGGCGTTCTCTGAGTTCCCAACGCTGAGCTCGAAGAAATCAATCATCCCTGAACAGGATGCTCACATCACTGTCCTGGTTCATGGCCAAGTCTTCCCAACAGGCACTCCCATTTTTCAAACTTTTACGCAAGGAAGCCACGTTCAAGTGGACCGAGGAGTGCGAACAAGCTCTTCTCCACCTCAAACAAGTCCTCTCGCAACCCCTAGTCCTATCACGACTGGAGAACGGAGAGACCTTATATTTGTACCTCGTTGTTGCGACTGAGGCCTTCAGCGCAACTCTCATTCGCAAAACCCCTGAGGGACAAAAACCAATTTACTTCACCATCAAATCCCTACAGGGCCCCGAGCTCAGGTAACAACAAATCGAGAAGGTCACTCTGGCCCTCATCAATGCGGCTGGAAGGTTGCGACACTACTTCTTGGCCCACACGATCATGGTTAGGACGGACCAGCCTGTAAAGCAGCTACTCGGCCGGCCCGACATGGCGGATAGGATGCTCAAATGGTCACTCGAGTTCTCTGAGTTCGATGTCCAATACAAAATCTAGAAGGCCCTCAAAACTCATTGTTACCTGACTTCGTTGCAGAAATGATCGCCCCAATCTCCCTGGCCGATGGAGCCCGCAAGTGGACCATCTATGTCGACGGGGCATCCAGCTCAACAGGAAGTGGAACAGGCATCATTCTTGAGAACAAGTAAGGCATCTTGATTGAGGTCTTCCTCTCTCTATCCTTCTCGACTTCGAACAACCAAGCCGAGTATGAGACCTTCCTTTTCGAGCTGCGCCTAGCCAAGGACCTTGGCACGAAGGAGATAAAGATATTCACCGACTCCCAGCTCGCTGCTTCTCAGGTTAGGGGGAGTACCAGGCTAAAAAAGAAAATTTCGTCGAGTACCCAGCCCTAGTGAAAGAGAAAACAAAGTTTTTTGACTCTGCGGAGGTAAAGCATGTCCCATGCAAGCATAACATCCGGGCAGGCATCCTGTCAAAACCCGCGAGCACGAAGAAGAAGAGCGGAGCTAAGTCCTTCATCTAGGAGGTAATTTTTTGACCAAGCATCGAGAAATCCACCTCGAATGTCGAGGTAAACGTCATCGACGACAACAATTGCTGGATGACCCTGGTGTACACGTACCTCAGAACGGGAAACTACCCAACGAGTCTAATGAGGCTAGCATGGTCAGGCGCCGAACTTGCTCTTACGTATTGATCGAGGACAGGTTGTACAAGAGGAGATTTTTCATCCCTCTCCTCAAGTGTGTTAAGGAATCCAAGATCCCTCACATACTCCAGAAGATCCACAAAGGGATCAACACTCAGTACCTCGTGTTGCTACTGCGAAAAAAGGTGCCGGCAATGACAGAAGAGTCTCCACCGTTCGTTATTTATCCCAACGAGGGAAAGGAAACGAGCAGAGAAAACCTGAAGAAAACGGGAGAAGACAGGTCATCGCAACCATGTCTCGGGTTCGGGAGTCGGTTACGCAAGGGGAAGGTATGAGCACCCCTCACGTCTGTTGTACTCGACGAGATCCACGCTTGGTTATCTATCTAAAAGGGTGATTGAAACTATCTATACTAAAGGTATCAGGGACAAAAGAAAAGAAAAGTGACTCGGCAGAGCATCGCCGCTCTGTGCTTACATATTCCCTTGTGCAATGGGAAAGTCAGAGTCAACGTAGTTCGGCTAACTATGGGTGAAAGGGGGGAAGGTTGCTCGCCAAGACATCGACGTCTCGTGCCTACGTATTCTCATATGGTATGAGAAATTAAAGCAAACGTAGTTTGGGCATATAAGAGCACCGATTGGTTCAACTATTTTTACCCGAGTAGGGTTAACAACTAGTTCTAGCAGTTAGGTGTATGCAGCTCGACCTTTGGAGACTTAGGCGTTACCTGTTTGCGCTAGAACTAAGAGTTAACGAAACTCTTTTTATGAAAAGGTTTTCCATTATTAAGGGTCCCAAAGGATAAAAAGAAGTTTGATCTTTATTTGTTGTGTCTCTTAAGAAGAAGTGTCTTTTGAATTGTTTGTAATGCATGTTGCACTAGAGACTATGACCTAGGAGCGAATGCGTCGCATATCGTCCAAAGGACATACGCTAAACACTCTAAGCAATTGAGAGAAGGCCCCCAATCACCATTTCCTAAGCACTTAAGGCTCATAATGCATAACATTCATTAGCCTTTATTAAGTGTTTTAGAAATGGTTTGAGATGAGAAAGAGAGAGGACAAACTAAAGGGAAACTAGTTCAAACCTAGTAGTTGTCATGCAAAATGGACCTATAGTTGAGGTTAGGGGAATACTACCTAATATTCTCATACATGGTTTGAATCCTAAAGTCTATCATAATCATCCTTAAACAAGGAGATTATAAATCCTAACGGAGCATGGCAAATACAAGAGAAGAAGAAAGAAGTATAAAGTAACATGCAATATGCAACATGCAAACATCTTATGCACATTTAGAATGATAGTGAGGGAGGAAAATGTGTGGGGCAAAGGCCTCCACAAGCTCATCTCAACCTCAAGCATTCATATTCAATGCAAATAGAAATGAAGATAAAGAATGCTCAAAACAAAATGCAAACAATCACACAAAAGGGATAAAATGGGAAGACTAACCTTACACCATTCATACATCAACCAAATGAGCCCTAAGGCAAACCACATGAAAGTAAATGAGTACCTAAGATAAAGAGGAGATAAGGTATGAAATGAGACCATCAAGGGTGTTAAAATATCATTCAACCATGGTATCATTATGATTTGGGCAAAAGAATGCACCAAAATTGTCCTCATGGTTCACCATTTAGGTCATATTCCAAATACCTCCAAAGGAGGGACTAAGCAAACCCAAATGGTGCTCCAAAGTACTTGGAAAGAGAGAGATATGAAGGGAGAGTGTGCTAAAGTTATATGAAAAGAAATGCATAAAGAATACAAGCAAATCATGTCAAAAAGATGGGAAACATTCACATATGTACACAAGTGAAACCCTAAATGAAAGGCCTAAAAGGTACACAAACTTGAACAATTTACAAACCAAATTTGGACCTATAATTCAACATACAAACACCTCAATATGTCTATAACATGAATCCACAAGAGTTAGAGGTTCAATCAATGCACAAAAATCATTTACAATGCAAACTAGTTCACTAACTAGTGTAAACATCACACAAGGATAGCCTAAATTGGAAATTACACAAAAAATAGGAGACATAACTAAAAAATACCAAATAAAATCCTAGATTACCCCTAAGGTGTTAGGAACAAGGAGTCAAAAGTATGGAGACTAAGTCTAAACAAAACTATGCAAACAGAGGTGAAATCCATAGGGATACCCTAGATGTTAGGGTGAATCGAGGGTCATAAAGACTAACCTAAAACCCTAACCAATTATCAATAAAACTAGGGGTAAAAAGGTCTAAAAAATAACTTAACATGCCAAGAATATGAGAAACATGAATCAACCATTAACAATGAAAATTCACCAAGAAATAAAATCAAAATCATAGGAGATGCATTTTTAATCCAACTAAAATACCTCAAATGTGAAAAATCATTTTTAATTGAAAAATGGCTTAAAAAATTATGTGAAAAATTCCTAAAATCAATTAACATTCTAAAATGTGTAAAAATATTTTTTGCAAGATTTTTGGATGATTTGAGGTATTTTATTTGCATTTAAAATCAAACAGAAAGATAAAATGCAAAAAGAAATAAAGAAAAGAAAATGAATAAATGCGCGTGTGGAATAGCAATTATATTCAGTTCAAATTGGTTGGGCTTGTGAAGAAGGGGTGTGAACATGAATTGGGGCCCACATCCAAAACTTAAAGCTGAGGAGCAAAACGCTCCGTTTCATTTATCTACATGGCCTGGTCAACTACACGCGTGTATCGGTCAATGAGTTTAGATGAGATCCTAGCCATTGGATGAAGGTCAGTCAATAGGTCCAAGATGATGTGGACGTCCACATAGGCTAAACAGCACTAAAACTAGATGTTGGAGCCACTGTGCTCCGGTCATCTTCTCCGGTAGTGTCTCCGGTGCAAGGAGTTCAAAACTCCACCAAAACGCACAATTTTTGAGTCTAAACTCAACCTCTCACCACGTACATTAAGAATCTAGGGTTCCTTTGCATCACTCATAATTAAGGCCACACGAAGCCAACAAGATTCAAGCATGATTCAAAAATTGTCAAGAACAAACACCAAATCGATCCAGAAATGGCCTACATAGGTAGGGCTTCAATATGCACAAGAAATGGCATTGAATGGATGCTTGAGCAGAGAGAATTTTTGAAAGAAAGTTTACCTAACGGTGCTCCTCCGTTGGGTCTTGAATTGAGGCTGAAACTTGTTGGAAACAATCCAGAAAGCTTCAATGATCTTCAAGGAAACTGTTAGGAACCTTCAATTGGCTTGATTCTTGATTTCACTATCTCACTTTCTCCTCCACTTTTCTCAACTGAATTCTATTCCAATTATGATCAATCTCCACTTCTGAGCACTTGTAATTCATTTGGAGATTATATGTGATGGATCTGAGCTCAATTGGAGGCCCAATTGTGGCCTGTTATGGTGAATTGAAAAATCCAAATTTTGAGTTCAAGCTTCAAAATTCACGAGTGGTTTGGGCTCCAAAGGCTCTTTTTTCAGTTCAGATAACTTCCATATCATGTATACTAATATAATGGAGAGAATTAGTCCCTCGAAAAGATCATATGGTGGATCTTGCATATGTAACTTCTTCTTGAAGCAACTTGAAAAATGGCATGTTTTTGCCCATCAAAACTTAGTTCTGATTTTGGCATTGTGTTTGGTATGTTAAAGGGACTCAAAAAATGCATAAACATGGTATGAAATGATTTAAAATGGATTCAATTCAAATCATGGCCCTTAATGCTTTTTCCATGGAAATTCCTTCACCATTCTTCACATACAAGCCATACCCATGACAAGTGATGATTTAATGATGAAATTGATTCATTTGATGCAAGTTTGATGTTGGAGAAAGTTCCATTTGAAATGTGCAAAGACATGAAAACGACCTATAACCAAAATGACCTATAATCAAAGTTTCCCAAAATCAGATGAAGGACTTCTAGTACTTTTTGGAAAGATAAGAGCATAAGGAACAACTTTCATGTTTGGGTCAAAGTGAGGAGAAACATCATTCTAGGTCAAAAATGTCTTGGAAGTTGGTTGACTTTTGTTGACCAAAATCACATTCATATGAGGACCCATAACTTGTCAGCATCATAACTTGAGTTCTAGAAACCCAATGGATGAGTTATAGTACTCAAAAGAAAGCTAGAAACATGCTCTATAAGTTTCATATTGGAGTCAAGATGAGATGGAACTTGTATCTTGAGATATGTGGTCTTGAAGTTATGCACTAAACATGGGATTTTACACTGACAAGCTTAGAAACCCTAGCTTAGCAACTTCTCACACTCTTGATTCTTCTTGATTTGATCTTGGAATAACATCTTAGATATCTCAACACAACATTCCATGATCATAAAGACTTGGAATTGAGTCTTAATCTCCTTCAACTTCACAGTTGACTTAGGGTTGACCAGATGAAAACCCTAGATGCACCACCTTTGACTGTGGCTTCTTGCACTTGATACAATGACTTGGGTAAGCTCCACAATGAATATCAAGGCACTCAATAAGCTTCTACAATACTCTTCATCCATAACCATGGACTCAATATCATCTGATGATCTTCACATGGTCTCCAAGATAGGAGGTGAACCATATTCATTCATCTGCTCTTTCAAAGAACTTTGACTTTCTTCTGATGATGATAAGCACTTGATTTCTTGAATAAGACCTCTTGCTTAGGCTTGGAATCTTTGGTGATCTCCTCTTGCTAGGCACATCTCTCTTAATCCCCTGTAAATGAACAATGGTATGCAAATGCTAATGCTATGAAAATGCAATGAAACATAAACCAAGTTAAAAAAAGGTTGGGAAAATTTTGGGGTACAACAGCTGCCCCTATTCAAACGGCTTGGACCTGACTAGGTGAAAAGAAAAAGGCTTTCAAACAATCAAGGTAAAAGACGGTTGAATACCAACGAACCCGAAAATTTGCCAACTGCAGAAATAGCCTGCAAACTTTGAAAAGGGATAACAATCTCCAGAAAAATCTTGAACTGGAAGTTGCAACAGCAACGAGCCAAACTGATTAACGATCGATAGCCTCGACCCCGGGTCAGAAGAAACATCTGGTAATGCGCAGGCCACGACACTAAGTCGGAAAGAACACAAAATTCTACAACGGATATGGAATATTTGACATCGCCGTCAGGCACCCACACTCAGTTGACAAAACCTCTGACATCGCCGTCAGGCTCCTGTTAAATAAAAACAGGTAACAACTCTAGGAATTGGATCAACAAAGAACTGAACAGTATCTGACATCTCTGCCAGGCACCACAAGGTAGATAACATCACTTGGCATCGCCGCCAAGCTTCGACAGAGTAGATACAGTTCCTGACATCACCGCCAAGTAACCACAAAGTCGGTGAACATCTGACATCACTGCCAGACAGCCACAATGTTGGAGAGTAACTGACATCACCGCCAGGCAACCAGAAGATTGATGAAGATCTGACATCGCCGCCAGAAACTACAACTAGTTGGTAAACATCACTTGGCATCGCCGCCAAGCTTCCATAAAGTAGGTAAAGTACTTGACATCGCCGCCAGGAAAACCATAATGTTGGTAGAAAGTATCTGGCATCGCTGCCAGGCCTCGATATAAAGTCGGTAACCTCTGACATCACCGTCAGGCGCCTGTTAAATAAAAACAGGCATCGGTATTAAGTTGAGTCATCTCGAAGTTGATAGGAAATATCTGACATCGCCACCAGGCACCAACAACATCCGGTAATAACATCAGACCTCGCCGTCAGGTTGAAAGATAGTGTGACATCGCCATCAGGCCTCAACATCAAGTCGGCAGATCCTAAAGTTAATAGAAAACCTCTAACATCACCGTCAGATATTGCTATTAAGTTGGTAAAAGAATCTGACATCGTGCCCGAAATCTGCAGAAGAAGAAACAAGCATTGGATCCGAAGATAAGGACATCTGACATCGCCGCCAGGCCTTTGCTAAATAAAAGCGAGCAACAAACCCAAAAAAGGATAGGTAGGAAACTGATAATCTACTAACATCACTGTCAGGCATTCACAGAATTGATAACCATCTGACATCGCCACCAGGTATCCGTAAAGCTGATAAGTGTCTGACATCACCGCCAGGCTGCCTGCTAGAACTACTAAATGTCTGACACCGCCGTTAGGCATCCTGTTGAAATTGATGAGCGTTTGACATCGCCGCCAAACAACCATGAAACTTGTAAACATCTGACCTCGCCGTCAGAAAAACACAAAGATCCGTAAACATCTGACCTCGCCGCCAAAAAAACCACAAACATCTGGCATCATCGCCAGAAAACCGAAACATCTGACATCGCCGCCAGATAAACACTAGGTTGAGAAAACGCCTGGCATCGCCGCCAAACAAACATCATGTTGAGAAATATCTGACATCACCGCCAGAACAACACCATGTTGAAGAACATCTGACCTTGCTGCCAGAAAAACACAAAGGTCTGACTCCACCGTCAAAAAACCCAAAAGATATGTAACCATCTGACCTCGCCGCTAGAAATTCAACAACATGTATAAACATCTGACTTCGCCGCCAGAAATATACCAAGATCTGACATCGCCGTCAGAAAAAACAAAAAATCTGACATCGCCGCCAGAAAACTGATGAAGCTGGTAAATGTCTGACATCGCCGCCAGGCATCTGCTAAATAAAAGCGAGCAATAAAACTCCGAAAGTAGGGAGATCTGGAATCGCTGCCAGGCATTCGCTAAATAAAAGCGAGCAACGAACCCAAAGGCCGGACCCACACGAAGTTGAAACCATCCAAGGATAACGATCACAAGGAAACTCCGCTGGGGAACAAATAACTCTACTTTGGGAGTGCAAAAGGAACCTAACCAGGCCACTCTTCTGAGGAACAAAGAGGAACTTAATCAAGCAACTCTGTTGGGGGAGTATATGATGAGATAGACATATCTATCATGAGTCTTCTGCCAAAGTATGAAAACCTGTAAGGACTTGGAGAACAGAATATCACCAACCGAAGTCTGGCGACGCCGCTGGGGAATAACATAAACTGAGGGCGAAATGAACGTATCAAGTTTATCAGGACTGAAAACCACACGGGAAGGGATAACGATCACCTGTGGGAGATATACCTAAAAGTAAAGAGGTAACAACCTAGCTTATGTTTCAGAATGCATATGTTTGAAAATAGCGTAATGCTCCATACAAAATGGAAATGCTATGCATTTGGGTAGATGCTATGAACAGATGCAAATGCAATGGAACCAAATCAGCAAAATAAATGCTGAGGAAGATAGAAAAACCATCCTGCTGGGAAAAGAAAACAATCCTGCTGGAGAAAACTGCGTGCTAACCCACTGCTGGGGAAAGATTTCACACCTTTCTGGTGGAAGTCCGATCTTAACTTGTTGGGGCGTAAGCACATACCTGCAATCTGCGGGGATTAAATGTGTACCAACCACTCGCCAAGGACAAAGGGTACACACTTAACTGCTCCTTTAACCTACATACAACTCTACCGGGAATAGGGATGCAAACTCCAATTCCTGGGGAATGGACTCTGGTTAGGGAGAATCCATTTCTGCTACAAATCACTCAGTGGAGGAAACTCCACCTTGCTGAACCTAGCTGAGAATTTCCCAATGAGGGAAACGACATCGACCTCTGCTTGGGGAAACAAATCAGTGCTCACAGTCCAACGTTTAGACTCTATGGGGACTTCACGAGAGAAACACACCTGAACCTGTTGGGGAGAGTCCACACCCGCTTGGTGGAAAGAAACCCAATCTTGACGCGCCGAGAAGTAGGCACATGATTCTACCGAGGATATGATGATCATGCTGAGGACACATCTCTGAAAATGCCCCAAGGGTAACACCCCTGCACAAATGAACAAACCAACAAGACATCTTGCCCAAAGGAAATATCTCAATCATCATTAGTGACGTTGTTCAAATAATCCAAAGTTTTAACGATTATCGGCCAAGGCCTGCAAGTTTATGTAAGCGTAGTTTATCAAAAACATCGGGCGTTTTCCACAAACAAAACGATAAGAGTTAAAATAAAGCAAAGCAAACAATTTACTGAATAGTATATGCTTTATTGACAAATGGCCTGTAAATAGGCAAAGTTTTACAACAGATGCAACCCCTAAAAAGAGGAAGATGCGCAAGAAAAAATACAGATATGTACATAAATATACAAAAGTGTACAGACATGTCGGTAATGTGGTGCAGACGAACACCATGAGTTGATCCCTCTATGACTCGCCTGACTTCGATGTCTTTCCGATGCTCCATCTTTAGAAAAGATTGATTTGGATGAACAACCCTCAGGTCTTCCCACCACTAAGCAATGAAGTATCACACGCAAATCACAGTCATTTGCTTTTCAATCCCTAACTTTTGCTTGAATCGCCCTTGCGGGTTTTCGATTCACCAGGATACCCTTTTTTGCCAAAGCCGCCCTTTCGGGTTTTCGACCTTGCGGGTTCACATCTTTTCATTTATATCCCCAACTTTTGCCCGAACCTATTCTTTTTTATGGTTCGCCGATGTCGCGGTGAAATTTGGATACCAAGCTATTGATGAGCTTGAATCTTATTCATTTGCAACCGAACTTTGATTTGTCCAAAGGAAGGGATAAAGATCGAAATTCTCACAATCCAATGAAAATGCAAGCTAGAGAGTTTTAGGTTCGGGGGTTGGTTAAACTTAGGGAAGGTGCTAGCATCCTAAGTTTCTGTAGTACTCTACAGGAACCTCTTGTTTTATATTTGTTTATTTGCTAAGGTTTATCTGCTTAAGAGATAAAAGACCTAGGGGGTTTATTTCTAAGTATACTCGATAAGATATCACATCTTATGCCTACATATCCTTACGCGAGTGGAATCAGAGTATCTGTAGTTCCCCTAAGGGTTTGAGGAGTTCTTTGACTGTGGTCAAAGTTCCTACGGGTTTAGGGTAGTTGATTGATTGATTTTAGGAGAAAATATGAGTTGTCATTTTAAGGGAGATTACTTGACTTAAACCACCACAACGTTGTAGGAAGATTGATTATGTTGTTATGGGGTAGAAGTTTTATCCCACTTAAGATGATTAACATCTTATTCTCTAAGGTGTTTGAAAAGAGTTTGAATTGAGTTGAATTGTTTGTATCTAAGTTGTAAAGATAAAGGTCCTTCCTATGAGGTAGGATCTAAACCTAGGAGATCGACTTGAATGGGATCAAGGATCCTGGGGGAAATGATGCAAATGGTATGCATACGCGCAAGTTTTACGTTACGTGCAAGTTCTTCCTTTGGACGGAATGCAATAATGCGATGCAATAAAGATAAATACGGTAAATAAATTGCGGAAGATAAAGACGACAAATAAACATACACAAACACATGAAAGCGCTAAGGTGTGTGAATTGTGAGTGTGGAAGCGTGCACGATTGATTAATTACGATGTTGGTTAATTTTAGACGGGATTATCAGTTTTAGTTTATACTTATGAGAAAAAAAGGTTATTGATTAGACAAACTAGAGATGAATTGGTTTTAAGGAAATGTAGACTTAATTTTAAGAAAAAAAGTTTGTATTGCAATTTTTGATAAAATTTATATTTGTTTATCATTATTTTTTTTAATAAAAGTCTTCTTAATTTATTTGAATTGATTTATAAGAAAAATGGTGTTCTCTTAGTGAAATTGATTTTGAAAAAGTTATATTAATTGTGTTAATTTGTGAAAGGTTTTATTATTAAACATTTTACAAACTAAGTTATTTAGAAAAAAGGTTTTTTTTTAAAAGTAATGATATAGATTATTTATTTAATAAAAGGTTTTTTACTATTAAAGTGAATTAATAATATTACAAAATTGGTTTTAATTAAATTACATAAAATATAAATTAATTAACTAGACTAAAAAAAGGTTGATTAAAAGTTATATTTTTTTTAATAAAAACTAGAGTTAATTAAAAGATTAAAGGGTTTTTTAAAATAAATAAAAACAAATTATTAGTTTTTTTTGAAAAGGATTAATTAAAAATAATTATATTAAAACGTTGGATCTGGTGTACAGAGGTGCATCGGTTTTACTGTGGGTGCGCAAAGTGATCCGTGTGATCATGAAGTAAGTGAAATGTGTGGTGATAGTGGCGTGGGACCACGGTACTACCGTGGTCGTGCATACATACAGCTTATCATTTACAAAACAACGAAAAATAATTGAAACAGAAGAAATCAAAAATGGCGGAAAACCTTAATCGCTCACTTGCCCGGCCTCTCTCCCGATTCACTTCCCTCTCAATCCTCGTTCATTTTCTCCATGATTGTACCTGAAACACAGATCAAGTCATCAAGCATTCAACAATATTAAAATGTATAGAGAGTTTTACCGAAGGTGGGAGGCGGCGGCGGAATGTGAAACGCGAGCAGTTTCTTCCGGCGATTTTGTGATTGGCTTCGGAGGCGACAATCTTCGAAGGCTTAGCGAAAAAGATGAGTTCTCCCTCTATTCTTTCTATCTGAGTTACTTAGGGTTTTGTGATTTTCACTGAGCTTCGAATTTCATCCAAAAAGTGAAAAATCTTCTTCTCAGTCTCAAATGCCTCTTTTTATAGGCGAGCTTGGGCTTTAAAGCTCTGATTGAATGCCTTGATTGCTGTATTAAGACATTCCCTTTCTGTGTTGGACAATCATTTGAAAACCTTCCTTTTTCGTGTAATTGAGTTAATGCTGTTGATGAGAATCCCTTTCTGTGTGATTCTGTGGTAATTGCGATTTGAGAGAATCTCTTAATTGATTTGGATATGGTGCTTTGAGATACGAAGATTCTGATAGTTGTCTTGGATTGGATCTTTTTCAAAAAGCTTATTCCTCAATTGATTACTAACTCTGAATTTGTGATTTGGCAAGTGTGGATAGCAAATGATTATGGGCCAAGGGAAACTAGCAGCCCTGGGAAAATACGGTAGCGAAACTGGTGAGCCCCAAAGCTTCAGTGTTGGTAGCAGTCCTGAATTTGAAAATTCCTTTACGTAAATTCAATGGCTTATTATCTCTGTTTCTTTGGTGTTAGGACTAAGCAAAATCTGAAGAAGGTATGGAACCAAGTTGTAAAAGAGTGGCTGCAAACCAAGTTGAGCGTTCGTTGGAGGTCCTTAGCTATTTCTCCTGGGTCGTCTGTTCGCAAGCCTCAATTTCCTTTGGACTACTTTGGACAGGTGTAGATATGGTTTCGTTCTTGATGTACAAACTTGGCTAATAGTAGTGCATACTACAGGTCTTGATAGTATAGCTTTGAGGTCAAGTTTGCACTCTCTTTACACTGATACATTTATGCCTCTGTTTCGGTAGTGCCTGATTTTGGATAATATATTGACCTTTGGACATTGTTCTCTGCAGGTTGCTTCACTGGCTTCATAGCTCGAACAGGACATGAAAATGTTGTTTGTTTCCTTTCTTTGCACCAAGAAGTTACAAATCTAACATATATTGTTTCTGAATGCAGGGGGGAAATAGGCTACAACACATACTGATTGCAATCCCAACTACCAGATTGTAACTCTTCCACTTTGCTGGTATATAACAGTGGGGGCTGTCAAAGGAAATTATGTGGGTATGAGTAGGTGTTGATTTGGAATATGTAGCTAACAAATTCTTCTCCATCAGGGCCTGAGATAATTTCACTTCCATCTTTGATAACAACATTATCACCACTGCGCAACTCAGCCCCATCAACTAGTATTGTACTTGAACTCTTATTTTCCATAGTAGTAGGACATAGATCAGAGTTCTTTGCTACTTTGCACCAGCTATGCTTATCACTAGAAGTAACTAACATCTTCGAACATATATCCCATTCATCTGCCCTTATCTCAATATCTGAGTACCTCTGATCTGACTGAACAAGCCTAGCCCAGATTTCATCTGAGGGTTTGGTTGAAGCAGGGAATTCTCCTATTTCGTTCACTGATGAAGATCAAAATCGAAAGGTTTGTTTCGTAGCTCTGCCTCCTACTGCTGAGTAAGTTGGGGTTGTGCATCACTTGAAATAACTTCTTTCTATTTGACAGGTCGAGAAAACTGCATCGGCTAAGTGAGTTTTCGCATTTCGACCGTGTGCTGATGTTGTGTTATAGTGTTCTAAACTCCGCAGCATGTCGGCAATTAGAAGCATCAAACCAACTTTGATGTTGTCCATTTTTATGTGTTGTTTGTATCTGTCTGCGCTTCTCAGTTATTCTCTTTTCCTTATGTGTGTTTTTTTGGAAAATGCAGTGCTTGAACAGCCCCATGGTGCGTGTTAAGACAGAAGGCAATTCCGAGAGTTAAAGGCCAACTGAGGCTCATTTGCAGAGTGAATATCTCCAGTAAGCTCATAGCTATATGAGTAATAAAGGTACAGTCTCGAGGTTATAACATCAACAATTCTATTCAAATTCTTGAGCCGGTTAATGCTAGCTGAGGAACAAGCTTCAGCCTCTTCATATTGTTTCTGATCAATAAGAAAGAGAATCATAAGGAAGTAACAGTGGATTTCAAGCTCAGGCAACAAATTTTTGGTTGGGGTTTGAGTAGCTGCAGATGTTGCAGAATCCACTTCCATCTCATGATCATCATTCCTAGGATTGGAAAGGCAAGAAGATAACCTAGAATGAGGCTCAGAAGCTGTAGGAAGGATGTGATCGATGAACGACAAGAGAATCGGAGCTGTGAGTTTGGACCTCAAAGCATTTGCAAGACGCATGGCACGAGAAATTCTACGAACTTCCTTAGAGTTTGAACCAGTTTCCATGATTGATGCTATTTCCTTCAAATGGTGCAATGTAGAAGGAATAGCTGAGATTGTAACCTTGATAATTCTTATTGTTCAATTAACGAGCTTATTGTAGAGCTTGAGATTATAACCTTCACATAATCATAAAGTACTTTTATTTTTTTATAATCCATTTCTGCTTAACGTGAATGTAATTGGGCTACTTTGGTGCTCACAAAGTCAAATCAAAAGTTATTGCCATGCGGTTAAACCATATGAGTTACTTAAGGAACATTATTTGTTCATGACAGAGGATCAAAAAATAGGGAAGTTTAAGTGAACTTCTATGTAAATAATTCAACTCGTGTTGAACTTCGAAGTTGCTCCCACAACCCTTCTACCAATTGAATTTCAACCTTTGATCTTAATATGAGCTTGTATTGTGAACCAATCATGAAATTGGATCTTGTGAGGTTCCAATTTACGTGGCCTACGCCTTTATTTCCAAAATATGTGACAACATAATAGTATGAATTTAATCATGGGATTGAATGTGATGAGCTCCCCATGGTAGAATAAGGTCCACATCAATCTAGACTGCTTTTAATTTTCGGAGTCAGATAAAAGCCATTGAGTTCAAATCAGCTTGTGAGCTTGTTGTAAACTTCGATAAAACTTGGTTCAAGATTGGATAAACCATATGAGAATTTCCTTGAACCTGCCACTGGCTACTTAAAGGATGAAATCATCGTAAGCAATAACCTGAATCAGAATCAAACAACCATGTTGGGAAGGATTGGATTGTAAGTGTCATCTCCACCTTAACACACTTGCACGAGCTGGTTAGCCATAATAAACATACACAACAGCATAGCGATAACGAGTAAGGGAACAAAACAAAAAAACAAAGAGGTGGGATCTTACAATCAAAAATTAGGGTGTGACAGATGCCCCTATTTAAGTTTCTTCTATCCGGAGATATTGGAGATTGAAATCTTCGTCTCGACGAGATAGGAGGGACTTAAATACAAACATTGCACGAATTTTTGGCGCTAAGAATCCACCGAATGCAAATGATATGCGATGACATGAGAATGCAAGACAGACGATCTCGTGAGGAAAGATGTCACAGGGGGCGAACTGGACACAACACGCGAAGCACAGGAGCAACGAACCCAACGAAACAGGACTCCACGGGGACAGGAAACAACCACCAATGGGGAATCTCCAAAGTATAACAGTAGCACATACACCAAGGATATGGCGATTTAAACAATAGGTGAGAAACTTGTAATCAAAGAGTAACTTATTACCAACACGGAGCAATCCAGATGACGGTAATAACCAAAAGTCAATTCAGCTTCGTTTCGTATTCTTTTTCCTTCTTCTTTCTTCTTATTTTTATATTTTTCTTTTTCTTTCTTTTTTTTTGAAATCCAACTGGAAATAGTAAAATGTATAACCTCCCCGAGCATCATTGTCTAGGTGCCATGAGCTGGTCTCAGCCTCTTGATGTAAAACTTCCCCGAGCGTCATGGTCTGGGTGCCATGAGCTGGTCTCAGTCTCTTGATGTAAAACTTCCCCAAGCGTCATGGTCTAGGCGCCATGAGCTGGTCTCAGTCTCTTGATGTAAAACTTCCCCGAGCGTCATGGTCTGGGTGCTATGAGCTGGTCTCAGTCTCTTGATGAAAAACATCCCCGAGCGTCATGGTCCGGGTGCCATGAGCTGGTCTCAGTCTCTTGATGCAAAACTTCCCCGAGCGTCATGGTCTGGGCGCCATGAGATGGTCTCAGTCTCTTGATGCAAAACTTCCCCGAGCGTCATGGTCTGGGTGCCATGAGCTGGTCTCAGTCTCTTGATGCAAAACTTCCCCGAGCGTCATGGTCTGGGTGCCATGAGCTGGCTCAGTCTCTTGATGTAAAACTTCCCCGAGCGTCATGGTCTGGGTGCCATGAGCTGGTCTCAGTTTCTACCCGAAATGATGAAAACTCGTGAGAGCATCTTCACGGGGGATTTAAAATTTTATAGATTGCAGATGTCGTTGTAGAACTTTGTAGATTGTAAACTTTCCTGGCTGTGAGCCATAATGTATTGGAGATTGTAAAACTTCACCGGGGATTTCAGAAGAGATGTAAGCCGGTTGATTTGTAAAATATGTCTCCTCAAATAAAGAGAGACTGACTATAATGAATTTCCTCGACTTCTCTAGGGAGATGTCACTTGATGGAATTAATCTTGTGCGATGGACTCACTGGGGAATACATTCCTGGGGAGTACCCTTGTTATAGCTGTAGAGGTATATATCATTGTAGTATGAATTCTCGGATAAAGAGAAATATTTGTAATGTCTTCGACGCATTTCTCTAATAGATTTCCAAAGGAATACTTTTTGATGAATTGATAATCTTGATAAATCCACTGGGGATGGACTGATTGTCTTGAAGAGACTGCCATTTTGTCGTTTTGAACAAGATCCTGATCAAACGAGTTACTCAAATAAAGAGAGTGCTTGCAGTCCAGATGTAAATTGTTGAGGATGCTCTGATAACACTGTTGGAGAAATATCTGTCTTCGATAATTGTCCTCAGAAAGAACCTCTTAGGTAGCAAAGTGCAAGATAAATGCACACTTAATCCATGTTCGAAAGTTGGAGATATTTGACAATGTGGTTGCCAAGGGCCGAAGTTCACATCGGGAAGTAACCGAGGTGAAATTGTCAAGCAAGACCCGACCATTGAGGTATGAACTCAAATGGGGTTTGTACTAAAACAACCGTCTTCCACGAGGATCAAACTCCGTGGGGAAATAGAAGCGTTGAGCTCTTTCTGCTTAAGGCTGACAACTCTATTTTGGAGGGATCAGACTCACCCAGTCACTTAGAGATAAACACGATCGAAGTGACAGAACAAACAAAAAGATGCGGGATGCATATGCCATGCTATCTATTTATATGCTATGCGTATGCTAATGCTGACAAAACAAACGAAAAGAAGCAATCGGAGATGAAATAAACATCTTGGAATGAACATCCGAATAATCTTCGAAGATAGAAGTACCACTGAGGATAGGTGGAGAACTAGATACGGGATCGCACTCCTGCTTCAGGGCTTCAAAAACTTTCATCTGGGGAATAGAAGGCGTTCCACCTGGGGATACAAAACCTTGATCTAAGATGAAAATCAATTATCCTGTTGAAGATGAGAATAAAGATCTGCTGGAAATGAATCCATATCATAATTGTAAAAACTTCATGGATAAAATAAATATCCATTCAATGGGGAAACCAGAGTTAACAATGTTGTTGAAAATGTTGGAGTCGAAACTTCGTGGGGATGAAATAAACATCCGCTCCGCTGGAGTTTTCTTGCGCTGAACATATTTGTTACAGAATTGTCACAACTCTCTTCGACTCTCAAGTGCCCCAAGCCACATGGTTCATGAGAAAAAAAAATCATCTCGAGAGGATTTTACAGAAAACACGGCGTCCAAATGCCCCACTATTTTCAAACTCTCAAAGAGATTCGCCGAATCTCGACGTAACTGCCCCCGATTGACGGCGTAACTGAGTCTTCAAACATGTGTCATAGGTGAATCCAAACTTGTGCGGATCAAATCTCTTGGAAATTTTTTTGGCCCAGGCCAGCAAAGTCTTCAAATTTCAATAGAATAAACTTATTATTGATGCTCATGTGTAATCTTTCTAAGATATCAAACAAGGTTAGCAAGTCATAAATGTTAATTCTGAATTTATCAATGCAACATACGTTTGTCTTGAGGTTTGTTTTTTGAAAAAAGGTATCCCAATAACTAGTGACCGAAATCACTGGTTAGGATATAAATTAATTTTATAATGCCAACAAAATTGAGCATGGCTCATAGGAGTCAGGAAACGATATCTCATCAAGTACGCATTCGAACTAAACCTTACTTAAATTAGGACTTTTGAGGGCTATATCTGGGTTTAGTTTCTGATGCGTAAGACAAAGGAATAAAGGGTTAGAGTATATTTGCGCCCACCCAATTTTGAAAGATGCTCATTTCATTTTTTTTATTTTACTGTTTTCTTTGATACCCTGCCCCAGGTTAAAAACGAGGTTTTGGTTTGGGAGAGGAAAAAAATAGATCCTTCATCTAAGTTTAAGGGAGTTTAAATATTCCTGGTGTTTAGAAGGTTGAAACAATGCCTTACATCATCAATAGGGTTTTTATTCAAAAGCATACAACGAAAGATCCTGTATTTTACTTCATCATCCTCCTTCCAATTATTCACCAAAGTGAAAAGAAAATTGGATAAAGTTGGCCTTATAAATTATAAAAAACACTTTGCGAGTGAAAACGAATGGATTTCTTTAAGACAAGTATTTTACTGCATTAATTATTCAAAATAACAAATTCTTACATGCCAAATATGCTTTTAATCAAAGAAACAAAAAACACAAAAAACAAATGGAAAAAAACACTCTGACGAGCCCCTCCCCAGATTTTATTTGGTCTTTGCAGAATCGTCTGGTATGCAGCCTTTAGACACCATGTTGACATGAGCTTCCCAGATAACCTTGGATCATGTTCACGAAGGACGAACCATGATGAGGTAAAGGAGTGTCTTGCACATTAGGATGGGAATCCTTAAAGGATAAAGTCCCACACTTAACCAACCTTTGAACGTCTGCCTTCAAATCGTAACAGTTCTCAATATCGTGGCCTGGAGCGCCTTGATGGTATGGACAAAATTTGTCAGCTTTGCACCAGTATGAAAGCTTCTTGGGTACCTTAGGTGGAGCTCTAGTCTGAATATGACCTTTGCTGATAAAAACCGGAAACAAATCAGCGTACGCCATAGGCATGGGATCAAACCCACGAATTCCTCCTTTCGGAAAAACTTGAGGTATCTTCTGATGACGAGGCCATCTCCGAACCCGTCGATTCTGTTGTCGATCTGGAGAGGCTAACCTCTGCTTAGGAGATAATTGTTGTTTATGTTGAGCAGGCATTGCATACTGATGTTGAGGATGAGGTATCAGAGCTGGATATGGCAGTGCCTTGGTTAATCCTCTCTCTTGTAGCGGTGGATGAACTTGGGCTACCGATTCTTCCCATTGCTGCGCATATCCCTTGAAAGATTCATTATTATTCTTACCCCTGTTCGCCAAGTGATTACTATCTGGAGCCTTATCCAAATTGCAGCTGTATTGTTTCACAAAAGCAACAGCTAAGTCTTCCCAAGACTGAACGTGGCTACTTTGCAGCTTCATATACCATATCAAGGATGCCCCACACAGGCTTTCTTGAAAGCAATGAATCATCAGTTTTTCGTTGTCGATGTAGGCAGTCATCTTTCGACAAAACATCGTCAAATGGTATTTTGGACAACCAATACCCTTGTATAT
Organism: Lathyrus sativus; assembly: GCA_963859935.3. Classification (NCBI taxonomy): domain Eukaryota; kingdom Viridiplantae; phylum Streptophyta; class Magnoliopsida; order Fabales; family Fabaceae; genus Lathyrus; species Lathyrus sativus. The sequence continues at coordinate 170,150,694 of OZ012740.1, read as the reverse complement.
CTCGAAGGCAAGCATCTTGAACTTTGGAGGGATAATTATGCCTGGAACTAAACATAAGTCACGAGCATCAAGACCAGATGCATTAGCTCCTTTCATCATCTTCACTTGTTCTTTGAGATCACGAAATCCTTTCTCAATTACTGCCAGTATAGGATCGTCCACTTTCTTCTCAGCGTGAGTACTCTGCAGATTTGGCATACACTGCAGAAACCAGGAATCTCTTTCATCAACTTGAATCAACAGATTGTCTGGCGAAGGCTGAGGTTGTGTATGAACATCCACTTGCTAAACATTGTCATTAGAAGGAAGATCAAATAACGGATTAGTCCTTGCTCCAAAACCAGTCATGTGATCCATATCTTTGTTCTCTTTACTATCCTTAAATGGTCGAGACGTCGGCTGGCGAGACAAAGACAAAAAGACGGATGAGGACGCAGTGGAGAAGAGACACATGCACATGCTAAAATGTAAGATGCTATGCAGAATGCAAGATGAAACTTCAAGAAACTCAAAGTGTTTTTTTTTTCCGGTATTATAACGTTGGATAAAAACTTATTTTATTTTCGATATTCGAGAAGCATTACAAAGCAAAGTACTCTTTTAAGAGTTTATTACATTGAAACAAAAGCAAAAGAGAACTCATAGGTCTACTCCTTATGCTCTTTCTGCATGCGAAGTTCTTCTTCTAACTGGTTGACGCGTTCTTGCAATTCGGCCTTCTCACTGATGAGTCGATCTACACATTCTTTCCAAGCCACAGTAGCTGGGGGAAGATCATCCCGGGTGATAGTTCTTGAAGAGGTGTGAGAGGAAAATAAATCCTTTCGCGCCTTCCTTTTCCTCGTAGATTCTATTTCTGGCAGCTTCTGGGACTTCTCTTTCTCTACCTTGAGGGTGAAAAACTTGTTCCTCCAAGCGGCTTTCAGTTTCCGAGCCTCGTCCAAGGCGGCCTTCAACTAATCTACTTCACTCACATCAAACCAATCAGGATCATGAGAGGTCAACACCATAGGTTCATGAAAAGGGAACGACATCTTGAGGTTGAGAGCCCTCTCGCACACCCAACGCAGATAGTCTTCAGAGACAGCGCAGTTGGGGTATCCTAAAGCAGTCATCCCTTCCTTGTTGACGTATCTCCATGCGTAAATTATGACGGTCTTTAGGTCTGGATCCTCTCCTTCCTTGAAAAAGATCCCTTCCAACAGAGCTTGGTCAGTTATTTCGATCATGGGATGCCCAAATTGTCTGCGGGCCAAAGCGGGATTGTAACTTATGCATCCTTCTCTCCCAATGAGCGGTATGTTAGTGAATCCTCCGATGCTGGGAATCATACATACACCTCCATAAGCAGGGTCATACCACACAATATCTGAGTGAGTAAGGGCCATAACTATCTCGGACCAACGGGGTGTTTCTACCTCATCCCAAATAGACGGATGCCAAGTTAGGCGAGCGATGAACCATGAGTACAGCAAGGCGGTACAACAGACGATGTGTCCTCCCCCTCGGCATTCTTCGAGTGGATTGAATGGTACGTGTCAGCTAACAAGGTGGGAACTGGATTCTTGAGTATGAACAGTTTAATCGCATCCATATCGACAAAATCATCAATCTTTGGGAACCATAAGATCCCATAAGCCAATAAAGCAAAGGTAGCTTCCAAAATAAGGACCTCCTTTCTTTCAGCATGGTAACGGACTTTTTCGATCAAGAAATCAGCTGGGAATCCAAGGACTCCTTCCTTGGTGGTTAAGTGTGCTTGGACATCTGCTAGGCTGAGATGAGTAGCATTTGCAATTTTTTGGTGTCTGGGCATGTCTTCCCGTCTAGTGAATATAGGTCGGGCAATCACAGGTATCTTCAAGAAATCAGAATACTCTTCCAGGGTCGGCATTAGCTGGTAATCTGGAAAGGTGAAACAATGGTACAACGGATCGTAGAACTGAACAAGGGTCTCCAACAGCCCCTCTTTCATCTTGAGCTCAAGAAAACGGAAAGCTTCTCCATATTCTGTTGCGAAAGCGTGACAGTTCTCGATGAGATCTGCTAGCTCTCTTAAGCTTTCAATGTTAGGACTCAGAAAAGTGTACTTCAATGCTTCTCTTTTGAAGTCCATGGTTATAATACCTGTGAAACAAAATTGAGTTTCTTGAAGTGAACAAAGAAAAAAGAATGCAATGCAAGATGAGTAGGACTTCATGGGATCCCAACTATTTATAAACATTGTGGTAAAAGAAAAACGTTTTATTAATTTTGAAACGGATTACAAATAATTGCTTTTAAAAGTCCCAAATAAATAGCTAAATAAAAAGCTAATGAAAGCCCTAAGGAAGTTCTGAATTTTGCTGCTTGAGTTGCTCTTCCAACTGGGTCTTCTCACGAATAAGGTTGTCCACAATCATCTTCCAAATAGTACATTGTGGGTCGGAGGAAAATAAATCCTCTAGAAATTTTCTCTTCTTGCAAGGGAGAAGCTCTTCATCCTTTGACTGCAGTTGTTTCTGAAGTTCGTCTTTCTGTTTCTGGAGTTCGGCATTCTCTGCAACTACCACTTGGTGCTTGTTCTTCCATGACTCTAACTCATGTTGCGACTTCCTCAAAGCGACCTCTAACTTCTCAGCTTCGGACATAAAGACATAGGTGGGTTCTCTTCTCGGAGGTATGGGATCCTGACGAGAATAGGGCATCTTCAACTTGATTGCTCTCTCTCTGACCCACTGAAGGTACGGTTCCAAGGACACACAATTAAGTTTCCCAAGGCTTTTCTTCCCTTTCTTATGCAAATGTTTCCAGGCAGCCAGAGTCTTGTCTCGGAGTTCCTTGTCATCCCTAAAGAAAATGGTCTCCACTTGAACACTCTTAGGCGGTTCCTTCAACGAATATCCCAACTGTCGACGAGCTAAAACCGGATTGTAACTGATCCCTCCATTAAAACTAAGTAACGACACATTAGCAAAATCCCTACAACCATCAATAATTAAAGTCCCATCATATGCTCTATTGTACCAATCAATGTCTGAATGGGTCAACGCCATAACTCTAGGGGACCACAACCCTTTATCGAGATTCGAAAAAGAAATGGACTTAGGCAAGTGCGAGATAAACCACTTGTAAAGTAAAGGCACACAGCAGGTGATCATCCCTCCACCATAGAAGTTTCGGAGATGCACAAAATGATAGGTATTACCTAAAAAAGTTGGCACTGGGTTATTCTTCAGAAAGATCTTAATCGCATTAAGGTCGACAAACCCTTCAAAACTTGGGAATAGGAACACTCCATAAATAAGTAAAGCGAAGATTTCCTCGAATGGAGTCTTTTTCGTATAATCGGCATAAAACATAGCTTTAATAATTAAGAAATCCATAGTTAAGCCTAAAATACCACCTTTACTAATTAAGTTTCCCCTGACGTCGGATACTTTTAGATAAAGATCCTTAGCAATATCTCTTTCCTCAGGATCCCTCTCCAAGAAAGGGAAGGGAGATTCTTCTAAGATAGGTAGACCAACCAAAAAAGAGTACTCTTCCAATGTAGGTAATAGTTGGAAGTATGAGAACGTAAAACAGTGATATAGCGGATCATAAAATTGCAATAAAGTGGAAAAAAGTCCTTCATCCACTTGGCGACTCAACTTCCCATATTTGCTCTTGAACTTGTCTTGGTCTTCAATCAAGGTTACCAACTTCCTTAGGCCATCCAATTTAGGACTCTTAAAAGTGTATTTCAAAGTGTGTCTTTCGCTGGAAGTCATAGCGACCTAGAATGTTCATAAACAAAAGGGAATCCCATGAAGTCCAATGCAGAATGATGCTATATGAATGCAACAAACACAAGTAAGCACATAAGGACACATATGTAAACAAACAAAAAGGTCCTAGGTTTGCAACGAGCATGGAGTAAAGGGTCTATCCATTTCCCAAAGGACAAGGACTAGTGGTGGATTGTACCTGCAGAACAAGGTTCTAAGGAGTGCCCAAAGTCATTAGTCCATCTTTCGGATATTATCAACTTTCCAATTACTCGGTGATTAATAATATTCTCAAGAGAACCTCTTTTGAGTGTAGCATCGCGTAGCACTATTTCGGGAGTACTCCCTTATAGTCCCGCACTACATCCTAATAAAGGCCAAAGTAGGGTTAAGGTAACTATGGTCCACAATATCATGGACTCCAATCGAAAATAGTAAAAGTGTTCACGATTACTCGTTCAACCGAACCATTTTGAAAGGGTCTCAACTGAGCGTGATTTTCAAGTCAACTGAAAATGCCCCTTTGGTAACACCCATGCACAAATGAACAAACCAACAAGACATCTTGCCCAAAGGAAATATCTCAGTCATCATTAGTGACGTTGTTCAAATAATCCAAAGTTTTAACGATTATTGGCCAAGGCCTACAAGTTTATGTATGCGTAGTTTATCAAAAACATCGGGCGTTTCCGCAAATAAAACGATAAGAGTTAAAATAAAATAAAGCAAACAATTTACTGAATAGTATATGCTTTATTGACAAATGACCTGTAAATAGGCAAAGTTTTACAACAGATGCAACCCCTAAAAAGAGGAAGATGCGCAAGAAAAAATACAGATATGTACAGAAATATACAAAAGTGTACAGACATGTCGGTAATGTGATGCAGACGAACACCATGAGTTGATCCCTCTATGACTCGCCTGACTTTGATGTCTTTCCGATGCTCCATTTTCAGAAAAGATTGATTTGGATGAACAACCCTCAGGTCTTCCCACCACTAAGCAATGAAGTATCACACGCAAATCACAGTCATTTGCTTTTCAATCCCTAACTTTTTCCTGAATCGCCCTTGCGGGTTTTTGATTCACCGGGATACCCTTTTTTGCCAAAGCCGCCCTTTCGGGTTTTCGACCTTGCGGGTTCACATCTTTTCATTTATATCCCCAACTTTTGCCCGAACCTATTCTTTTTTATGGTTTTCCGGTGTCGCGGTGAAATTTGGATACCAAGCTATTGATGAGCTTGAATCTTATTCATTTGCAACCGAACTTTGATTTGTCCAAAGGAAGGGATAAAGATCAAAATTCCCACAATCCAATGCAAATGCAAGCTAGAGAGTTTTAGGTTCGGGGGTTGGTTAAACTTAGGGAAGGTTCTAGCATCCTAAGTTTCTGTAGTACTCTACAGGAACCTCTTGTTTTATGTTTGTTTATTTGCTAAGGTTTATCTGCTTAAGGGATAAAAGACCTAGGGGGTTTATTTTTAAGTATACTCGATAAGATATCACATCTTATGCCTACATATCCTTACAGGAGTGGAATCAGAGTATCTGTAGTTCCTCTAAGGGTTTGAAGAGTTCTATGACTGTGGTCAAAGTTCCTACGGGTTTAGGATAGTTGATTGATTGATTTTAGGAGAAAAGATGAGTTGTCATTTAAGGGAGATTACTTGACTTAAACCACCACAACATTGTAGGAAGATTGATTCTGTTGTTATGGGGTAGAAGTTTTATCCCACTTAAGATGATTAACATCTTATTCTCTAAGGTGTTTGAAAAGAGTTTGAATTGAGTTGAATTGTTTGTATCTAAGTTGTAAAGATAAAGGTCCTTCCTATGAGGTAGGATCTAAACCTAGGAGATCGACTTGAATGGGATCAAGGATCCTGGGGGAAATGATGCAAATGGGATGCATACGCGCAAGTTTTACGTTACGTGCAAGTTCTTCCTTTGGACGGAATGCAATAATGCGATGCAATAAAGATAAATACGGTAAATAAATTGCGGAAGATAAAGACGATAAATAAACATACACAAACGCATGAAAGTGCTAAGGTGTGTGAATTGTGAGTGTGGAAGCGTGCACGATTGATTAATTACGATGTTGGTTGATTTTAAACGGGATTATTAGTTTTAGTTTATACTTATGAGAAAAAAAGGTTATTGATTAGACAAACTAGAGATGAATTAGTTTTAAGGAAATGTAGACTTAATTTTAAGAAAAAAAGTTTGTATTGCAATTTTTGATAAAAGTTATATTTGTTTATCATTATTATTTTTTTTTAATAAAAGTCTTCTTAATTTATTTGAATTGATTTATAAGAAAAATGGTGTACTCTAAGTGAAATTGATTTTGAAAAAGTTATATTAATTGTGTTAATTTGTGAAAGGTTTTATTATTAAACATTTTACAAACTAAGTTATTTAGAAAAAAGGTTTTTTTTTTAAAAGTAATGATATAGATTATTTATTTAATAAAAGGTTTTTTTACTATTAAAGTGAATTAATAATATTACAAAATTGGTTTTAATTAAATTACATAAAATATAAATTAATTAACTAGACTAAAAAAAGGTTGGTTAAAAGTTATATTTTTTTTTAATAAAAACTAGAGTTAATTAAAAGATTAAAGGGTTTTTTTAAAATAAATCAAAACAGATTATTAGTTTTTTTTAAAAAGGATTAATTAAAATTAATTATATTAAAACGTTGGATCTGGTGTACGGAGGTGCATCGATTTTACTGTGGGCGTGCGAAGTGATCCGTGTGATCATGAAGTAAGTGAAATGTGTGGTGATAGTAGCGAGGGACCACGGTACTACCGTGGTCGTGCATACATACAGTTTATCATTTACAAAACAACAAAAAACAATTGAAACAGAAGAAATCAAAAACGGCGGAAAACCCTAATCGCTCACTCGCCCGACCTCTCTCCCGATTTACTTCCCTCTCGATCCTCGTTCATTTCCTCCATGATTGTACCTGAAACACAGATCAAGGCATCAAGCATTCAACAATATTAAAATGTATAGAGAGTTTTACCGAAGGTGGGAGGCGGCGGAATGTGAAAGACGAGCAGTTTCTTTCGGCGATCTTGCGATTGGCTTCGGAGGCGACAATCTTCGAAGGCTTAGCGAAAAAGATGATTTCTCCCTCTATTCTTTCTATCTGACCTACTTAGGGTTTTGTGATTTTCACTGAGCTTCGAATTTCATCCAAAAAGTGAAAAGTCTTCTTCTCAGTCTTAAATGCCTCTTTTTATAAGCGAGCTTGGGCTTTAAAACTCTGGTTGAATGCCTTGATTGCTGTATTAAGACATTTCCTTTCTGTGTTGGACAATCATTTGAAAACCTTCCTTTTTCGTTTGATTGAGTTAATGTTGTTGATGAGAATCCCTTTCTGTGTGATTTTGTGGTAATTGCGATTTGAGAGAATCTCTTAATTGATTTGGATATGCTGCTTTGAGATACGAAGAATCTGAGAGCTGTGTTGGATTGGATCTTTTTCAAAAAGCATATTCCTCAATTGATTACTAACTCTGAATTTGTGATTTGGCAGGTGTGGATAGCAAATGATTATGGGCCAAGGGAAACTAGCAGCCCAGGGAAAATACGGTAGCGAAACTGGTGAGCCCCAAAGCTTCAGTGTTGGTAGCAGTCCTGAATTTGAAAATTCCTTTACGTAAACTCAATGGCTTATTATCTCTGTTTCTTTGGTGCTAGGGCTGAGCAAAATCTGAAGAAGGTATGGAACCAAGTTGTAAAAGAGTGGCTGCAAACCAAGTTGAGCGTTTGTTGGAGGTCCTTAGCTGTTTCTCCTGGGTCGTCTGTTTGCAAGCCTCGATTTCCTTTGGACTTCTTTGGACAGGTGTAGATATGGTTTCGTTCTTGAAGCACAAACTTGGCTAATAGTAGTGCATACTACAGGTCTTGATAGTATAGCTTTGAGGTCAAGTTTGCACTCTCTTTACACTGATACATTTATGCCTCTGTTTCTGTAGTGCCTGATCTTGGATAATATATTGACCTTTGGACATTGTTCTTTGCAGGTTGCTTCACTGGCTTCATAGCTCGAACAGGACATGAAAATGTTGTTTGTTTCCTTTCTTTGCACCAAGAAGTTATAGCTCTAACATGTATTATTTCTGAATGCAGGGGGGAAATAGGCTACAACATATACTGATTGCAATCCCAACTACCAGATTGTAACTCTTCCACTTTGCCGGTATATAATAGTGGGGGGTGTCAAAGGAAATGATGTGGGTATGAGTAGGTGTTGATTTGGAATCTGTAGCTGACAAATTCTTCTCCATCAGGGCCTGAGATAATTTCACTTTCATCTTTGATAACAACATTATCACCACTGCGCAGCTCAGCCCCATCAACTAGTATTGTACTTGAACTCTTATTTTCCATAGTAGTAGGACATATATCAAAGTTCTTTGCTACTTTGCACCAGCTATGCTTATCACTAGAAGTAACTAACATCTTCGAACATATATCCCATTCATCTACCCTTATCTCAATATCTGAGTACCTATGATCTGACTGAACAAGCCTAGCCCAGATTTCATCTGAGGGTTTGGTTGAAGCAGGGAATTCTCCTATTTCATTCACTGATGAAGATCAAAATCGAAAGGTTTGTTTCATAGCTCTGCCTCCTACTGCTGAGTAAGTTGGGGTTGTGCATCACTTGAAATAACTTCTTTCTATTTGTCAGGTCGAGAAAACTGCATCGGCTAAGTGAGTTTTCGCATTTCAACCGTGTGCGGACGTTGATGTTATAGTGTTCTAAACTCCGCAACATGCCGACAATTAGAAGCATCAAACCAACTTTAATGTTGTCTATTTTTATGTGTTGTTTGTATCTGTCTGCGCTTCTCGGTTATTCTCTTTTCCTTATGTGTATTTTTTTGGAAAATGCAGTGCTTGAACAGCCCCATGGTGCATGTTAAGACAGAAGGCAATTCCGAGAGTTAAAGGCCAACTGAGGCTCATTTGTAGAGTGAATATCTCCAGTAAGCTCATAGCTATATGAGTAATAAAGGTACTATTTCGAGGCTATAACATCAACAGTTCTATTGAAATTCTTGAGCCGGTTAATGCTAGCTGAGGAAAAAGCTTCAACCTCTTCATATTGTTTTTGATCAATAAGAAAGAGAATCATAAGGAAGTAACAGTGGATTTCAAGCTAAGGCAGCAAATGTTTGGTTGGGGTTTGAGTAGCTGCAGATGTTGCAGAATCCACTTCCATCTCATGATCATCATTCCTGGGATTGGAAAGGCAAGAAGATAACCTAGAATGAGGCTCAGAAGCTGTAGGAAGGACGTGATCGATGAACGACAAGAGAACCGGAGCTGTGAGTTTGAACCTCAAAGCATTTGCAAGACGCATGGCACGAGAAATTCTGCAAACTTCCTTAGAGTTTGAACCAGTTTCCATGATTGATGCTATTTCCTTCAAATGGTGCAGTGTAGAAGGAATAACTGAGATTGTAAACTTGATAATTCTTATTGTTCAATTAACGAGCTTATTGTAGAACTTGAGATTGTAACCTTCACATAATCATAAAGTACTTTTATTTTTTTATAATCCATTTCTGCTTAACGTGAATGTAATTGGGCTACTTTGGTGCTCACAAAGTCAAATCAAAAGTTATTGCCATGCGGTTAAACCATATGAGTTACTCAAGGAACAATATTTGTTCATGACAGAGGATCAAAAAATAGGGAAGTTTAAGTGAACTTCTATGTAAACAATTCAACTCGTGTTGAACTTCGAAGTTGCTCCCACAACCCTTCTACCAATTGAATTTCAACCTTTGATCTTAATATGAGCTTGTATTGTGAACCAATCATGAAATTGGATCTTGTGAGGTTCCAATTTACGTGGCCTACGCCTTTATTTCCAAAATATGTGACAACCTAATAGTATGAATTTAATCATGGGATTGAATGTGATGAGCTCCCCATGGTAGAATAAGGTCCACATCAATCTAGACTGCTTTTAATTTTCGGAGTTAGATAAAAGCCATTGAGTTCAAATCAGCTTGTGAGCTTATTGTAAACTTCGATAAAACTTGGTTCAAGATTGGATAAACCATATGAGAATTTCCTTGAACCTGCCACTGGCTACTTAAAGGATGAAATCATCGTAAGCAATAACCTGAATCAGAATCAAACAACCATGTTGGGAAGGATTGGATTGTAAGTGTCATCTCCACCTTAACACACCTGCACGAGCTGGTTAGCCATAGTAAACATACACAACATCATAGCGATAACGAGTAAGGGAACAAAACAAAAAAACAAAGAGGTGGGATCTTACGATCAAAAATTAAGGTGTGACAGCCGGGATGCCCCATTTTTGCCTGGAATCTCTTTTTTGGTCCTGCGGGTCATTTTATGCAAAGTATTTTTTAAATGTGTATGCGTTCACAGGGGATGTAAAATCCTCACCATCCATGGTGGACAACAACAAGGCTCCTTTGGAGAAGACCTTCCGCACGATATATGGACCTTCGTAATTGGGAGTCCATTTGCCCCTGTGATCTGATTATGGTAGGAGAATCTTTTTCAGCACAAGATCGCCCATCGTAAAGCTTCTAGGGTGCACCTTCTTATCGAAAGCTTTCTTCATCCGGCTCTGATACAGCCGACCATATGCAATAGACGCTAGCCTTTTCTCATCTAACAAGCTAAGATGATTTAATTTGTTTCGTATCCATTCTGCCTCATCGAGCTTGACGTCGAACATAACTCTTAAAGAAGGAATCTTGACCTCTAATGGTAGGACAACTTCCATACCATACACTAGCGAGGAAGGTGTTGCCCCGGTTGAAGTGCGTACCGTAGTACGATAATCGTGAAGAGCAAAGGGAAACATCTCGTGCCAATCTTTGTAAGTGACAACCATCTTTTGCACTATCTGCTTGATATTCTTGTTGGCCGCTTCAACAACGTCGTTCATCTTCGGACGATAGGGCGATGAGTTGTGATGCTCGATTTTTGAAGTTCTGGCACAATTCCTTCATCATCTTATTGTTAAGGTTTGAACCATTATCTGTAATGATCCTCTCAGGCACTCCGTATCTACAGATGATGTCCCTCTTTATGAACCGGGCTACCACTTGCTTCGTGACATTGGCGTACGAAGCTGCTTCGACCCATTTGGTGAAGTAGTTGATGGCGACCAGGATGAAACGATGGCCGTTGGATGCGGTTGGCTCAATCTTGTCAATCATGTCAATGCCCCACATAGAGAAAGGCCACGGGGATGCCATAACATTCAACGGGCTCGGCGGTACATGAATTTTGTCTGCATAGATCTAGAATTTATGGCATTTCTTCGCAAATTTGAAACAATCTAACTCCATGGTTAGTCAATAATACCCTGCTCGTAATAGTTTCCGAGACATTGCATGCCCGCCGACATGTGTACCAAAAGTATCCTCGTGGACCTCTTCCATAAGCAGCGTTGCTTCCTTTTCGTCCACGCATCTCAATAACACTAGGTCATGGTTCCTTCTGTAAAGCACACCATCTGGGTTCAGATAAAAGTTACCAGACAACCTCCTCAGAGTCTTCTTATCCTGGGCCGAAGCCCCTGGTGGATACTCTTGCTTCTTGAGGAAGTTCTGTATATCATAAAACCACGACTTGCCAACGTAGCCAGGGCGTCTTCCATTTGGTTCTCCGTGCTAGGCACGTGATGGAACTCTACCCGATCGAAGAAGGGCAACAACCTCCTTGCAGAGTCTCTGTAAGGAATCAGATTAGGCTATCGGGTTTCCTACTCTCCTTTGATTTGGTTCACAACTAGCGTTGAATCGCCGTATACATCAAGATTCTTGATCCTCATATCAATGGCTTCTTCTAAACCCATGATGCACGCTTCATATTCCGCTTCGGTGTTGGTGCACAGGAATGTTAACCTGGAAGTGAATGGGATATGATACCCATGGGGAGTCGTAATGATTGCCCCAATTCTACTTCCGTACGAATTAACAGCACCGTCAAATATCAATTGCCACTGAGAACCCTTCTCTGGCCCTTCGTCAAGTAATGGTCCCTCACAGTCCTTCATCTTAAGGAACATGATGTCTTCCTCAGGAAACTCAAACTTCATCGGTTGATAGTCTTCGATAGGCTGTTCGGCAAGGTACTCTGACAGAACACTTCTCTTGATAGCCTTCTGAGAAACATATTGAATGTCGTACTCTGTCAGCGCCATTTGCCACCTGGAAATTCTCCCTGAAAGCGCTTGCTTTTCGAAGACATACTTGATCGGATCCATCTTCGAAATCATCACGGTTGTATGATTAAGCATATACTGTCTCAAACGTTTGGCAGCCCATGCAAGCGCGGAACACGTTTTTTCAAGCATCGAGTAACGGGACTCACAATCTGTGAACTTCTTACTCAGATAGTATATTGCGTGTTCTTTTCTTCCAGTCTCGTTGTGTTGACCGAGAATGCAACCCATGCTGTTCTCAAGAACTGTTATGTACATGATTAATGGTCTTCCAGCTACTGAAGGTATCAATATCGAAGGTTCCTGCAGATATTCTTTGATTTTGTCAAATGCCCTTTGGCAATTATCATTCCAGACGACCGCCTGATCTTTATTCAACAACTTGAACATTGGTTTGCATGTGGCCGTGAGATGAGATATGAACCGAGCAATGTAGTTCAACCTCCCTAAGAAGCCACAAACTTCTTTTTCTGTCTTCGGCGCTGGCATCTCTTGTATAGTTTTTATTTTTGTAGGATCGACCTTGATTCCCTTTTCGCTAACAATAAACCCCAATAGCTTTCCGGACCATACCCCGAAAGTACATTTGTTAGGATTCAACCTCAATTTGAACTTCCTGAGCCTCTCAAACAGCTTCAACAAATTGACCAAATGTCCCTCCTCCGTTTGGGACTTTGCTATCATGTCATAAACATAAACTTCGATCTCGTGATGAATCATATCATGAAACAAAGTGAGCATAGCCCATTGATAGGCTGCCCCTGCATTTTTCAACCCAAAAGGCATTACCTTATAACAAAACATCCCCCACAGCGTGATAAACATCATTTTCTCCATATCCTCCGGTGCCATCTTGATCTGGTTATAACCGGTAAAACCATCCATGAAGGAAAATACAGAAAATTGAGCAGTGTTATCAACCAACACGTCAATGTGAGGGAGCGGGAAATCATCCTTTGGGCTCGCCTTGTTAAGATCTCTGTAATCTACACACATTCGCACCTTGCCATCTTTCTTCGGTACAGACACTATGTTGGCGACCCATGGAGGGTAAGTCGTTACGGCTAAAAATCCAGCGTCCAATTGCTTCTGGACCTCTTCCTTGATTTTTACGGCCATATCTGGTCTTGTCCTTCTAAGCTTTTGCTTGACTGGCGTACATTCTTCACACAACGGTAGGTGATGAACCACGATATCAGTATCGAGCTCGGGCATGTCTTCATAGGACCAAGCAAAGATGTCACTATACTCTCGAAGCATCTCGATCAGCCTTTGCTTGATGTCACTCTGCAGCACAACCCCTATTCTGACATTTCTGACAACTTCTTCAGAACCCAAATTGATGACCTCAATCTCATCCAGATGAGGCATAATGATCTTTTCTTCTTGTTTCAGGAGCCTAGCTAGCTCTTATGGCAAACCTTCATCTTCATCAATCTCTTCTTCAGCTTGATATATCGGATGATCAAAGTCGAAGCGAGTCATAGGGGGTTCTAAATTGGTGTCGTCTGCAATTATGTGAGTCCTACAATAACAATGGTTAAATGCTTAAGATGATATGCAAATCAGCACAAACCACATTGCCATCTTATTATTATTATTATTATTATTTTAGAAAAACAAAAAAGGAATAACAAGGATCACAAAATTTGAATACGAAAAACTGCCCTTTGATTTATTGATAAAATGTTCAAACATAACCAAGTAAGGCCATGAAAACAAAACCACTATGCTCCGGGTAGAACATAGGGTTGTACAATAATTGAGAAAACAAATCATTACTGTTCAGTAGTCACTTGAATGAATTCCTGGATAGACTAGTTGTGCAGACTTTGTCCTGGCGTGCAAGGCTTGATCCAAGCATCCATGTCGCAGTCACTATCTCCTTCTTCACCATCCGAAACAGCGTTGATCCTTTCGAAGATAACACCTCCCGGGGTGAACAACACTGGTCCTTTGTAGCGCGGCGCGCTCTGTAAGGATGATGAAGCAGATGTGTTGTACCCCAAACCAAATTTATCCTGCTTGTTAGGGATGTCCAACACCTGGCCCCAACCTTGTGCTGCCCCAGACTGCACTGCCGCCTGGGCTTCCTTGAAAGAAGATATGGCTACTTCAGGCACTTTACTCATTGTAGGAGACTTATCCTTAACCTAGACCATTTCGAATGCCTGGCAGAGAGTTTCGTAGATCTCCCCATCCACTTCCACATATTTGAATGACGATAAATGGCTAACCATTATGTATTCTTCCCTACATACGGTGACGGTGCTGCCACCAATGATGTATTTGAGTTTCTGATGCAGCGTGGAGGTCACAGCTCCCGCTAAGTGGATCCACGGACGACCTAATAGACAGCTATAGGCTGGCTGGATGTCCATTATGTAGAACACTGCATCGAACACTTCGGGCGCCACCTGAATGGGCAATATAACCTCTCCGAACACTAACCGTCTGCATCCATCGAAAGCTCTCACCACTAAATCACTAGGCGTACACATCATCCCCCGAGTGTCTAGCTTCATTAATGCTTTCTTGGGGAGTACATTTAGAGATGACCCGATGTCCACCAAAACATGGGACATAACAGCTCTACGACATTTAATTGAAATATGCAACGCGCTGTTGTGATTTCTGCCCTTCGGCGTCAAATCTATGTCCGTAAAACCAAGACCATTCCCTGCGTTTACGTGTGCGACAACTCCTTCGAGTTGGTTTACTAAAATTTCTTGAGGCACGTACGCAGTATTCAATATCCTTAGCAACACATTTCGACGTGCTTCTGAGCATAGCAACAACGACAATATGGAGATCTTAGAAGGAGTTTGCTGTAGATGATCGACTATCTTGTAATCGCTCTTTCGTATCAGCCTCATAAACTCTTCTACGTCTTTCGCCAAAGGCTCTTTCTCTCCAGCCTGAGAGGTTTATTCTACAACCGTTTTACCCTTTCCTTTGTCTGCTTCATCAGCCACCACTTCGGGTGGTGAAAAGACTCGACCACTTTGGGTAATCCCCCCTGCTCCAACCAAGTTGTCCACAGACTCAACAAACAAACTTTTCAGATCTAGCTTTTGTCTATAGCAATATACCTCGGCTCCGTAATTCCACGGAATTGCTTTGGTATCTTCAAACGACACGGGACCAGCTTTTGTAATAACAATTATTGGCGGCCTAGGTGCAAAAATGGTAATGGTTTTGTACGAAATAGAGATCGTTGCAATCTCATACCTCTTCTCAGCTATCAACTCTTTAAATTTATTCTCAACAACCCGATCAAACTGCAATACCCCACTATCCATCAGACCTTGGATACAACCCTTTAATCACACACATCCCTCAGGATCATTCAGACATTCGGCACAATCTTCAGTACAGCCCGGGTAAACACCCCCTTCAACAATCTAGCCTTCACAAAGCTCAACGGTGTCTTCAGTTCACTAACATCTGCTATCAAATCTAAACCATCATCCTCAATGATCGCACTGACTCCGGTTTGTCCGTGATTTGGCATAGGATTTTGTATGACGTTGGGAGCGTCATGGGAGAAATTTATTGCCTTGCTATCAATCATATCCTGAACCTTATGCTTAAAAGCCTTGCAATTATCGATATTGTGCCCCGGGGCACCTGAATGAAACTCGCAGCGGGCGTTCGCATCATACCCGAGTGGTGGTGGCCCTGTCAGAGGAGCCACCGTCCTCTTTTAAATGAGCTGCAATTGCAGCAAGGTCTGGAGTAACTGCGAATACGACATTGGCAGTGCGTCGAACACTCTGTTCACTACTTGGCCTCGATTCTGGTATCCCCGTTGGGTGTAATTCTGATTCTGACTCTGATTCTGTTGTTGTTGTTGTTGTGGTACTGGAATTACGACGCTAGCAACCTGTTGCTGGCGATACTGACGCTGACCTTTACCTTTACCCCGAGAACTGGACACCGAACTAGTCTCACCTTCCCGTTTCTTACCGCCGAATATCTTCTTACCTCCTCCAGCTGAGGGCATCTCACCTGCTTGAATCTTTCCGAGCTTTATGTCCTTCTCTACCCTTTCTCCTGTGATTATCAAATCGGAAAAGTTGCCTGACATACTACTGATCAACTTTTCATAGTAGACACCAGGTAGAGTAGCAACGAACATATCGATTAACTCGCGCTCCACCATTGGAGGCTGCATCCTTGCCGCAAGCTCACGCCACCTCTGGGCGTACTCTTTGAAGCACTCGTTATTCCTTTGGGAAAGATTCTGCAATTACACCCTGTTGGGAGCAAGGTCGTTGTTGTATTGGTAATGTTTTATAAAGACCTCAGCCAGGTCCCTCCAGCTTCGGATATTGACGGGCTCCAACCCCATATACCATTCAAGAGAAGGCCCGGACAAGCTGTCCTGGAAGAAGTGCATCAACAGTTTCTCATCGTCCGAATAGGCGGACATCTTCCGATAGTAAGAGCGCAAGTAGACTCTTGGGCATGTGGTACCCTTATATTTGTCAAAGTCGGGGACTTTGAATTTCAACGGTACTTTTAGGTCGGGGATAAGTCCTAGATTGGCCATGTCGAGGCCCATGGCATTTTGGTTCTCAAGAGACCTCATCTTTTCCTCAATCAACTTGAACCTCCTATCAGCTTCAGAGGGCAATTCAACAACAACAACTCTCGGCGAGAACACATCATCCTGTCTATCTTTATTCCATAACTGATCCACATTACCATGTGCAGCACAGGTGGCATCAGGCCCATGAACATTCCTGTTAGCAGCATTACCATTTCCAGTATTACCATTTCCAGGATTCCCAAAACCAATGTTATCAAAACCAGCGGCATTACCAGAACCAGCGACATTGCCATTACCATTACCATTCCCTCCAACAGTAGGGATAACCAAAGTAGGTATAGAGCGGGCATGAGGAGTCCCATTTTCATTGAGAGGAGGATTAACAGTCTGTCCTCTATGAAGAACACTGTTACTGTCAACTCGTGCAATCAAGGGCTGCACCAGAGTAGGGAGCTGTTCTTGTCTATTAGAGACCCCCTGCATGAGGTCCATGAACTGATTCATCCTTTCCCTGAACTCTTGCATCTCTGACTGGATTTGCTCCATTGCTCTTTTCTGGTTTCCTCGGGTAGCGTACCGGTGAGCTGTTCGATCAGCAATCCTGAACCATACTAACGGTGAAACAAAGACGAGATAAATGGTCCTGCTATACCTGTTATGCAAGAATGCTATGCAAATATAGACATGTATCTATGCATTAGGGACGTTTCCCCTCGATTCTAGTTCCGGAATAGCAACGAGACAATAGGAAGCCATAAACCAAGCACGGAGCAAAAACCTCATATATAGATGAAATAACCACAAAGGTAGAGTACAAGCCTAACTGAGTACAGATGGAATAACAGAATGACCTCAACCAACAAGCCTGGTGATGGTCAGCATACAGTAATGAACAAAAGTTGCAAAGGAATACAAAGAAATCAAGTGCGACAGCGAGCACAGAAATCCTCTAGCAACTCCTTTGTCTCAGGGTGGTCTGGTCTGGCGAGCAATCCTTGAATGAGTAACTCTCTCTGTCAGATGGTGTCCTGCAGACCCTCAACAAAGTCTTCCCAGGCTCCTTCCCTAAAGCACTCCTCAAGCTTACACCTCTTGGAATCTGCTCTCAGCCTGCAATCCTCCAAGTTTACAATAGCTTCGTTCAACCTGTACTCAGGGTCACGCCTGAGTGATGCCTCTGCTGCAATCGTATCATCTTTGACTCTGAGCTGAGCCTTCAACTTGGCAATCTGCTGCTTCAAGCTATCATCACGTGCTTTGTTGTTGGTGAGGGTTGCGTTCCACTGTGCGTTGAACTTGGAAATATCCAAACAAGCTTTATCCAAGTCCTGCTTCTTAGAAGCAAGCACACTGCTGAAGGCTTTCAAATCTAACCCCAAATGCTCTTGAGCATCTGTTTGCTTGGTCAAATTTGTACCCAATCAGTTCACAAGCTCAGTTTGCTTCTTAAAAGAGTGGACAACCTCATTCTTTTCTCTCCGGACCTGACTGACTTCCTTTTCCAATTCTTCATTGGCCTTCTTCAACTCTTCTTTCTCATACCACAACTGGTTGTACTTCTGAATATCAACAGCGGTGGGTTCCTCGACCATAAGAGGATACAATGCCTCAATGGAAGGAAATGGCATCAGAAACTTCGCAGCTCTATCACGAATCCAAGTCAGATAAGGATCATAGGCTCTGTTGTTACTCTTCCCCAACAAGGCTTTTCCCTTCCTGTGGACACTGCTCCAAGCATGCTCAACTCTGGCTAAAGCATCACCCTCCAATAACCCGGTGAGATACATATATTCCTGTATCTCTTCATCCTTCGGAGGTCCTCGCAGCGCGTACCCGAACTGTCTCACTAACAAAGATAGGTTATAGTTGATGCACCCTTTCCTTCCGACCAACGGGACATTAGGAAATCCACCACAACTATAAACAATTTATGTGCCAAGCATGTCCCTATCAAACCAGACAATATTCTCAACCGACAAACCCATTAACCTCTCTGGCCATTGTGAAGTACCAACAGTAGCAACAAATGGACCTGTCTTGGGTAGATGGCTAGCAAACCACCTGTACAACAAAGAAACACAGCATGGCACGTTCTTTCCCCTCCGGTTCTCATTCTTGTAGTGAACAGAATGATAAACGTCACCTAGCAGCGTAGGTACCGGATTCCCTGAAGCAAAAATGTAGAATGCATCCAAATCCACAAAATCGGGAAGGTTAGGGAATAGTATGATACCGTAGATATAGAGAGCTAAGATGGCACTGAACACGATCCAACAACCCTCTTTGGCGTACTGCTGAGCCTTCTCAATCAGAAAAGGTAAAGGAAAACTAGGTACCCCAATTCTCTTAACCATCTTTCATGAGATCTCGGAAACATCAAAATGAAGAGCGGCATCAAGCTTAGCCAGATTAGGCTCAGCGTCGGTATGATAGAATGGCATCCGGTCTAAGATAGGAATACCTAACAACACAAAATACTCCTCCAAGGTGGGTGCCAGAGCATAATCCGGAAAAATAAAGAACCTCAGTTGTGGGTCATAAAACTGCAAGAGAGCATACAAACCATCTAATTCAAACTTAGATGCTTTGTTGATGAAACTCAAGATCCTCCCATATTCTTTCCTGAAATTATCCATCACACCATGATCAACTAAGGAGATAAGCTTTAGTAAAGGTCCTATCTCTGGATTAGGGAACTTGTACAACACATTTTTCATCAAACAAGGTTCCATGCTGACAGTGGGCTAGCAGACTAGAATCGAGGAGGAAAGATGCATCTGCAACATAAATACATGTCAATGAAAATGCAACATGAAAATGCAGATGCAGATGCAAATGCAACAGGGGATCGAGATTGATGTGCTGTTGATCGAGAAGAACCAGCGCTTTGCTTTGGCAAGAACATAGCAAAACTCTGATAATAGGAACCTCTGATATCGGGAACACAGATTCATACTGCAAAGAAAACTGGGTAGTCTGAAAGTCAAGGTTTTCTGCATAACCCAATCCCTCTCACAGGTATGGACCTATCCATCGATAAGGTTCGGCATCCTATGCGTTCATCAGCGTCACAGACTTTCGAGAAATGATGATACGTTCACCATTTCTGGTTTGGCATCATAATCTCTCGAAGAGGCCTCACTTAGCTGAATCACAAATGATCGGTCTCCAGAGTCGACAGTTTCCTGATCCAATACCCCCTCCCGACTAATGTACAGGATCAGATATCTTCACAGAAAACCTCGTCTGAACGCAAATTTTGTGGGGACTAGTGCATGCTAAAACATACAGGTCCGTCACTACTTTCCGCTCTAATGCTAGGTTTGTAATCAAGCCCGGGTTCGGCTTATCTCTCAATGGAACATTTCCCTCACAACAGCACAACAAAATGATATATAAAATGCTGAAAGTAAATGCGGGAAAATAAAGTACAACATATATATACATACACCCAACAATAAACAAACAAGCGCTAAGATTGACTCGCATAGGGAACCGTTGGAGTCCCCAGCAGAGTCGCCAGTTGTCGCTACTGCGAAAAAAGGTGCCGACAATGACAGAAGAGTTGCCACCGTTCGTTATTTATCCCAACAAGGGAAAGGAAACGAGCAGAGAAAACCTAACGAAAACAGGAGAAGACAGGTCATCGCAACCATGTCTTGGGTTCGGGAGTCGGTTACGCAAGGGGAAGGTATGAGAACCCCTCACGTCCGTCGTACTCGACGGGATCCACGCTTGGTTATCTATCTAAAAGGGTGATTGAAACTATCTACGCTAAAGGTATCAAGGACAAAAGAAAAGAAAAGTGACTCGGCAGAGCATCGCTGCTCTGTGCCTACGTATTCCCTTGTGCAATTGGAAAGTCAGAGTCAATGTAGTTCGGCTAACTACGGGTGAAAGGGGGGAAGGTTGCTCGCCAAGACATCGCCGTCTCGTGCCTACATATTCTTATCTGGTATGAGAAATCAGAGCAAACGTAGTTCGGGCATATAAGAGCACCGGTTGGTTCAACTGTTTTTACCCGAGTAGGGTTAACAACTAGTTCTAGCAGTTAGGTGTATGCAGCTCGACCATTGGAGACTTAGGCGTTACCTGTTTGCGGTAGAACTAAGAGTTAACGAAACTCTTTTTATGAAAAGGTTTTCCATTATTAAGGGTCCCAAAGGACAAAAAGAAGTTTGATCTTTATTTGTTGTGTCTTTTAAGGAAAAGTATCTTTTGAATTGTTTGTAATGCATGTTGCACTAGAGGCTATGACCTAGGAGCGAATGCGTCGCATATCGTCCAAAGGACATACGCTAAACACTCTAAGCAATTGAGAGGAGGCCCCCCAATCACCATTTCCAAAGTACTTAAGGCTCGTAACGCACAATATTCATTAGCCTTTATTAAGTGTTTTAGAAATGGTTTGAGATGAGAAAGAGAGAGGACAAACTAAAGGGAAACTAGTTCAAACCTAGTAGTTGTCATGCAAAATGGACCTATAGTTGAGGTTAGGGGAATACTACCTAATATTCTCATACATGGTTTGAATCCTAATGTCTATCATAATCATCCTTAAACAAGGAGATTAGAAATCCTAAGGGAGCATGGCAAATACAAGAGAAGAAGAAAGAAGTATAAAGTAACATGCAATATGCAACATGCAAACATCTTATGCACATTTAGAATGATAGTGAGGGAGGAAAATGTGTGGGGAAAAGGCCTCCACAAGCTCATCTCAACCTCAAGCATGCATATGCAATGCAAATAGAAAGGAAGATAAAGAATGCTTAAAACAAAATGCAAACAATCACACAAAAGGGATAAAATGGGAAGACTAGCCTTACACCATTCATACATCAACCAAATGAGCCCTAAGGCAAACCACATGAAAGTAAATGAGGACCTAAGATAAAGAGGAGATAAGGGATGAAATGAGACCATCAAGGGTGTTAAAATATCATTCAACCATGGTATCATTACGATTTGGGCAAAAGAATGCACCAAAATTGTCCTCATGGTTCACCATTTAGGTCATACTCCAAATACCTCCAAAGGAGGGACTAAGCAAACCCAAATGGTGCTAAAAATTCCTTGGATAGAGATAGATATGAAGGGAGAGTGTGCTCAAAGTATATGAAAATAAATTCACAAAGAATACAAGCAAATCATGTCAAAAGATGGGAAACATTCACATATGTACACAAGTGAAACCCTAAATGAAAGGCCTAAAAGGTACACAAACTTGAACAAGTTACAAACCAAATTTGGACCTATAATTCAACATACAAACACCTCAATATGTCTATAACATGAATTCACAAGAAGTAGAGGTTCAATCAATGCACACAAATCATTTACAATGCAAACTAGTTCACTAACTAGTGTAAACATCACACAAGGATATCCTAAATTGGAAATTACACAAAAAATATGAGACATAACCAAAAAATGCCAAATGAAATCCTGGATGACCCCTAAGGTGTTAGGAACCAGGGATCAAAAGTATGGAGACTAAGTCCAAACAAAACTATGCAAACAAAGGTGAAATCCATAGGGATACCCTAGATGTAAGGGTGAATCGAGGGTCATAAAGACTAACCTAAAACCCTAACCAATTATCAATAAAACCAGGGGTAAAAAGGTATAAAAAATTACTTAACATGTCAAGAATATGAGAAACAAGAATCAGCCATTAACAATGAAAATTCACCAAGAAATAAAATCAAAATCATGGGAGATGCATTTTTAATCCAACTAAAATACCTCAAATGTGAAAAATCATTTTTAATTGAAAATTGGCTTAAAAAATTAAGTGAAAAATTCCTAAAATCAATTAACATTCTAAAATGTGTAAAAATATTTTTTGCAAGATTTTTGGATGATTTGAGGTATTTTATTTGCATTTAAAATCAAACAGAAAAATAAAATGCAAAAAGAAATAAAGAAAAGAAAATGAATAAATGCGCATGTGGAATAGCAATTATATTCAGTTCAAATTGGTTGGGCTTGTGAAGAAGGGGTGTGAACATGAATTGGGGCCCAGATCCAAAAATTAAAGCTGAGGAGCAAAACGCTCCGTTTCATTTATCTACATGGCCTGGTCAACTACACGCGTGTATCAGTCAATGAGTTTAGATGAGATCCTAGCCATTTGATGAAGGTCAGTCAAAAGGTCCAAGATGATGTGGACGTCCACATAGGCTAAACAACACTAAAACCAGATGCTGGAGCCACTGTGCTCCGGTCATCTTCTCCGATAGTGTCTCTGGTGCAGAGAGTTCAAAACTCCACCAAAACACACAATTTTTGAGTCTAAACTCAACCTCTCACCACGTACATTAAGAATCTAGGGTTCCTTTGCATTTTTCACTCATAATTAAGGCCACACGAAGCCAACAAGATTCAAGCATGATTCACAAATTATCAAGAACAAACACCAAATCGATCCAGAAATGGCCTACATAGGTAGGGCTTCAATATGCACAAGAAATGGCATTGAATGGATGCTTGAGCAGAGAGAATTTGTGAAAGAAAGTTTACCTAACGATGCTCCTCCGTTGGGTCTTGAATTGAGGCTGAAACTTGTGGGAAACAATCCAAAAAGCTTCAATGATCTTCAAGGAAACTGTTAGGAACCTTCAATTGGCTTGAAATGGCTTGATTCTTGATTTCACTATCTCACTTTCTCCTCCACTTTTCTCAATTGAATTCTGTTCCAATTCTGATCAATCTCCACTTCTGAGCACTTGTAATTCATTTGGAGATTATATGTGATGGATATGAGCTCAATTGAAGGCCCAATTGTGGCCTGTTATGATGAATTGAAAAATCCAAATTTTAAGTTCAGGCTTCAAAATTCACGAGTGGTTTGGGCTCCAAAGGCTCTTGTTTCAGTTTAGATAACTTCCATATCATGTATACTGATCCAATGGAGAGAATTAGTCCCTTGAAAATATCCTATGGTGGATCTTGCATATGTAACTTCTTCTTGAAGAAACTTGAAAAATGGCATGTTTTTTCCCATCAAAACTCAATTCTGATTTTGGCATTGTGTTTGGTATGTTAAAGGGACTCAAAAAATACATAAACATGGTATGAAATGATTTAAAATGGATTCAATTCAAATCATGGCCCTTAATGCTTTTTCCATGGAAATTCCTTCACCATTCTTCACATACAAGCCATACCCATGACAAGTGATGATTTAATGATGAAATTGAGTTCATTTGATGCAAGTTTGATGTTGGAGAAAGTTCCATTTGAAATGTGCAAAGACATGAAAATGACCTATAACCAAAATGACCTATAATCAAAGTTTCCCAAAATACCCCTGCTTTGTAAGCTTCATATCTTGAGCTTCACAAATCAGATGAAGGACTTATAGTACTTTTTGGAAAGCTAAGATCATAAGGAACAACTTTCATGTTTAGGTCAAAGTAAGGAGAAAGATCCTTCTAGGTCAAAAATGTCTTGGAAGTTGGTTGGCCTTAGTTGACCAAAATCACATTCACCTGAGGACCCATAACTTGTCAGCATCATAACTTGAGTTCTAGAAACCCAATGGATGAGTTCTAGTACTCAAGAAATCTAGAAACACGCTCTATAAGTTTCATGTTGGAGTCAAGATGAGATGGAACTTGTATCTTGAGATATGTGGTCTTGAAGTTAGGCACTAAATAGGGGATTTTACACTGACAAGCTTAGAAACCCTAGCTTAGCAACTTCTCACACTCTTGATTCTTCTTGATTTGATCTTGGAATAACATCTTATATATCTCAACACAACATTTCATGATCATAAAGACTTGGAATTGAGTCTTAATCTCCTTCAACTTCACAGTTGACTTAGGGTTGACCAGATGAAAACCCTAGATGCACCACCTTTGACTGTGGCTTCTTGCATTTGATACAATGACTTGGGTAAGCTCCACAATGAATCTCAAGGCACTCAATGATCTTCTACAATACTCTTCATCCATAACCATGGACTCAATATCATCTGATGATCTTCACATGGTATCCAAGATAGGAGGTGAACCATATTCATTCATCTGCTCTTTCAAAGAACTTTGACTTTCTTCTGATGATGATAAGCACTTGATTGCTTGAATAAGACCTCTTGCTTAGTCTTGGAATTTTTGGTGATCTCCTCTTGCTAGGCACATCTCTCTTAATCCCTTGTAAATGAACAATGGTATGCAAATGCTAATGCTATGAAAATGCAATGAAACATAAACCAAGTTAAAAAAGGTTGGGAAAATTTTGGGGTACAACACCTCAGCGGGAGATCCCTCGCTTGTAAGGCTCTGCCAGCAGAATACTATTGGCCCACCATGCAGTAGGACACAAAGGAGCACATCAAAAAGTGTGGCAAGTGCCAATGACACGGGGATATGCACCTAGCCCTACTCAACGAGCTCAAAACCCTCTCGTTCCCGTGACCTTTCACTTGGTGGGGGATGGATATCCTCGGGCTCTTCACCATAGGGTCACACAATAAAAAATATCTAATCATCAACGTTGACTACTTCACGAAATGGATAAAGGTTAAAAAGCCCTGACCAAAATCACGACACATAACATACTCCATTTCTACAAAAGGAACATACTTACCCGATTTGGCATACCCCAGGCGATCGTCAATGTCAACGGGACTCAGTTCACCGATAAAAAATTCTAGGACTTCGTTACCAAACTGGGCACAAAGCAACATTTCACGTCTGTCGAACACATGCAAACAAAAGGGTAAGCTGAGGCTTCGAACATAGTGATCTTACGAGGCCGCACACGAAGATTGGACGAGGCTAAAAAGAGGTGGGTCGAGGAGCTACACAACATACTCTAGGACTATAGGACGACCCCATACTCGACCACCGGGGAGACTCCTTTCCGACTGATCTACGGAACCGAGATGGTTATCCTGGTGGAAATCAGAGAGCCTTCTAGGCGGGCTGAATCTCCCCTCGACGAGGAGGTGATTAACGAGGGCTTAAGGGAGGAAATTGATCTGGTCGAGGAGATTCGATCAGGGGTAGCCCTTCACGAAGCCTCGTTAAAATAAAAAGTTACCATGCGACACGACGCCAAAGTCATAAAGCGCGCATTCCAAATCGGGAGCCTGATACTGCAAAGAAACCAAAAAGATTCGTGCGAGAGAAAACTGGCCGCGAAATAGGAAGGTCCCTATCGTGTCCGAGTGAAAATGGACAATAGGGCCTATTACCTCGAAAACCTTCACGGGGAAGAACTTGCTCGACCATGGAACGCTGAAAAGCTCAAACAATACTATAGTTAAACACTTCAATCGACATACTCAGTTCGGCCACAATGAAGTACGTCCCGACTATTGTACCCCAAAAGTTTCCCAACCTTTTCTTTACTTGGATTGTGTTTAATTTCATTTCTTTAACATTTGCATATGCATAACATTGTACTTAACAGGGGATCAAAGAAGTTGTGTATCCAAGAGAAGAGTATCAAGGGTTTCAAGCTCAAGCAAGAGTGTTTACTCAAGTCATCAAGTGCTTATGGCCACCAAGAGGCAGTCAAAGATCATTGAGATAATGGATTGGTATGTATTTCTCACCTCCTATATTGGAGGTCAATTGAAGATCATCATAGGATCACAAGTTCATGGATATGGATATGAAATGTTTAAGGAGCTCATTGGTTGCTTTTGAAGCCATTGTGGGGCTCATATAAGTGGTTATATCATGTGCAAGAGGTTGCAGTCAAGGACTATACACCTATGGTTTCATCTGCTTAGTGCAAGGTTAACTGTGAATTTGAAGGAGATTGCGACTTGGTTTTAAGTTATTGGAGTCATGGGAAGTCATGTTGAGACATCTAGGATGTCATTTCGAGTTCAAATCAAGGAGAATCAAGAGTGTGAGAATAAATTAGGGTTTCAGAGGTTTGTCAGTGTAAAATCCCCTATTTAGTACCTAACTTCAAGACCACATATCTTAAGATAAAAGTTGAATCTCATTTTCTTATAAACATGAGACTTGTAGGTCATGTTCTAAGATTTCTTTTGAGTACTAGAACTCATCCTTTGGGTATATGGAACTCAAGTTATGATGCCATCAAGTTATAGGTCTCAGATGAACATATTTTTCAGTTAACAAAAGTCAACCAACTTCCAAGGAACTTTTGACCTAGAATCATGTTTCTCCTCAACTTTTTATGAACCTGAAAGTTATTCCTCATGATCTTATCTTTCCAAAAAGTTCTAGAAGTCCTTCATCTCATTTGTGGAACTCAAGTTATGAAGCTTGCAAGGCAGGGGTATTTTGGGAAACTTTGATTATAGGTCATCTTCATTATAGGTAATTTTCATGCCTTTGTGCACTTCAAATGGAACTTTCTCCAACATGAAAGTTGTCCTAAATGACTTCAAATTCATCATGGAACTCAAGATTATCATGAATTATGCTTGGATAAGGAGATTGGTGAAGAAATTTCAAAGGAAAATGGACTTAAAAAGGTGAATTCAATTGATTTGGTTTTAAGACTTTTTCATGCCATGTTTGTGCTTAAAAGATTCACAATATCCCAATGAGAAAAATGCACAAGTTTGTTTTGGTGTATGATGAGTAATTCACGTGGAAATGAAGTTTGCTTCATGGGAAAGATTCACATCAAAACTCCACAATTGGATCAAATCAAGGCCCAATTTCAATTCACATGTTCAATTCACATTGCCAGCTGATAATTCAAATCATTTTCATGTGTGTACAAGATGGTTTTCACATGAAGCTACTTGCCAAATTGAGCATTTTCAAAATTGAAGTGAACCAAGCCATATTGAGCTTCCATTGCATCAAATATCCATAATATAAAAGCTATATATGAAAATTGAGAGCTCATTCTTGCAAATTGGTGGAGAGAACTTTGAATTCGAATTTGGAAAGTGAAGAGAAATTTGAAAATCTCAAATCCAGATCTATCACAATTCAAGGCAAATTGAAGTGATCCTCTTCTTCCTCAAGATCAGCGGAGTGATTTTGCACAGTTTGGCATAAGCTTAGCATCATTAGAAGCTCCAACAGAGAGACTCCGTTAGGTAATCTTCAAATCCATTTATCTCTCATCTCAAGCATCGAATCTATGCCATTGTTGTTGCATCTGAAGTCCTACAACTTGTAGGCAAATTCTGGTAGCTAAATTATGGTGATTGTTGAGATTTCAGTTTTGTGCTCATTTTTTCCACCGTTCGATTCTCTTTTTCTATGCATGATAAATGAATTTGAAGCTTGGATTTGGATAGTACGTGAGCTGGCCTTCATTTTGATATAAAATTTGTTACGATTTGGTGAGGTTTTGAACCTACAACTCCGGCCACCTCGCCGGAGAAGAAGACCGGAGCTAGGGCTCCGGTGTCTGGTTCAAACCTCAGGAGAGCTTATGTGTGCCATGTTTGAATGTTTGACTGAGCTGATGAATGGTTGTGATGGCTTTGACATTGCCTACATGTTATTTGACTGGCCACGTCAATTAGTGAAACGGTGCATTTCACTAATTGAACTTAGTTTAATTTATTTGTGCCAAGTGTGGTATCTGCGCCCCCCTTCCGATTGAGCCCAATTGATTTGAATTGAACACCTTGCTATTTGCACCGCTGGTCATTTATTTGTTTTATTTTATTTTATTTCATTCCTGTTTTCATTATTTATTTTTAAAAATATGTCCAAGCATGATAAAATTCCACAAAAAATGTTTTCTAACACTTTAATGTGTCATTTAATTTTTGATAATTTTTATTTTCATTTTCCAATTATTTTTCAATTAAAATGGGATTTTATGATTGGAGGTGTTTTTTTTAAAATGGATTTTCCTTGTCATTTTTGTTTCTTACTTGTTTCTTGACCAATTTAAATATCCTATGAATGAGACTTCTTACTCATGTTGTTGATGAGTTGAAGTGTCTCTGAGGATGATTTTGGTCAAGGTTTGACCATTTTTGGTTTGACTTTTGAGTCATTTCTTTTGACCCTCGACAACCCTCCTTCAAAATGGTGCACCCTTATGAATCAAATTCTTTGGTGATGTTTTCGATAGACATTGGTTGTATGTTCTTGGGCTCTGGTTGCCAACTTTCTTATGTGCTTTTGAGATTTTATTTGGATTTAATTGAGTCATTTTACTATTTTTGGAGTAACTTGCAAGTCAAGTTACCCCTATGGGTGGTTCACACACATACTTGACCTAGTTTGGATGGGAAATGATTCTTATGGACTTCAAATGCTTCCAACTATTTTTGATTCACCTTCATAACATGTTGAAGTTGTAGAATGTAATTTTTTAGGTCCTAAAGTGTTTTGGTTTTGGTTGTGAGTTGCATTATTTTTAGGCCTTCCATTTGGTTTCAAATGTTGAAAGTGTTTAAAACCTAGGTCTTTTGCCATGCCTATTCTTGCAACTTGCTCTGGTGTATTTTCTTATTTTCTTTGTGCACTCTCTTCTCTTTTTCTTACCTCTGCCCAAGGACCATTGAATCCCATTTGAGATGGTTTGGTCCGTCCTTTGGAGGAACTTTGAAAATGTCATGAATGGTGATTCATTTTGAGGACTTTTGGTTTGTTTTCTGTTGTTTGATCTTGATGATGATTGTGGTTGAGACTCTTTGAGTTACTTTCTTCCCAAGTTTGATATCCCATCTCTCATCTTGATCTTGCTTGGCCTTTTGGCTTTCTTGATTTGTTGTTGAGCTAGGGATTGATATGTAAGTGATTGTAAGGATTCCATTCTTCTCACTTTATCTCACTTTATTTTGAACTTGTTTAAGTTCTTGTGTGTGCTTTTATTTTATTGTTCTTGCATCCCTAATTTGCATGCTTGAGGTTGATATGTGCTTGTGGTGGCTACTTCCCCACACTTTGTTCCTCCCTCTTTTCTTCATCTTTGTTTGTGCATTACATGTTTGCATTCTTTCTTCTTTATCTTATGCTTTCTCCTCCTTCTTCTTTTGTCTTCCTTTTCCATGTTCCCTTAGGACCTCTAATCCTTCTTACTCAAGATGGATTATGATAGAAATTAAGATTGAAACCATGCATGATAACATTAGGTAGTATTCCCTTTTCATCCCCATCATAGGTGCACTTTGTATGAGAACATTAGGTTGAGTCTTAGTCTCCCTTTAGAGTTGTGTCTCTTTTCTCATCTTCAAACTTCTTCAAAACACTTAATAATGTATAATGAATGTTGTACGCTACGAGCCTTAAGCATTTGAGAAATGATTATTGGGGGGCCTCCTCTCAATTGTCTAGAGTGTTTAGCGTATGTCCTTTGGACATATGCGACGCATTCGCTCCTAAGTCATAGTCTTTAGTGCAACATGAGTTACAAACAAAGTTAAATTCATTTCTTTCTTAAAAGACTCTAAAACAAACATCAAATCTTTTTATCCTTCGGGATTAATTTGGAAAACTTTTTCATAAAGAGAGTTTTGTTAACTCTTGGTTCTGCCGCAAACAGGCAACGCCTAAGTCTCCAATGGTCGAGTTGCATACACCTAATTGCTAGAACTAAGTTTTAACCCTACTCGGGTAAAAAAATTGAACCAACCTGTGGTCTTGTTAACCCGAACTACGTTTGCTCTAATTTCTCTTACCAGACGAGGATGCATAGGCACAAGACGACGATGTCTTAGCGAGCAACCTTACCCCTTCACCCGTAGTTTTCCGAACTACGTTGACTCTGACTTTCCCATTGCACGAGGGAGTATGTAGGCATAGAGCGGCTATGCTCTATCGAGTCTTTTTTCTTTTCTTTTATCCATGTGGCCTATAGCTTAGATAGATAAACACCCTTTAGATAAATAACAAGCGTGGATCCCGTCGAGTACGACGGTCGTGAGGGGTGCTAATACCTTCCCCTTGCATAATCGACTCCCGAACCCAAGATTTGGTTGTGATGACCTGTCTTTTCCCTTTTTGTTAGGTTTTCTCTGATCGTTTCCTTTCCCTCTTTTGGGATAAATAAAGAACGGTGGTAACTCTTCTGTCCTTGCCGGCCCCTCTTCGCATCAATGCGACAACTGATGACTCTGTTAGGGACAAGAATATCCCCTATGCGAGTCAATCCTAGTGCTTGTTTGTTTATCTTTGGGTTTGTATATATGTGTTGTACTTTATCTTTATTTGCATTTTACTTTCATCATTGTATATATCAGTTTGCTGTGCTATTGGGTGGGAATGTTCCATTGAGTGAGAAGCCAAACCCAGGCTTGAGTATAACCCTAGCATTAGAAGTGGAAAGTAGTGGTGGACCTGTATGCTTAGCATGCACTAGTTCCCATGAAATTTGTGCTCAGACGAGATTCTCTTTGATGATTTCCTTTCCAGTCCGTAGGACCATTGAGAGGATTTTAGATCTGAGGATTGTCGACTCTGGGGACCGATCATTTGGAAGTCAGCTAAGTGAGGCTGCTTCGTTAGACTATGATGCCAAACCAGAAATGGTGAACGTATCATCGTTTCTCGAAAGTCTGTGACACTGATGACCGCATAGGATGCCAGACCTTATTAGTGATAGGTTCATACCTGTGAGTGGGAGGGTTATGCAGGTAACTTTGACCTTCAACCTACCCAGTTTTCTTGCCAGAATGAACCTGTGTTCTTGATACAGTGGGTCCTTATGATGGTGCTATGTTCTTGCTGAAGCGAAGCACTGGTTCTTCTCGATCAACAACACAACAATCTTGATCCCCTGTTGCATTTGTATTTTCATTTTCATTGACATGTATTTATGCTTCAAGTGTACATTTTCCCCACGATTCTAGTGATCTTACTCTTCTTTGATATGGAATCCAGCCTGAAGAAGACAGTGGCATACAAGTTCCCTACTCTAGACATTGGATCTTTGTTAAGTATGATTTCTGTGGCTGACAGGAAGGTGATGAATGATTTCAAGTAGTCTTATGGGAAGCTTCTGAGTGTTGTCTGCAAGCCATCAGCATATGAGTTGAGTGGTCTCTATACTCTGTTGCAGTTTTATGATTCACAGCTGAGGTGTTTCATCTTTCTGGATTATGTTTTGGAGCCTACCTTAGAGGAGTTCTCCATGTTGTTAGGGGTCCCTATCTTAGATCAGATGCCATTCTATCACATTGATTTTGAGCCTGATCTAGCTAAGCTTACTGCTGCCCTCCATCTTGATGTTTCTGAGATTTCAGGGAAGGTGGTTAAGAGGAGTGGGATGCCTGGATTTCCATTGCCTTTTCTGGTTGACAAAGCTCAGCAGTTTGCCAAAGATGGTTATTGGGTTGTGTTTAATGCTATCTTAGAACTGTGCATTTATGGTATCATGCTGTTTCCTAACCTTCCAGATTTTATAGACTTGGATGCATTTCACATATTTGCCTCAGGGAATCTTGTACCTAAGCTTCTAGGCGACGTCTATCATTCTGTGCACTACAAGAATGAGAACCGGAGAGGGAAGAACGTATCTTGTTGCATACCTTTGCTGTACAGGTGGTTTGTGAGTCATCTTCCCAAGACCGGTCCTTTCATTGATACTGCAGGTACCCTAGAGTGGTTTGAGAGGTTGATGGGATTGATGTCTGAGAACATTATCTGGTTTGATAGAGACATGCTGGGTACGGAGATTATACACAGTTGTGGCGGTTTTCCAAACGTCCCGTTGGTCGGAAGGAAATGATGCATTAACTATAACCCATCCTTGGTAGTCAGTCAGTTTGGGTACACTTTGAGAGATCCTCCTACGGAAGAGCAGATACAGGAATCTCTGTATCTCACTGGTTTTCTGGAGGGTGATACCTTGGCTAGAGTTGAGAGAGCTTGGAGCAGCATTCATCGGAAGGGGAAAGCTTCTTTGGGGAAGAGTAATAGTCGAGCCTATGACCCTTATATCACTTGGATCCAGGAGAGAGCAGAGAGAGTATTGATGCCTTTTCCATCTCGTGAGCCTCTATATCCTCTGATGATTGAGGAGCCTACTACTGTCAACATCTAGAGGTACAATCAGTTGTGGTCTGAGAAAGAAGATTTGCGCAAGGCTAATGAAGAGTTGGAGAAAGAGATTATTCAGCTCCGAAGCGAAAAGATTGAAGCTACTCACTCCTGCAAGCGGCAAACTGAGTTGGTAAATAAGTTGGGTACAAATTTTACCAAAGCGATTCACGCTCGAGAACATTTAGGTTTAGATATGAAGGCTGTCAGTGATGTCCTTACTTCTAAGAAGAAGGAGTTGGATAGAGCTTACCTAGAGATTTCCAGGTTTAACGATCAGTGGAATGCTACCCTCACTAATAAAAAGGACCGGGAAGATGTACTCAAACAACATATTGTCAAATTGAAAGCTCAACTCCAAGTGAAAGATGAGAAGATTGCAGCTGAAGCCGCACTTCGACGTGACAGTGATTGTAAACTGAACGAAGCGCTTGCAACGTTGGATGACTACAAGTCCAGAGCTGATACGAAGAGGTGTAAGCTTGAGGAGGTTTTTGGTGAAGGCGCCTGGGAGGACTATGCTCAGGATCTGCAGACCACTATTAGCTGAAGAGAGCTACTTATCCGAGGATTGCTTATCAGGCCAGATCATCCAAAGACGAAGGAGCCGTTAGAGGATTTTCAGTCTAGTTGTTGAACTTGATTGTATTTTCTTTTCAGTCTGTTGTATTGCTGTATATTGACCATCACCAGACCTGTTGGCTGAGGTCACTTCCTGATTCCTTTGTACTTAGTGTTGTACTTGTACATTGCCTGTTGGGCCTTTGTTTATGTATGAGGAGTTTTTCTCTATGCTTGTCTATGTGAGGGCAAGCAGTCACACAACATATATTCTTAAGTTTCGATGATGACAAAGTTCAACCTCGGATCAATAAGGAGCTGTCAATTTCACCCAAAAGACAATTGCAATATTTAACATATCATATCCTTCCTATATTTCTATAATTCACCATATCATCATTGGCAAAACACGTGATAAATATTCAGTCGTGACAAAACGCACGAAACAACAAATGATGATTTTTTTGCAGGTTTTAAAGCTCTGAGTCGACCATACCAGTCAGCGAACGCCCAGTCAATTTTCCACGGGTCAGCGCATGGACACCATGAGTCGACCATCAGTCAGCGCATGAAGTCTTCACAATTCACACGGGTCAGCGCGCACCGACCTATGGTCGACACATACTATTGAAATTTTAACATTACTGAAATCTGCAGGTCATGCGTCGATGCATGGACCTGTTATGGTCGATCGTTCGCGCGTTGTTAAGTATTTTCTTCACTGTTTGAAATCCTGTTGTGTTAGTTATTTGTCACTACTATAAATAGAAGGTTGTTCATTTTTAACAACTAAAATTTACATTTTTGAGTATGTTGTGAAAACAAGAAAAGTGAAATAGGTGCTACATTTCTCTTCATCTTCATCCTCAAACAACACACAACACTGCAACTACACACAACCATTTTTGGAGTGCTTTGTATCTTGTTCAAGGTGATAAGGTTTGAATCCTTTGAGGGAAAGTCCGATTCGGGTGGAGATTTGTGGCAGGTTTTTCTTGAATAAAACCTTGAAGGTTTTGCCCTCCAAGATTCTACAAATTTTGGGGGTTTTTGGTACGGATATTCGCCATCAACATTGAGCGGTGCGAAGGTGATTGAGAAACGTTTTTCATCAATTTAGTAGCTTGGGATGTGAAGTGTTGAAGGGAGTTCCGGGTTCGATTCGTTGGTGTCTAAAGATCAGCCAGGCCGAGGGTTTGAAGAACTGAAAGGTATTCAACAAAGGGGCTGGAATCAGAGGTCAATTCACAATGATTGGAGGTCTTGATTCAACTCGAATCAAGGAGCAAGAAGTGATAGCAACTTCAACATCTATAGGGATTGTTTGTATTATTGGTTATCAACTCTTTTATAAACTACTACAACTTTTCAGGTGATATCTATTATAAATCATCTCAATTCTATTTTTAGAATTGAGGGCAGACGTACCCCGAAGCGAGGATGACGGGGGAACTGCCTCAACAAATCTTTGTGTTCTTTATTTTTTCAGCATTTTCAATTTCAGCTTAAAAATTAAGTGATTTTAGTTTAAGCAATTTTATTGATTCTAGCATTGAATTTAGTAAGTAACTGGAACTGTTTTAACGTGTGTACAATAAAAAATTATACAAGTATTTTAAATTTACTTACTTAAGTCAAAAATTCACTTGGAGTGTTTTGCACACCAAGTGTTTGATAAATTGTCTGAACTAAAACTTACTTAGTTTACTTGCTATATTTTGGTGGGCTGTGTTGAACATTGGAACTAGCACTACTAAATTGTGTGAAATCAATTGATTAGTGTGACTAGTGTATTAAATCTATTTTTCTTTTATTATCATATCCATTAGCTTAACGCATATCCGATCCTCCAATAACGGTTCGTTTTAGACGAGTTTTTTCCAAGGCCGCTTCCGCATTTTAAAAACATTTTTAAAACCAATTTTAAATTGGTAAACGCCGACTCAAATTTTAATTGGGATCTATTCAACCCCCCTTCTAGATCCTAGCCATCGTCTAACAAGTGGTATCAGGAGCACCGGTTCACTCCGTGCTTCAAGTATAACTTTGATAGATAATGGAAAACGAACCTAAAGGGGCTTATAATAGAGCTCCCGTTTTTAACGGTGAAAATTACGGTTATTGGAAGGATTGTATGCGGGTGCACATAAACTCCATAGATAGAAAAATATGGAACGTTATCCTTAATGGTCCAATAGAAATTACCATGACCAATGCGGATAATGTGGTTGTGCCTAAGCCCGAAGCACAATGGACTGAAGATGATGAAAAGAAATACAATTATGATTGGAAAGCTAAAAACATCTTAATATCCTCATTAGGAGTTGATGAGTATTACCGTGTGTCTCATTGCTCTACGGGGAAAGACATGTGGGATGCACTCCAAATCGCTCATGAGGGGACAAACGATGTGAAGTTAGCTAGAATCAATACACTAACACAAGAGTTTGACCTTTTCTACATGGAGCAAGGGGAAACCATTGCGGACATACAGAAAAGGTTTACTCATCTCATCAATAGGTTACATTCACTTGGTAGGCCGGTAGCCAATGACGTTGCTACTAATAAAATTTTAAGATGTTTAAACCGGGAATGGCAGCCCAAGGTGACCACCATAAAAGAAGCAAATGATCTTACTATTTTGGACCTAACAACGTTATTTGGAAAGCTACAAGAGCACGAACAAGTGCTCCTAAGCCTTGACCAACATGAAAAGAAAGAAAAGAAGGATAAAACAAAGAATGTTGAGAAGAAATCAATCGCTCTCAAGAATTCTTCCTCGAAGTCTCAATCCAAGGAGCACAATGATTATTCATCTAGTGACGATGAAGAAGAGGACAAGGTTGAGGATATGGGGCTGTTTGTAAAACGATATAATCGGTATGTGAGAAAGAACGACATTCAACACTCAGAAAAGAACCTTGTCAACTTCAAAAAACAATCAAGGAACTCTCGAAATAGCGACACCAAAGGAAGTAAAACCAGAGGATCGTGCTATAAATGCGGAAAGCCCGGTCACTACAAGCACGATTGTCCTTTAAACAAAAAGGGCAAAGAAAAGGAATCTACTAAATCACACAAGAAGTCGTCAAAACCAAGAAGAGTGTATATAGCTTGGGAAAGAGATAACGACTCCTTCTCCTCTGATGAAAGCTCTAGTGATGAAGAAGAGTCCGTGAACCTATGCCTTTCTGCACTTCAGAAAAATAAGAAAAAGCAGGTACGTCACTCTAAAAATGAGAACTCCT
This sequence comes from Lathyrus sativus, assembly GCA_963859935.3. NCBI lineage: Eukaryota > Viridiplantae > Streptophyta > Magnoliopsida > Fabales > Fabaceae > Lathyrus > Lathyrus sativus. Next base: position 170,114,370 of record OZ012740.1, on the reverse strand, counting down.
CAAATATGTCGCATTTAGAATTATAAGCCGCATTTAATACTTTACACAATGAAGCAACTGAAGCCTTTAAGAGACTTGCCTCTAATAAAAGAATTTTTACTTACTTAGAGCATAAAATTAAAGAGTCCGAAAGGAAACTTGAGGAACTTAAGGCTTCCATTGTGGAAAGTAATAAATCGGATTGTGAGGACCATAGAAATCCTTTCGACTTTGGATGTGCTACTTGTTATATTTGGCAAGGTGAAGTTAGAAACCTTAAGGCCAAATTAAACAAGGCTCTTGAGCCTAAAATTACATTTGCTATTGATAGAACGAATTTTAGAAAAAGTATGGTGAATCCATATCAAAAATATACATATGTAATTAGGGATCAAAAGAGTAAAAGTAATTCTAAAGTCGATTTTGCATGCTTATATTGTTGCAAGAAAGGCCATTCCGTTGCTAAATGCCAATTTAGGAGATTTTTGGTTCCTAAAGGCATCTATCAATGGTTGCCCAAATGCAACCACCTTGTCACTAACATATTAGGACCCAATATGCCATTGGGTACCTCCTTTTGCTAATTATGTTTTAATAGGTACAATGTGTCGAGGCCACTGAGAGAAGATGGGTTCTCGACAGTGGATGTTCAAGACACATGTCCGGAGACATATCCCTATTCATAGACTTCGTGGCTAAGAAGAAAGGGTATGTAACATATGGTGATAACAATCGTGGAGCAATACTTGGTAAAGGTAGTGTAGGTAACCCCTCTTCCACTACGATTTCCGACGTGTTGCTTGTCGAGGGTCTTAAACATAATCTGCTTAGCATTAGCCAATTATGCGACAAAGGATACAATGTATCATTTTCAAAAGAATGTTGCAAAATTGTGCATAATAATGACAAGAAGAACATGTTTAATGGCCTAAGAGTGAATAACGTCTATATGCTTGACTTAAATGAAGTATCGTTAACAAGTGATAAATGCCTCATAACAATGAGTGAAGATTCATGGTTATGGCATAGGCGCTTAACACACGTTAACTTTGACCTGCTGAATAAATTAGTCTCAAAAGATCTAGTTATAGGTCTTCCCAAAATAAAATTCACCAAGGATCATCTTTGTGATGCTTGCCAAATGGGAAAGCAAACGAGAATATCTTTTAAATCTAAAAATACTGTTTCTACCACAAGACCTCTCGAGCTTCTCCATATGGATCTATTTGGGCCTTCTAGAATCAAGAGCCTAGGCGGAAACTATTACGGTTTCATAATAGTGGACGATTATTCTAGATTTTGTTGGACTATATTTTTGGCTAGCAAGAGCGATACATTCGCCGCCTTTGAAAAATTTGCCAAACTTTCCCAAAATTAGTTAAGTACAAGCATTGTGTCAATTAGAAGTGACCATGGAGGTGAATTTGAAAACCATTTATTTGAAGAATATTGTGGTAATTACGGTATCGATCATAACTTCTCTGCTCCACGAACTCCTCAACAAAATGGGGTGGTGGAGCGCAAAAATCGTATTTTAGAAGAATTGGGAAGGACAATGATCAATGAAAGTGGACTACCAAAATATTTTTGGGCCGACGCCATAAGTACGGCGTGTTATGTTTTGAATAGGGTGCTCATCCGCCCCATTCTAAACAAAATACCCTACGAGCTTTTAAAAGGGCGCAAGCCAAACGTATCTCACCTTCATGTTTTCGGTTGCAAGTGTTTTGTCTTAATTAATGGAAAGGAAAATTTGGGTAAATTCGACTCTAAGGATGACGAAGGTATCTTCCTTGGATACTTTCAGCCGAGTAAAACATATAGGATTTACAATAAAAGATTACTTATTATCGAAGAATCGGTACATGTAACATTTGATGAATCTTATTTGAGAAATGTCGGAAAAGGTAGTGTGCTTCATGGTGCAGGTACATCTACTGAAGACATACTCAAGGATGTAGAGCCGGAAATTGATCAGTCCGACAAAGCAAAAGTTGAGGAGGAAAAAGATGTCAAACATGAAGAAACTGAGGTAGATCATCCATCTACAAGTGATGCTCTCCCTTAAGCTTGGAAGTCTTCTAAAGATCATCCAATAGACAACATTCTCGGAGACATATCAAAGGGTGTTACTACCCGATCTAAGATAAGTAACTTTTGTTATCACTTCGCATTCGTTTCACAAATGGAACCTAAAAAACCTAAAGAGGCCTTACTCGATGAGAACTGGTTTTTGTCAATGCAAGATGAACTTAATCAGTTCACGAGAAATGAGGTATGGGACCTTGTCCCTCCTCTGCGAGGACATCGAGTAATTGGCACCCGATGGGTGTTTAGAAATAAGTTGGACGAAAACGGAGTAATAACTCGTAACAAGGCGCGTTTAGTCGCGCAAGGGTATAACCAAGAGGAAGGCATCGACTATGAGGAAACTTATGCGCCGGTTGCCCGACTCGAGGCTATTCAACCGTCTTTTACCTTGATTGGCTGAAAGCCGTTCGCTTTTCATCCAGTCAGGTCCAAGTCGCTTGAATAGGGGCAGCTGTTGCACCCCAAAATTTGCCTAGCCTTCTCACTTGGTTTATGTTTCATTGCATTAGCATTGCATTGTTCTAGCATTTGCATAGCATAAAATTGTTTATTTAGCAGGGGATCAAGGGTGGTTTATATCCAGAGGAGCCTATCTAGAGGTCTTGTTCAAGCTTGAGAAGTCACCAAAGTCATCAGGAAGAGGGTTGTGTTCTTGAGAAGTTTGGTTGTTTGTATGGGGTTCATCTCCTCACCTGAGGACCAATTGAAGACTATCAGTGGATTGTGAAGCCTTGATTATGTAAAAAGTGTGTGAATAGAGCTCATGGAGTGCCTTCAGGGTCATGGTGGAGCTCATTCAAGTCATTATACCAAGTGTGAAGAGCCTCAGTTAAGGGTGTTGCAATTAGGGTTTTCATCTGAGTAATCCTAAGTCAATTGTGCAATTGAAGAGGATCAAAGACCAATTCTAAGTATTTTTAATCATGGAGGGTTTTGTTGAGATACATGAGGTGATAGTACAAGATCAATTCAAGAAAAGTTCAAAGTGTGAGGAGTTGCTAAACTAGGGTTCTCAGGGTAAAATCCCCTATTTAGTGCCTGACTTCAAGACCACTTATCTCAAGGTACAAGTTTCATCTCCACTTTTGGCCAACATGAAACTTGTAGAGCATACTCTTAGCTTTAATTTGAGTATTATAAGTCCTCCATTGGATTTATAGAACTCCAGTTATGATCCAGACAAGTTACAGGTCATCAGATGAATGTGAAATTTGTCTGCAAAAGTCAACCAACTTCCAGGGCACTTTTGACATAGAAGAGAATTTCTCCTAAACTTTTGGCCAACATGAAAGTTGTAGGTCTTAATCTTAGCTTTCCAAATTGTATTAGAAGTCTTCATATGATTTGTAGAACTCAAGTTATGAGGTTTACAAGTTAGGGGTATTTTGGGAAAGTAAGATTAAAGGTCATTTGGCATTATAGGTCATATTCACTATCTTGCAAGCTTCAAATGAAGTTTTGTCCAACACAAAACTTGCTCAAAATGATGTTTTTAGGTTAACCATGTCCTCATGATGAATTGATTTGGCTTAGGGTGAGACTTGGTTTGAAGGAAATTGACAAAAGGGGAATTTAAAGGCATTTAAGTGAAAAAGTCTCAAATTAATTCTATGTGTTCAAACAAGACCAAGTAAGGACATATTTTGAGTATAAAAATCATTCTAAGCACTTTGGCATTATTAGAATTTTCATTTGGGGCTTATTTCATGGTGGTTTGGTTTGTTACTTCATGAATAAGCAACACATCAAAGATTGCTCATAAGGTGCAAACAAGCTTTCCTTTTGATTCCTACACTCTCACCAGACCATAGGAAAGCTAATTGAAGTTTCTAGAAGGTTGAAATAGCCAGAATTCGTGCATTCCATTGTTGAGTTTTTGGAGAAAAATTAAAATGTGGATATTCTAATTTGGGCCTCCAATGGACCTCCAAAGCCCACAAACATCTTCTATATAAGTTCCATGATGGATTCAGATCAAATTTGGTGTTCATTTCGTGCCATAGCCAGAGATTGCAAATTGAATTTCAAGCTTCAAGTGTGAGATCGTGATTTCTGATTCAGAGCAATTCAAGGCAATTCAAAGCTTCAAGCATCTTCAGCATACTTCATTGAGTGTATCTGCACAAGATTGGAGCAAGAGGAGCACCATAACTGCCTCAATTTGAAGCTACAAAACGGGTTTGAATAATTCACGATTGCACTAATTTTAGCATGATCTAAGTAGAATTGACATGTGGTTAGGCTTTAGGGAGATGTTTAGATGGATTCTGGACCAAAAATTGAAGGATTAGAGACAAACTAAGATGCTATGTGATTTCTGTTTGGATGCGATTTGACTTGATCATGAGGTTTTAGCACGATCTAGATAGTTCAAAATGATCTGTGAAGCATGAGGAATATATATGTGGTTTCAATTGAAGTTTTGGTGATGATCAGAACTATGGAGCATTTTCTGTTTGTGTTCGAATTTTAAAATGCGTGAGGATTTAGGAGAAACAAAGGTGATATTTGGATTCAACATGAAATTTTGAGTGGAATTGTGTAAATTTGGTTGAGGTTTGGTGACCTGTACATGATGTCTCGCCGAAGAAGATGACCGGCGTCGTTCTCCGGCCACCGCTGCAACTTTCCCTCCATTTCCAGTTCAAATGGAGAAGATGAACTACCACCCTTGGATGAAGCTGAAATGAAGACCAAGTCTCCTAATCGTGCGCTCACGTTTTAATTTCATATTTGCCTTTGACCAGATGAAACGCATCGTTTCATTTATGAGGTGGCAGCACCAGATCCCTTAGATTAGGAGACCAAGTCCAACCATCCAACGCGCGTGTTATTTTCCAGCTTTAATTCATTTTAAAATTCATTTTTCATTTTATTTTAATTCATTTGCATTCCAAAATTCATATTAAAGTCATTAATCATAAAAAAAAATGTGGCTTCTCCTCATTTTATTCTTGATTTTTCTGTGCTTTAATATTTCATTTTTGCTTAATTTTTCATTTATGGAGCATTTTTCCATTTTCTTTAATTTCTTTAAATTGGCTTATTTTCTCATTTTCTTGCTGATTTTTGTATGGCTGTTTGGTATTGAATTTGGATGAGATTTTTGGCTTGCTGGTAGATTAGAGATGCATGATCCCTTAGGATTTATTTCATATTTTTTTGATAACATTAGGTTCTGTTTTGGATTAGGATCATTAGACCTTCCATTTTAGGGTTTTCATTTGATACCTTGTGATCTAGGATTTTTTAGGTGACCTTCCCATTTGATTTGATCTCTGACCTTTCTACTGTAGGTCCTTAACCTTCTTAGGTTCCCCTAGAAAATCTTATAGGATTTTAGAAGTAGTTTTAGTATTTTAATTTGATTTAGTACTTAGGCTAGTTTTAAGATGCTTTCAACATAACACTTGCTTTAGAATGACCTCAATGGTGGCCTTTAGTTCATAATAGGTTTGCTAATCTTCTTTGATGGTGCTTTAGACATGTATAAGCTTCTGTTTGCTTGATTGTGGTGTTTGGTTTTGGTGTTTAGACTTTCTTTTAGTAGCTTTCTTTGAGCTTGTTCAATTAGGGTTTAGGAAGAGTTTAGTTTGTTTCCTCTTTCTTCAAATAAACATGGATTGCTTTGATTGCTTTCCATTCTCATCCAAGGATTCAAGGTCCCTATATGGAAGCCTCATCTTTCCTTTGGAAGGATGTGTGGCATTTCACAAGAGGTAGAACCTTTGAGGATGCCTATCTCAGATGTATGGTTGAGTGCCAGGATGGATTCCCTTGGTTTCCATCCTGCTTCCCATCATCAATCCATAATCTTGATGCTAAATATCTTCCCTTTTGTTGGAGCTTATTGAAGCATGAAGATGAAGACTTCTCTTGAAGATGGCTTGGGCTTGAGTTTGTTTGCAGACTGTCTGTTTGTTTTGCTGTTTGACTGCTTTGCTGTTGAGCTGTTTGTCTGCTGTTTTGTCTGCTATGTTTCCTGTTTACTTGATTGTTGCTTGTGTGACTGTTTGGTGTGTTGCATTAGACTAGGTCTTATGTAGTTGATTCTAGGCCTAATAGCATCCTAAAGGTTGAGTTTAGCTCCCTTTGCTTGTCTGTATCTAGAGGTTGAGTATGTCTCCCTCTGCTTGACTGTTATTATCTGGCTTTGCTTGCTGGCTTAAGGTTGAGTATGTCTCCCTTGCATGTGCTTTGTGTGTTTCCTTTGGGCTTGCTTGCTCTAGAAGTTGAGCTTGGCTCCTTCTGCTTGTTTGTTACATTGCATGCATTTTCTTTACAGTTATTTCTTTTGTTGTTGTTTTCCTTTTCCATGTTCCCCTAGGAACTCTGACTTCTCTTGTTCAAAAGAAGTTATGACAGACATTAGGGTCCTAACCATGCATGATAACATCAGGTAGTTCCCTCCTAACCTCAACCATAGGATCAATTTTGCATGACAACTTTAGGCTTGGATCAGTTCCCTTTTAGTGCGTCCTCTCTCTTCTCATCTTCAAACAAATCAAGATACAATAATAAAGGTTAATTGATGTCGTACGCTACGAGCCTTAAGCTACTTGAGAAAGGGTTGTTGGAGAGTTTCTTTTCAACAGTCTGGATGTTTAGCATGGTACCCTTTGGGTGACATGCGACGCATTCACTCTCAGGTCATAGTCTCTAGTGCGATATCAGTTGCAAACATCCATAAAAGATATTTCTTCTAGAAAATAGAAAACAAAGATCAAACATCTTTTTGTCCTCTTGGAACTTTAATTCTTGGAAACCTTTTTCAGAAGGAGGGTTTTGTTAACTCACGGTTCTACCGCAAACGGTAAATGCCTAAGTCTCCGTCGAGCGAGCTGCATACACCAAACTGCTGGAATCGTCTGTTAACCCTACTCGGATAAAAAAGACAAACTTGTGTCCTTCTTGTCCCGAACTACGTTTGATCTGATCTTTCACGCCGTGTGAAAGTACGTAGGCACGAGATGCGATATCTCGGCGAGCAACCTTCCCCCGTAACCCGTAGTTAGGCGAACTACGTTGACTCTGATTTCTCGTTCCAGACGGGAATATGTAGGCATAAAACTGTTGTGTTCTGCCGAGTCATTTTCTTTTCTTTTCAGACCATACCTTTAGCGTAGATAGAGATAACAAACCTGTCATATAAACACAACAAGCGTGGATCCCATCGAGTATGATGGATGTGAGGGGTGCTAATACCTTCCCCTTGCGTAACCGACTCCCGAATCCAGACATTGGTTGCGATGACCTTGTCTTATACCTTTTCGTCAGGCGTTTTTCGATCGTTTCCTTTCCCTTTCTGTGGGATAAATAACGAAAGGTGGCGACTCTTCTGTTTTGCCGGCACCTTATTTTCGCAGTAGCGACAAAAAGGTATAGAGGTATGATTGGCTCTCTTCTTTATCTTACTGCTTCTCGTCCCGACATTATGTTTAGCGTGTGTATGTGCGCAAGATACCAATCATGTCCTAAGGAATCTCATCTAAAATCTGTCAAACGTATACTTCGATACCTATCTGGTACTCCGAAGTATGGACTATGGTATTCCAAAGGTAATGATTGCTCATTGGTAGGTTTCTCCGATTTCGATTTTGCCGGTTGCAAATCGGATAGGAAAAGCACCACCGGTACTTGTCACTTATTTTCAAACTCCTTGGTCAGTTGGCACAGCAAGAAACAAGTGTCTGTTGCTTTGTCAACCGCCAAAGAGGAATACGTAGCCGCCGGTAGTTATTGCGCGCAAGTCCTATGGCTTAAGCAACAAATATTGGATTTCAATTTAAAACTAGAACGTGTTCCCATTTTTTGTGACAATACAAGTGCTATTAATCTCACCAAAAATCCTGTGTTACATTCTCGTACCAAACATATCGAAATTTGACACCATTTTCTGAGGGATCATGTAGAGAAAGGTGACGTTGTTTTTGAACACGTTGACACCAAAAATCAACTAGCGGACATTTTCACAAAGCCGCTAGCCACTGAACCTTTCTTTCATATCCGTCGAGAACTTGGCATTCTCGATATTTCGGATCAGGTATAATGATTGCTAGTTTCGTCTTACTTTATTTACAACTATATTCTTGTACTTCTGACAAGTTAAGTTTTGTTGCAAGCACAAGTATGTTGTTATCAAGTGTTTTCGGTATAGAGGTGATGTTGTTCCATATTCTCTCTCTCTCTCTCTCTCTCTCTCTCTCTCTCTCTCTCTCTAAATATTCATGATTAAATCAGTATATCGTTTGACTAACATGGTATTAATATATATGACTTTTGCTACAAGTACTATGTGTTTTGGATGCAAATTATGTTGTGGCATTGTAAGTAGGCATCAAATGTGGCATTATATATGACATAAAGTGAAAATCTGCATTTTTACTCACTATGAGTCGACCAAAACAGGGCAGCGGTCGACGCATGCTGTACACTTTTAAAGTTGTCAAAAATCACACAGTATGCGTCGACGCATGCATCAGTACGGTCGACGGCTCGCGTAAAAAAATTCAGATTTTTCGTTTGAAAACCATTCCGTCTTCCTACACTCTATATTAAATATGCAGTCAACATTAATTGTGCTTTGAAATTTCATTTTTAGTAACTTGCATCTAGTCATTCCTAGTGTCCCCTTGTCTCCTCCTCCTTACCAAAACCCTAAACCTCCTTCTATAAAAAGGGTTAATCCTCATCTCCTCCAAAATCATCTTCAACTATCCTTTCAAAAGTCATTGCATTCTAACTCTACCAAATCTCCAAAATCATCATCCATGGCTTCACGATTCCGCAAAAATACCGGCAAAAGATCAAGGGCTTCAACATCCGCTTCCCTACCCATTACTGCTGTATCTCTGGTTCCACCACTTGCTGTTGACAACTTCAACAAATATATTAGCAAGAGAGCAGTTGTTCCGCAGCATGCATTCTACAAAGCAACAGCGGAGCGCATGCATCTCACTCAAATCACGTCTCTGCTGGAGTTTCAAGGGTTTGTAAATTTTCTGGAGTGCAACACAAAATACAGTGAAGATTTAGTCCGTGTGTTCTACACTTGCCTGCATGATAAGTTTCAAGGTCAGAATTTCCACACCTCTGTCGGAAATAAACAGGTAAACTTGAATTCTGAAGTTTGGAATAACTATTTTGATTTGACTGTGGTTGCTGATGAACAACCTCCTCATGAGGTAACAGACTCTCGCACTGTGCCTGGATATGAGTTTAAGAGTGCCCTAAATGATATGCTCAAAAGGCCTTATCCGGATAATATTGTCAACAGTGATGCCTTTCCCAGAACTGTTACGGCAGGTAAACTCCAAACAGGGGAGCGCATCCTTCAATGGATTGTGGCTCGCATCCTGCGGCCGAAGAAAGGTGGCCTGTCCCGAGTTGAACAGGCTGAGGTGCATCTTATTTACATTTTGAAAATAGGATCAAAATCAATTGGCCTTATTATATCGCAAGCAGAATTTTTGCTCTGAGAGATTCAGGCAGAGGAACTGCTCTTGCTTATGGGTCTTTTATTTCAGAGGTTCTCACCGCGGCTAATGTCGTGTATCCATCATTTCCATGTGTTTCAATATCTTTCGACAAAGAATTCAGCACTAAAACCTTTTCCATGATGGGCTACTTTTGGTGTGATGAACGACAATCCTACAGGTTTGTTCACAGAGAAAATATTCCTCGGGTTGCTGATGACTCTGATGAAAGTTCTGAACAGGAAGACGAAGAACAAGATGAACAGGTAGATGAAGACGAAAATGAAGCGGAAAAGGTACAAGAACCCGCATATGAGACGCATAATAATTATCAATCGCCGGACCAACATGAGGTTCCAAATACTGATTGGCTCCATCACACAGCTCCACCTGATGAACAAGAAGAAGGATACACAAATCAGGGATGGGGTGAGTGGTAGTACACAAGCTGGACCACCCTGGGTAGATATTATGATCCGTACCATAGCTATCCTCAAGATCATCAACCTCCTCAGTATTCATCATCCCCTCCACCATCGAACAACTCTGAAATCCTCAACATGTTGCAGTCCATGCAGTTGGACCAACAAACCTTTATGAGAAGTCAAGATACGCAGATGGAACAGATCCGAGCTGAGATCGTACCCAAAATGAACGGTTAAATTCATTTTCCACTAGGATGGATGCCCGCTTTAAAGCTCTCGTTGCATCCAGTGAGAGGCAAGACATGGAAATCACTGACAGCCTCCATCACCTCAATATGTCTGTGGAAGCATTTGTGGACTTCTCTGATCCCTACCGCAATCCGGATGTTGCGTACAGGGGGAGGGGCCGGGGCCGGGGCTGGGGATATTAGTTGCATAATTGCATATTCTCATTGTCTATAATGTGTTATTTTTGTTATGGTTGTTGGAATATTAAGCCATTTGTATGTTTTCTTTTCTTTATCTATTAATCCCATTACTCTTTCATTATCAATCTTATGTGTGAATTTTGGTAAATGACTAGTTATCACCTGCTAAATGTTTTTTTGTTAATTGATATTCTATCAATCTTTATATTCTCTATCTCTTTTTGATGTTGTCAAAAGGGGAGAAAAGCCAAGTAAGCCAAGTAGATCACAACAGCTCTTCCACATAAAGTACAAGATTACAAAAGAAAGGGGGAGTTTATGCTACTACGTTAAAAATATTGAAATGTTGTTCTCACTACCTTCGCGCAGGTTGTCATCATCAAAAAGGGGGAGTATGTGAGGGCAAGCAGTCACACAACATATATTCTCAAGTTTCGATGATGACAAAGTTCAACCTCTGATCGATAAGGAGCTGTCAATTTCACCCAAAAGACAATTGCAATATTTAACATATCATATCCTTCCTATATTTCTTTAATTCAGCATGTAGAGTGAAGATTACCCCCACTTATAAACACATGTTCATGCCATATATTGTCCTATGTGGGACTCTTAACACACCCCTCACACTCAGGACTAGACAACTGAAGCATGGAAATAAATGGTGGGTGGCCCGATAGCGGAAACCATAGAAGGTGGCCCACCGGATCTTAAACGAGGCTCTTGATATCATGTTAAGAATTGTGGTTGGGCCTAACTCAACCCTACAAAACCGGTTGGTAAGGTGAGGATTGCCCCCACTTATAAACACATGTTCATGCCATATATTGTCCGATGTGGGACTCTTAACATGTTAAGTGTGGTTGGGCCTAACTCAACCCTACAAAACCGGTTGGTAGAGTGAGGATTGCTCCCACTTATAAACACATGTTCATGCCATATATTGTCCGATGTGGGACTCTTAACACCCCCCCTCACGCTCAGGACTGGACAACTGAAGTGTGGAAATAAATGGTGGGTGGCTCGATAGCAGAAACCATAGAAGGTGGCCCACCGGATCTTAAACGAGGCTCTTGATACCATGTTAAGAAGTGTGGTTGGGCCTAACTCAACCCTACAAAACCGGTTGGTAGAGTGAGGATTGCTCCCACTTATAAACACATGTTCATGCCATATATTGTCCGATGTGGGACTCTTAACAAGCATATCATCATTGGCAAAACACGTGATAAATATTCAGTCGTGACAAAATGCATGAAACAACAAATGATGATTTTTTGCAGGTTTTAAAGCTCTGAGTCGACCATACCAGTCAGCGCACACCCAGTCAATTTTCCACGGGTCAGCGCATGGACACCATGAGTCGACCATCAGTCGGCGCATGAAGTCTTCACAATTCTCACGGGTCAGCGCGCGCCGACCTATGGTCGATGCATACTGTTGAAATTTTAACATTACTGAAATCTACAGGTCATGCGTCAACGCATGAACCTGTTATGCTCGACTGTTCGCACGTTGTTAACTATTTTCTTCACTGTTTGAAATCCTGCTGTGTTAGTTATTTGTCTTACTACTATAAATAGAAGGTTGTTCGTTTTTAACAACTAACAATTACATTTTTGAGTATGTTGTGAAAACAAGAAAAGTGAAATAGGTGCTACATTTCTCTTCATCTTCATCCTCAAACAACACACAACACTGCAACTACACACAACCATTTTTGGAGTGCTTTGTGTCTTGTTCAAGGTGATATGGTTCGAATCCATTGAGGGAAAGTCCGGTTCGGGTGGAGATTTGTGGTAGGTTTTTCTTGAATAAAACCTTGAAGGTTTTGCCCTCCAAGATTCTACGAATTTTGGGGGTTTTTGGTACGGATATTCGCCATCAACATTCAACGGTGCGAAGGTGATTGAGAAACGTTTTTCATCAATCTAGTAGCTGGGGATGTGAAGTGTTGAAGGGAGTTCCGGGTTTGATTCGTTGGTGTCTAAAGATCAGTCGGGCCGAGGGTTTGAAGAACTGAAAGGTATTCAACAAAGGGGCTAGAATCGGAGGTCAATTCACAATGATCGGAGGTCTTGATTCAACTCGAATCAAGGAGCAAGAAGTGATAACAACTTCAACATCTATAGGGATTGTTTGTATTATTGCTTATCAACTCTTGTATAAACTACTACAACTTTTCAGGTGATATCTATTATAAATCATCTCAATTCTATTTTTAGAATTGAGGTCAGACGTACCCCGAAGCGAGGACGACGGGGGAACTGCCTCAACAAATCTTTGTGTTCTTTATTTTTCAGCATTTTCAATTTCAGCTTCAAAATCAAGTGATTTTAGTTTAAGCAATTTTATTGATTCTAGCATTGAATTTAGTAAGTAACTGGAACTGTTTTAACGTGTGTACAATAAACAATTGTACAATGATTTTAAAGTTACTTACTTAAGTCAAAAATTCACTTGGAGTGTTTTGCACACCAAGTGTTCGATAAATTGTCTGAACTAAAACTTACTTAGTTTACTTGCTATATTTTGGTGGGTTGTGTTGAACATTGGAACTAGCACTACTAAATTGTGTGAAATCAATTGATTAGTGTGACTAGTGTATTGAATCTATTTTTCTTTTATTATCATATCCATTAGCTTAACGCATATCCGATCCTCCAATAACGGTTCGTTTTAGACGAGTTTTTTCCAAGGACGCTTCCACATTTTAAAAACATTTTTAAAACCAATTTTAAATTGGTAAGCGCCGACTCAAATTTTAATTGGGATCTATTCAACCCCCCTTCTAGATCCTAGCCATCGTCTAAGAGTCTATGGGTTCTCCAATGCTGTACTGTTATCTCGGAACTAGAATCAAGGAGGAAATGTCCTTAATGAATAGATACATGTTTGCATTTCTGCATCATTCTGCATTTTTGCATCGCAGGTGCACCGAGACCGTTAACCTTATTTCCGTGGTTCATTAGTTTGTTTCAGGATTGAACATTAGACTACTCACCGGTACACCACTAGAGGGAATCAACGCAAGGTCATGGAGCAAATGCAAGCTGAGATGCAAGAACTTCGGGATAGGATGGCCCTATTTATGGACTTGATGCATGGTGTGGCAAATGGTCAAGAGCAACTGAGGACTCTGGTACATCCACTTATTACGAGGGTTGATGGTAATGGTGTACTTCACGGAGGAACTGCTGCTAATCCTCCTCGTAATGATGGTGGCACGCCACATGCTAATGTTATTCCTCCAGTTGTGATCCCTCCGGGCGGAGGTAATGTAGGTGGAATCCCTATGCCTGAGATGGCGTATACTGCGCATGGTAACAATATTCCTCAGTGGGATGAAGATCAGAAGGAAGATGCTTTCTCTATGCGAGATATTGGTGCAGGGTTGCCGTCTGAGGCTGATAAGAGGTTTAAGCTGATTGAAGAGAAGATGAAGTCTTTTGAAAATAAGAACTCCATGGGACTAGACATGGCTAATCTGGGGTTGATCCTAGACTTGAAAGTACCTTTGAAATTCAAAGTTCCCGACTTCGACAAATACAAAGGCACTACTTGTCCTCGGGTTCATTTGCGCTCGTACTATCGTAAGATGTCTGCTTACTCGGATGATGAAAAATTGTTGATGTATTTTTTCCAAGATAGCCTTTACGGGCCCTCTCTTGAATGGTACATGAGCTTGGAGCCAGTCAATATCCGATGCTGGAGGGATTTGACTGAGGCCTTCGTTAAGCACTATCAGTATAATAGCAACCTTGCGCCTAACAGGGTCCAATTGCAGAATCTGTCTCAGAAAAATGGTGAATGCTTCAAGGAATACACCCAGAGGTGGCGTGAGCTGGCAGCCAGGGTGCAACCTCCCATGGTAGAGAGAGAGTTAATTGATATGTTTGTTGCCACGCTACCAGGCGTATACTATGAGAAGTTGATCAGTAATATGTCTGGAAGCTTTTCTGATTTAATCATTACTGGGGAGAGGGTCGAGAATGGAATTAAGCTAGGGAAGATTCAAGCTGGCAAAGGGTCCTCGGCAGGAGGTGGAAATAGAAAGGTTTTTGGTAATAAGAAGCGTGAAGGATAAACCAACGCAGTGTCTAGTTCCAGGGGAAGGAATAGAAATCAACCTCAGCAATATCGTCAACAACAGCAGGTTGCAAGTATCACAATACCTGCGGTACCACAACAACAACAACAACAACAACCACAACAGAATCAGCAGAACTATGCTCCTCGTCGTTTTCAGGATCGGGGCAGGGCGGTAAATAGACAATTTGACCCGCCTCCAATGTCGTATTATCAATTACTCCAACACTTGCTACAGTTACAGCTAATACAGAAAAGAACTTTGGCTCCATTGACAGGTGCGCCACCACCTTGTTACGACGCTAATGCTCGATGTGAGTTTCATTCTGGTGCTCTAGGGCACAATATTGACAACTGTAAGGCATTTAAGCACAAAGTTCAGGATCTCATAGACAGTAAGGCTATAAAATTTTCTCATGACGCACCCAATGTCGTGCAGAACCCCATGCCTAACCATGGGGCAGCTGGGGTCAGTGCTATCCTTGAAGATGAAAGTTTGAATTTGGTGTCAGATGTTGACGAGTTGAAGACGCCGCTGAGCTTCGTAAAGAGCAAGTTGTTGAGGGGAGGGGTATTCCCAGGTTATGATGAAGCTTGTGCTGAATGTTTGAGCCATCCCGAGGGATGTGAGAAGCTGAGAAACCATATTCAAAAGTTGATGAACGATGGTGTCTTGCAATTTGATAGGGTTGCTGAGAAGAAGACTGAGGAATTGGTGTTTGAAGAGAGGAATGAGATTGCTACTATCTCGATTCCATACAAAACTATTACTATTTTCACGCCGCCTAGGCCGCCAACCATCATCAATACCAAAGCTGGTCCTGTGCCATATGAAAGTACCAGGGCGATTCCGTGGAACTACGGAGCCGAGGTATACTGCAACGGACAGAAACAGGAGTTAAAGAATTCACCGGTGGATTCTGTGGATAATCTAGTTGGGCCTGGTGGAATTACTCGAAGTGGAAGAGTATTTTCGTCACCTGAAGTGGCTGCTGAAAGAGCTGATAAGGGGAAGAAAGTAGTGGTTGAAGAAACTTCTCAAGCTGGTGAGAAGAATTCTTTGGAGAAGGAAGCAGAGGAGTTCATGAGGTTGATAAGAAAGAGTGATTACAAGATTGTTGATCACTTGCAGCAGACTCCCTCCAAGATATCTATTTTGTCTCTATTGTTGTGTTCGGAAGCGCACCAGAACGCTTTGTTAAGAATCCTGAATACAGCTTATGTACCCCAGGAGATTTCTGTGAACCAACTCTAAGGGGTTGTAACACATGTAAATGCAGGCAATTGGTTGGGATTCATGGATTTGGACTTGACGCCGAAAGGGAGGAGCCATAACTATGCGCTGCACATATCTATTGAATGTCGAGGAGCCGTTCTGTCACACGTGCTCGTTGATACAGGGTCATCCTTGAATGTACTTCCGAAGAAGGCGCTGATGAAGTTAGATACCCGTGGTATACTGTGTACGCCAAGTGACTTAGTAGTATGAGCTTTTGATGGGAACCAGAGGTCCGTATTCGGGGAGTTGACGTTGCCTATCCAGGTTGGCCTTGAGGTGTTTGATGCAGTGTTCTACATTATGGATATTCAGCCAGCTTACAGTTGTTTGCTGGGACATCCCTGGATACATTCGGCAGGCGCCGTAACCTCTACGTTGCACCAAAAGTTGAAGTACATGGTGGGTGGCAGTGTCGTCACTGTTTGCGGAGAAGAAGATATAATGATTAGTCATTTATCTTTATTTAAGTATGTCGAGGTTGATGGCGAAATCCATGAAACTCTGTGTCAGGCCTTTGAAACTGTGCAAATCAAGGATAAAGCACTTGTTGCGAGTAAAGTTCCTAAAGTAGCCATGTCATCCTTCAAGGAAGCCCAAGCAGTGGTGAAGGCTGGGGCATCGCAAGGTTGGGGTCAAGTAATGAATATCCCCAATAAGCAAGACAAATTTGGCTTGGGATACAACCCATCTTCTTCTTCCCAAAGCGCGCCGCGCTATAAGGGGCCTGTCAAGTTTACCAGCAGGGGTGTAATCTTTGAGCAGATCAATGCCATATCTGATGAAGACGGTGACAGCGATTGCGACATGGACGCTTGGATTCGGCCATGCACTCTAGGACAAAGCTTGAACAACTCGTCTGTCGAAGAAATCATCCAAGTGACGACAGAAGAGTAATGACTTGTTTTTCTGATTATTGTGTAGCCCTATGTTCTACCCGGAGCATAGCGGTATTTATCTTCAGGGCCTAATTTCTTATGTTTAAACAATCTTTTTATCAATCAAAGGGCATTTTCTGCATTCAAATATTTTGGTCCTTCTTTTTCCTGTTTTTATTTTAACAATAAAATGGAAATGTGGTTTGTGCTTGTTTGCATATCATTTTAAGCATTTAATCATCATCGTTGCAGGTTTCACATTGTAGATGACACTGCTCCAGAGCCGTCTATGACTCGCTTTGACTTTAATAATCTGATATTTCAAGCCGAAGAAGAGATTGATGAAGATGAAGACTTGCCAGAAGAGCTAGCCAGACTTCTAAAACCGGAAGAGAAAATCATTCTGCCTCATCAGGAGGAAATCAAAGTTATCAACTTGGGTACTGAGGAAGTCAGAAGATATGTCAGGATAGGGGTTGCGTTGCAGAGTGATATCAAGCAAAGATTGGTTGAAATGCTCCGAGAGTATAGTGATATCTTTTCTTGGTCATATGAAGACATGCCCGGTCTTGACACAGACATTGTGGTTCATCGCTTGCCGTTGCGTGAAGAGTGTCAGCCAGTCAAGCAGAAGCTCAGAAGGAC
This sequence comes from Lathyrus sativus, assembly GCA_963859935.3. Lineage (NCBI taxonomy): Eukaryota > Viridiplantae > Streptophyta > Magnoliopsida > Fabales > Fabaceae > Lathyrus > Lathyrus sativus. The sequence continues at coordinate 170,097,084 of OZ012740.1, read as the reverse complement.
TAGACCAGATATGGTTGTGAAAATCAAGGAAGAAGTCCAGAAGCAGTTGGATGCAAGGTTTCTCGTCGTAACAACTTACCCTCTGTGGGTCGCTAACATCGTACCGGTACCAAAGAAGGACGGTAAGGTACGGGTGTGCGTTGATTATAGGGATTTGAATAAAGCGAGCCCAAAGGACGATTTCCCGCTCCCCCACATTGACGTACTGGTTGATAATACTGCGCAGTATTCTGTGTTTTCCTTCATGGACGGTTTTTCCAAATATAATCAGATTAAGATGGCACCGGAGGATATGGAGAAAACAACTTTCATTACACTGTGGGGGACGTTCTGTTATAAGGTAATGCCTTTTGGTTTGAAAAACGCAGGGGCAACCTATCAACGGGCAATGGTCACTTTGTTTCATGATATAATTCTTCACAAGATTGAAGTATATGTTGATAACATGATAGCAAAGTCACAAATGGAGGAGGAACATCTGGTAAACCTTTTGAAGTTGTTTGAAAGGCTAAGGAAATTCAGACTGAGGTTGAATCCGAATAAGTGCACTTTTGGTGTCAGGTCCGGAAAGTTGATGAGGTTCATTGTTAGTGAAAAACGAATCAAGGTTGATCCTGTAAAGATAAAAGTTATTCAAGATATGCCAGCGCCGAAAACCGAAAAAGAGGTTTGTGGTTTCTTGGGGAGATTGAACTACATTGCTAGGTTCATATCTCATCTCACAGTTGTCGCTACCGCGAAAATAAGGTGCCGGCAAAACAGAAGAGTCGCCACCTTTCGTTATTTATCCCACGGAAAGGGAAAGGAAACGATTGGAAAAACCTGACGAAAAGGTATAAGACAAGGTCATCGCAACCATGTCTGGGTTCGGGAGTCGGTTACGCAAAGGGAAGGTATTAGCACCCTTCACGTCCGTTGTACTCAACGGGATCCACGCTTGTTGTGTTTATCTGATGGGTTGGTTTAACTATCTACCTATCAAGGCTGGTCGGAAAAGAAAAGAAAAATGACTCGGCAAAGTATCACGCTTCGTGCCTACGTATTCTCATCGGAGAATGAGAAATCAGAGTCAACGTAGTTCGGCTAACTACGGGTGACGGGGGAAGGTGGCTCGCCAATACGTCAGTATTGTGCCTACGTACTCTCAACAGATGTGAGAGATCAGAGCTTACGTAGTTCGGGCTACTACGGCACACGGGTTGATTCATCTGTTTTTCCGAGTAGGGTTAACAAACAGTTCCAGCAGTTTGGTGTATGCAGCTTACTCATCGGAGACTCGTGCATTACCGTTTGCGGTAGAACTGAGAGTTAACGACACTCTTTTTCTGAAAATGTTTTCCTTGTATTAAGGGCCCACGGCGAAAAAAGAGGTTTGGTATTTGTTTTCTTTCTTTTACAGAAGAAGTGTTTTTTATGGATGTTTGCAATTCATATCGCACTAGAGACTATGACCTAGGAGTGAATGCGTCGCATGTCACCCAAAGGGTACCATACTAAACATCCTGATTATTGGAAGGAAACCCTCCAATAACCATTTCCTAAGTAGCTTAAGGCTCGTAACGTATGATATCAATTAACCTTTATTACTGTATTTTGATTTGTTTGAAGATGAGAAGGAGAAAGGACTCTACATGGGAGACTATCAAGCCCTAATGTTGTTATCCCATGGATTCATCCTTTGGTTGAGTTTGAAACCGGGAACTCCTAGATGTTATCATGCAAAGGTTTCAACCTAAAAGTCTGTCATCACTTCCTTAAACAAGGAAGTGAGAATCTTAGGGGATCATGTGAAGTGGGAAACAGACAACAGATAAAACATCTGCTAAACATCAGTAAAGCAGATAAACAGAAAAGAAAACAGGAAAGATGCAAATGCAATGCAGCAATACAAGCAGAGGGAGACTCACTCAACCCCCAAAACAAACAAGCAAAAGTAAAGGCAATCAAGCAAAGGGAGGGTCACCTCAACCTTTCAATGCAAACACATCAGATAGAAAGAGAAAAAACAACACACAGGCAAGAGGAGGATCACCTCAACCCTTAATGCAAGCAAGCAGAGGGAGACCCACTCAACCTCTTAATGCAGTCATGCACCTACACTTAGACTACCCTAAACATGAGCTACCCTAATGCAACACACCACTCAATCATGAATGAAGGAAGGGAGTTATGACAAATAAGGAATTCATTCCACAAGTAATCAAACAAGGCATCTATCCTAAAGAATGGAATTGATGATGGGATGCATGGTGTATACCAAAGGTATCCAACATGATGTTCAACCAATCATGGATAATCAAGAAATGAGGTGATACATGGTGTATACCAAAGGTATCCACCATGATATTCAACCATTCATGGGAGATTATAAATGAAGGGAAGCATGGTGTATGCCAAAGGCATCCACCATGACACTCTACCATTCATGGGAGATTAAAATGAAGGGAAGCATGGTGGATGGCAAAGGCATCCACCATGACACTCTACCATTTATGGGAGATTGAAATGAAGGGAAGCATGGTGTATGCCACAGGCATCCACCATGACACTTTACCATTCATGGGAGAATCATCTTCCTAAGAGGCTTCAGAAGGAACCCTAAGGATTAGTTAAGGATCACCTAAACTAAAAGGGATTAAAGGCTTTATCAAGGCCTAATCTAAGTTCTTAGTAGGTCTCAACCTCAGCTTGATCCTATCAGGGAGCAATTAAAAGCCTAAAGTTATCTAAAGGTTCACCTTTAAGTCTAAACTAAGAGGAAAGCTAGATTAGGATCACCTAAACATCATCAACTTGTAAAATGTGGGGAAAATGGGAAATAAATTCTAAAAATCCTAAGAATAAATCCTAGATGATCCTAAATGTGTTAAGAATCTATGGTAAAAAAACCAGGGTCAAAACCTAAATCTAAAGGTACTAAACAATTTCTACATTTTAAGGTGTGCTAAAAGGAATCCATTATGGAATGATCCTAAAGATCTATCTCAAAACTACACCTAAAAGCTTCTAAAAAATACAAGAAAAATCACACAAACCTATCAAGGTTTCTAGATAACACATGCAAAAAATCAGAACTCAATTCTAAAATATGAGATATCACAAAAATCAGAAAGAAAATCCATCATATTTACATTTTTTAATCAACTAATAAAAATGGAAAAATAGATAATAAATGGAAATTTTATCAAAAACTCAAACAAATTGCATACAAAAATCAGGGACAAGCCAAAGATCAATCGTGATTTTTTTCATATTTTTATGACAATTATTTCTATTTTTAATGAATTAAAATGATAAATGGAATTAAAAGAAATAAGAAAACCAATTAAACAAATTCAGAAAATCAGAAAATAACGTGGCCCTTGGATCATCAGACCAGTCCACGCATCTAAAGGAGGAGAGCGTGCCACGCGTGCTCAAAGACCACTAAATGAAACACAGTCTTTCATTAACGCTTGCGTGTGGCTGGTTTGACTATGGATCACCATAGTCCCTAATCCTAGCCATTCCTTCAGGAAGTATGCAAATCTGACAATCAGTATGGTGCCACATCACCAGTCAACAAGTCAAAAGTCTGAGATGAAACCACGAGCCTTGGATTCACATACCTAGTCAATGGATTCAATATGATCTAACGGTGTACACATCATCTTCTTCATTTTAAACTCTGAAACCTAAGGGGGAAGCTCAGAGCGGCTGGAGAAGACTCTGGTCGTCTTCTCCGGCGAGTTCACAGCGGCCAAATCATCAGATGACACCAAACCTCACCAAATTATCCAGATCCACTCGTCTCCTCACAAGGATCATCATGAACTATTTCTTTTTTTCATTCTCTCAAGGAATAACCAGATACGCACATGAACATAAAAGACGCACTTTGGCAAATCGTCACCAAACTCTACAGAAAGTATACAGATCTCTTTTACACTCATCATTGGTCAAGAATCCACAACTAAAATGTGATATCCATCAAGATATAACATAAACCGAATCCTTAAAGATTTCATCCAAGATCAAGAAACATCATAATGGCTTCCAAACCAAACCTAAATCCATCTATGGTTCATATTCTACCTAACCACATGCAACATTTACACTAATTCATTCTCAACAGAGCATAATTATGAAAAGAAAGAAACCTGGTTTGAGCTTCAACAGAAGATGCTACAGCCTCCAAACCTTGATCAAACTTGCTCAGAAACGATCAGTGATGCTTGCTGAAGATTCTTGAAGCTTCAATTCCTTCAGAAATGGCCTCCAAGATGAAATTCGATTTTCACTTCTAACAAACTTTTTCAAGCTCTTCTTACCTGGTTCAAGCTCTTCCAATCACCAACCATGCTATGAACTCGTTCGGAAACTTATATAGAGAAGTTTTGGATCATTATCTGGCCCAATCGTGGCCCAATTCATCCAATTCAGTTTTCTGATTTTTTCCACTTTTTTCCCATGACAGTCACAGTTTCAGGCTTGTAGAAGCTTCCACTTTGGCTCAAATTGCTTGCATAACACCTTATGAACATGAAGGGACTAGATTGAATCCTCAATGCAATCCTATGGTGTATATTGATGATGTTACTTCATTCTTAAGAAACTTGGAATTTTGCCATGAAACCAACTTCAACTTGGAAATGTGAAAATGCCAAAGTGCTCCAAATGTTATTTACCTTCAAAAAATGCACAAACTTGTAATGTTTTGCACAAAAATGAATTATTTTAGAATTTTCTCATTTTATGCCTTTTAATTATTCCTCCATGAAAATTTCTTCATTCACTTATCCATTTAATCCATATCAATGAATTCTGGAGTCATGGTTGGATAAATCACACCATTTTGAACAACTTTCATGTTGAACAAAAGTCCATTTGAGGTGTCTAAGATGATGAAATTGACCCATAATAAAAAATGGCCTATAATCTCAAATTCCCAAAATACCCTTGTCTTGCAAAGCTCATATCTTGAGTTCTACAAATCCAATCATGGACTTCTAGTACTTTCTAGAAAGATAAGAAGATAAGTAACAACATTCAGGTTGGCCAAAAGTTCATGAGAATCATCTTTCTAGGTCAAAAGTGTCATGCAAGTTTGTTGACTTTCAAGCTCCAAATTCACATCCATCTGATGACCTGTAACTTGTCTGATTCATAACTTGAGTTCTATAAACCCTATCAAAGACTTATAGTACTCAAATTAAATCTATGATCATGCCCTACAACAATCATGTTAGGGTCATGGTGATATGAAAATCACATCTTGTGTTATGTGGTCTTGAAGTTAGGCACCAGACCAGGGGATTTTACACTGTCAAGCATAGCAACCCTAGTCTAGGAACTCCTCACACTCTTGATTCATGATGAGTTGACTTTAGAATCATCCCTTGGGCATCTTAATACATCAATCCATGATCACATGGCTTTGGAAATAGGTTTCAACCTTCCTCAAATCATCAGTTGACCTAGGGTTGACCAGATGAAACCCCAGTTGCACCAATCTTGGTTGTAGCTCCTTATCTCTTGCATAATGACCTGTCTAGGCTTCAAAATGACTTTCAATACTTCTCATGAGCTCTCTCAAGGCTTCAAGTCCAACTCCAAGGATTTAGCATCATCTGAATAGCTTCCCATAACCTTCAAGTTAGGAGATGTACACACTTGGCTTCAACCACTTTCTCTGAGAATCTTTAACTTCATTGATGAGGATATCAACCCTTAAATACTTGGATAAACCTCTTAGCTAGCTTCATAACCTTGGGTAGCCCTTTTTTGTTAGTCATACCTCTTGATCTCCTGCACACATGTCAATGCAATGCAGATGATAATGCTAAAATGAATGCAATGAAACACAAGCTAAGTAAAGAAAAAGGTTAGGCAAATTTTGGGGTGCAACAGCTGCCCCTATTCAAACGGCTTGGACCTGACTGGGTGAGAAGCGAACGGATCTCAAACAATCAAGGTAAAAGATGGTTGAATACCAATAAACCCAGAAATTTACCAACCGCACAAGTAAATGATGCTCTGATGGGGACAAATTCTTCGGAAACTGAAATGATAGTTGCATGGCAACTTGCTGGAGAATTACTGATCTAACGTATCTGATTTCACTGTAAAATTTCATCCTCAAGTCATCAAGGGATCACCGGTTACACGGTAACTGGTGAAGGATAGCTGATATTGATAGTTTCACGGCAACTTGCTGGTGAATGCTTAATCTCAAATCTCCGTCAGGATGATCATCTGATTTCGCTATAGATCTTCGTCCTCAAGTCATCAAGGGATCACCGGTTACACGGTAACTGGTGGCACATAGCTGGTTTTGCCGTCAGGCATTCTGCGCTACCGCAGAAGAATTCTTTATCGTCACCTATGGACTCGTCAGGTCGCTAGGATCGTCGATAATATCTTTGTCGGACTCCATCAGTAAGTCAATAAGGGATCACTGGTTACACGGTAACTAGTGAAGGATGGCTGATTTTTCCATCGGGCATTCTGCGCCACAGCAGAAGAATTCCTTATCACCACCTATGGACTCGTCAGGTCGCTAGGAACGTCGACAACATCTTCTTCGTACTCCGTCAGTAAGTCAATAAGGGATCACCGGTTACACGGTAACTGGTGAGGGATGGCTGATTTTGTCGTCGGGCATTCTGCGCCACAGCAGAAGAATTCCTTATCGTCACCCATGGACTCGTCAGGTCGCTAGGATCTTCGACAATATTTTTGTCGGACTCCATCAGTAAGTCAATAAGGGATCATTGGTTAGACGGTAACTGGTGAAGGATGGATGATTTTGCCGTCGGGCATTCTGCGCCACAGCAGAAGAATTCCTTATCGTTACCTATGGACTCGTCAGGTCGCTAGGAACGTCGACAATATCTTTGTCGGATCCCGTCAGTAAGTCAATAAGAGATCACTGGTTGCACGGCAACTGGTGACTTGCCATCCGCACAAGTAAACGATACTCTGATTGGTAGGACAATCTTCGAAGTCTGAAATGATAGTTGCGCGGCAACTGGCTGGTGAGCGACTAATCTCAAATCTTCGTCAGGATGATCATCAGATTTCGCTGCAGCTTCTTCCTCAAGTCATCAAGGGATCACTGGTTACACGGTAACTGGTGACACATAGCTGATATTGCCGTCAGGCATTCTGCAGCACGGCAGCAGAAGAATTCCTCGAGACTCATCGGGTCATTAGGAACTTTTGACAATCAAAATAATTATGCCGTCGGGCATTCAAAGAAATTCTTGGGCGTCAGCCGGACTTCGTCAGTAAGTCGGAAATAGAATCCTCAATCCATCATGAACCAATAGGGATATCTAAACTTCTGTCGTCAGGCACTCCTCGTCAGCTGGGAGAACTCCTTCTTCGATATTACAGTCGGATTTCATCAGTAAGTCAGGAAATAGAATCCTTAATCAATCACGGACCAAATAAGGATATACAATATTTTGCTTTGAGGCACTCCGCGTCAGCCAGGAGAACTTTGTCGACGTTACAGTCGGACTTCATCAGTAAGTCAGGGGGTTTGGCACTACTGTCGGACTTCAATCATCAAGTCTTCAAGGGAAACTTCAATTTCTCTGTTTGAAACCTGCTGGGGATGACACATCTCCGCTGGGGATTCTGGAAAACTATCAAGTAACTCTGCTTTGGGGATTTCGGAATCATTTTGAACGAATAAACTTCGCTGAGGAACTCAAGAATCATCCTGAACAAACAACTTCGCTGGGGACTTCAAGAATCATCCTGAGCAAACAACTCTGCTGAGGAACTCAAGAATCATCCTGAACAAACAACTGTGATGAGGAACTCAAGAATCATCCTGAACAAACAACGCTGCTGAGGAACTCAAGAATCATCCTGAACAAACAACTCCGCTGGGGAACACCTGCACACAAGGAGGGTAACGACCTAGCTCATGTTTCACATGCATATGTTTGACAATGGCGCAATGCTCCACACGGTGGAAATGCTACGCGTTTAGGGTAGATACTATGCAATCATGCAAAATGCTACGGCCAAATCAGCAAAATAAATGCTGAAGGGAGAATCCTCCTGTCAAGGAGAAAGAACCATTCTGATGGGGAGAAGGAATCATCCTGCTGTGGAGAAGAAATCACACCAATCTCAATTGGACTTAACCTGGGGAAACGAACTTCAGACGACTTTCTGCAGGGGACAAAGTTCTACGAGAACCTGTACTCGCTCAACTGGGTACACAAACCACAAACTTCTGAGGAAACGATGTCAATCGCAGAAATAAACTGCATGGCCTTCACAGATAGAATCTTCCTGGAGACACAGACTCTGATGGGGAAGTACAACAATAACTATTCAATACTCTCCTGGGGAAAACCACTAATGGCTTGAACGGGTTCCAAGGACTCGGCTCTCTTGGGGAACTGCAAACTCGGCTGGGGACACACAACCAGACGCTGGAATAAATCCTACCTGCCGGGGAGAATACAACCCTGTGGGGAATTTCAATTCTGCCGGAGACTTCAGTCTGAACTATCGGGAACTGAACATTTACGAATGATCTTCTATGAGAAAACTGCACATTGACCCACTGCGGGGAACGAGTATACACCTCTGCGCATGACTCAGCTGGGGATATGACGATCCTTCCTAGGATGCATATGGTTGGGGAGAATATATCTCTGTTAGGGGAGACACATCAATGCTCACAGCCTCATGTTCAGATTCTGCGGGGAAACACAACTGAACCTGCTGGGGAAGAAGGAATCGTCCTGCTTGGAAAAACATGCCATGGAACGAACTCGAAATGGCTTGCCCCAGAATCTTAACAACTTCTGATAAACTCTGCAGATACGGAGAGGAACGGTTCCTTCGCTTTCAACTTTTGCCCCAGCCTGTGGGATCTTCGTCACATCCTCTCGAAGGGAAACCTGAGATCTCTGTACTCTAACGGTTTGACATGAACGGCCTCAGCACTTTGAACCTCACGGAGGTGCTTCAAGTTAATCACTTTTAGGATAAGGATAACTTCGGCGTTCTCGGGGTGACCTGCCCCAGCCTTGTCATGACTTTGCCCCTCATGGGCAGATTTGTGGGGAGTAGTACCCTTGACTGTGAGAGATTCATCAGATCTCGACCTGATTGCCCCGGATTAACTGACTTCTGGATGGCTGACTCCCATGTCGCGATCGTTTGACATAGCTTGCCCCGGTTCACCGGAATATTCTAGTGTTCTGCATTCTGTCCTGATCAAATCTTTCCATCATGGAAACATTCTCGCTGTCAAGCGCTTACTCGCTAGTAAAACAAATTGTTCTGCCTAAAAGACATATCAAATGCAATGCATATGGTAGTTTTCAAAATCCATTCCTGTTCACTGGAAAAAAAAAATTGTGACATAAAATGTATGAATCATTCATCAACATGTCAGTATTAATACAACGTTGTACTGAGAATCCTTTCTAGGAGTCAGTTTCGATGCGATCTTTACCGAAGTATGCTTTCAAAGCAAACCTATTTCAATTAGGACTTTTAAAGGTTGTAACGTGGTCAGGTTCACGGTTTAAGAAGGAAAGGATAAAGGCTCAAAAGTCATTTTAACCCACCCATTCTCCTTGATGTTCTCCGATCCTACGTTCAGCTAATTCGACCTTAGCGTTCTCCTTTCAAAGGTTGAGTGACAGTTCAAGAAATTTCACTTTTCGAAGTGACAGTCGCTCTCTTTTCCTCTTTTGGCGTCCAGAGCCACACGATTTCGTTCTTGTTTGAGGATTTTTCTTTCGTAATCCTTTTTCGTTCTTTCGTTTTTCGTTTTTTGTTTTTTCACTCCTTAACTTTTGCTGGACTGACTCTTTTGAGTTTCTTCGATTTTGAAGTCCAGCGGGGTACCCTAATTTTTTCCTAAGTCGCTTGCTTGCAAGATTCGACTTAGCGGGCTTTTTCTTTTGATTTTTCTCTTCTTGTTTTTTGTTGAACAAATCGCAGGACAACGGCTCGCCTGACTTGTTTGAAAAGAGATTGTGACTGTTTCACTCCTGATCGGCCAGATGTAACCATCATGGTTTTTTAGGTACGACCTATAGCGGTGTGATTGATCCTCGAACGAACACTCGTTTTGCAATTTGAACGCTTGGTCAAATTAACTGACACCTACCCTGCCCCGGGTTAAGATTGAGGGTTTTCTATCTTCAGAAAGAAACTCCTACTACTAGGCTCAAAGGGGTTAACAAGGGATTATCTTCCTTATATCTCCAGTGTTTGGGATTTAAAACAATGCTTGTACATCATCAATAGTTTTTTATTCAAAAGCATAGCATCGGAAGCTTACGCATCATTGGATTTCATCATCCTCCCGGATTCCACTTAAACAAGCGTTTGAAATAAAAGAAAGCAATAGAGTGAACACAAATGGATTAGTTCAAAAACATGCATATTTATTTCATTATCAACATCAATTGAAAAACAAAATGCTTTACAAACGAAATTTGCATTCTAACAGGAAAGAAACTACAAATGTAAAGAAATAACAGAATAAAACGAAGATTGCCAGCTTCTGGGAACTGGGCTTTCACACTTATTTGTTGTTGAGGGGAGCGACCCTTTGAAGTCTTCAGACTCAATCAGATGAACGGTTGTTGTGAGGTCGACTCTGATTCGGGCTCAGATAGTTTTGCTGCAACGGAGCGAGAGGTTGCTGATTCTGAATGGCAAAAACAATCTGGAGACGAGGTATGAACTATTGAGGATTCTCTCTGTTCAGGGGCTTTCATCCTTAAGCTCGACCCAGGAACATGAAAAAATTGCGGGCAAGGCGATTCAGACTTCGAAGACCACAGGATATACTCCTGATCTTTCTCAAGTTCAGATGAGGTAATGGGAACATCCATCTCTCTTGCATGATAAGGGATGAATATGCCTGATGCTTTCATGCCGCCCGACATGAATTCAATTGCTCTTGAATCAATCAAGTATTGAACCTTATGCTTAAAAGCTTTACAGTTCGTTACATCGTGCCCTGGTGCTCCAGAGTTGAATTCGCAATGGGCGTTTATGTCCTAGCCGGGTGGTAGTTGTCCAATCAATGGAGCCAAAGTTTGAGGTTTAACCAACTGAAGTTGGAGCAAGAGTTGCACTAACTGGGCATAATCCAAAGGGATTGGATCGAGGATTCTGTCAGATAGTTTCATCTTTTGACCATGTCTTCTGGGGTTGTCTTGAGGAACCGGATGTGGCCGCTGACAGGAAACGTTTTGAGCTTCAAGTTGTGTAGAGGATCTTTTAGGCCTATCATGCCTTGGTGCAGGTTCTTCAGACACCTGTGGAGCAAGTATGCTGGCTGCAGCTTCAGGCATTTGCTCACATTCTCTTCTGAGCATGTTCCTTATTACTTCCACCATCAGACCCACCTGACTCTTCAACTGGTTGTTCTCCTCTTTGAGCGTCTGCTGGTCCAGACGCACTGCCTGTATGTAAATCATAACCTGCCTTAGCTGGCTCTGAACGTCTTTCAGTTCCGCTTGTACCTGTTCCATTGCTCGGGTCAACCTGAGACAATCCTGAAACAACCTGGTAAGACACAGAGGGTTAGGTAAATAAGCCAGAGGCACATGCTATGCAAAATGATTATGCAAGTGCAAACGTGTGTTTGTGCCTAGGGAGAGATTCCCCCCTGATTCTAGTTTCCAAGACAAATAAAGTCTAACATCCAATCATGGAAAGAAATCCTCATATATATCTGAAAAACCCACGCGGGCAACGTACAACTGCAATCGAATACAACTGAAGCAAAAGGTGTGACCCCAACCAACAAGCCTGGTGGTGGTCAGCATATCAATGCATAAAAGATACAAGGAAATCAAGTGTGGCTACGGGCACGGAAATCTTCCAATAACTTCTTCGTAGTGGGATGGTCAGGCTTGGTGAGCAGACCCCGGATCAGCAGATCCCTCTGCCTGATGATATCCTGGAGATCCTTGGCAAAGTCCCCACAAGCACCTTTCTCAGAGCAGTCTTCCACTCTACACCTCTTAGCATCAGCTCTGAGTTGATAATCCTGCAGGTTTTCCTTGGTTTCAACCAATCTGTACTGAACGTCTCGTCGAAGTGATGCTTTGGCCTCTATCTTCTTGTCCTTGATCTCAATCTGGACCTCTAGCTTGGCTATTTGTTGCTTCAGCTCCTCCTCTCGCTCTTTGTGGCTATTCAAAGTGTTGTTCCACCATGTCTCGAATTTGGATATCCTCCGATACGCTCTATCCAAGGCTTGCTTTTTAGTGGCAAGCACAGTGTTAACAGCTTTGAAATCCAAACCTAAGCGTTCATGCTCAGCCTTCTGTTTGGTCAAGTCTGTGCCTAGCCGGTTCACCAGCTCGGTCTGTTTTTTTGAAGGAATAGACGGCTTCGTTCCTCTCGCCTCTAAGCTGAACAAGTTCTTTTTCCAACTCCTCGTTGGCCTTCTTCAACTCTTCCTTTTCAGCCACTACCTGCTCATACTTCTGGATGTCTATTGTGGTTGGTTCCTCATTCATGAGGGGAGTTGGAGGAGCCTCTGGAGGAAATGGCATCAAAGACTGTTTTGCCCTAGCCTGAACCCAACCCCGATAAGGCTCATAAGTCTGGCTATTGCTCTTACCCAAGAGTGTCTTTCCTCGTCTGTGGATGTTAGTCCAAGCATGCCCCAGCTTGGTCAGCATGTCACTATCAAGCAACCCGTTGAGGTACAGAGATTCCTGCACCTCCTCATCCTTTGGTGGACCTCTTAAGGCGTACCCGAACTGTCTGATCAACAAGGCCGGGTTATAGTTAATACATCCCTTACGTCCAATCAATGGAACATTAGGGAATCCACTGCATCTATAAGCAATCTCAGTCCTAAGCGTATCCTGGTCAAACCAGGTGATGTCTTCAGCTGATAAAGCCATCAGGCGTTTAGACCACTTGGCTGTGCTGGCAGATGAAACGAAAGGACCCCTCTTGGGCATGTGGCTATCAAACCACCTGTATAACAAAGGAGTGCAGCAGGACACTATTTTCCCTCTCCTGTTCTCATTCTTATAGTGGACAGAATGATACAGGTCACCAAGCAAAATGGGAACCGGATTCCCCGAGGCAAGCAAGTAGAAAGCATCTACGTCTACAAAGTCAGGAATATTCGGGAACAACATAATCCCGTATATGCACAAAGCCAGAATAGCGTTGAACACATCCCAACGACCTTCCTTAGCAAACTTCTGTGCCTTTTCCACCATAAAAGATAGAGGGAAGCCATACATTTTGTTCCACCGAGTGAACTCTCTTCTTAATTCAGTCTCCTCCAAATGCAAGATAGCTACTAGGTCAACCGGCTTAGGCTCAGTGTCAACATGGTGAAAAGGCATTTAATCCTTAACAGGGATGCCCATCAGGTCAGCATACTCCTCCAGAGTAGGGGCCAAAACAAAGTCGGGGAACAGGAAGCATCTCAGCGGAGCCTCATAAAACTGTAGCAACGTGTACAAACCACTGATCTAGTGGGCGGAGGGCTTGCAAACATATTCCAACAACCTCCCATATGTCTTCCTGAAATTTACAAAAATTGTCTCATCAGCCAGGGTCTTCAAACTCAGGATGGCACTAACATCTGGTGTGGGAAATTTGTATGCAATAGTTCTCTTCAGAGTCTCCATAATGGCAAGGGAAGCAAGATCACTAGAATCAGGGATGAAGTATGCACCTGCAACACAGTTACATGTTAATGATATGAAAATGAAAATGCAATCATGCAAATGCTAGATGATGCAAGCAGGAGATCAAGGTTGTTGTGCTGTTGACTGAGAGGACCATAATTCTGCTCTGTCAAGAACAAACACATCTCTGATGATAAGAACCCTCTGATACCAACAATACTGATTCACTGTCAAGAAAACCAGGTTGTCTGAAGGTCAAGGTTTCCTGCAATAACCCAACCCTGCTCACAGGTATGGACCTAATCACGGACAAGGTTCGGCATCCTATGCGTTTCTCAGCATCACAGACTTTCACGAAATGATGATACGTTCACCATTTTTGGTTTGGCATCATGACTCCCTGAAGAGGCCTCACTTAGCTGAGTCACAAATGATCGGTCCCCAGAGTCGACAACTCCCTAGACCAACAACCCCTCAAGCCCAAAGGGCTGGAAAAGAAGTCAACCAAGAGAATCTCGTTTGAGCGTGGATTTTGCAAGACACTAGTACATGCAAAGCATGCACGTGCCCACTACTTTCCACAACTAATGTTAGGTATACACTCAAGCCTGGGTTTGGCTTATCACTCATCAGAGCCCCCCTCCCACAACAGCACAACAAATAATCATATTATACTGTAAGTAAAGTGCGGAAAGTAAAGTGTGTTAAATATACGCAAACCCAACAAGCAAACAAACAAGCGTTAGGATTGATTCGCATAGGGGACGTTGGATCCCCAGCAGAGTCGCCAGCTGTCGCTACCGCGAAAATAAGGTGTCGAAAAAATAGAAGAGTCGCCACCTTTCGTTATTTATCCCACAGAAAGGTAAAGGAATCGATCGGAAAAACCTGACGAAAAGGTATAAGACAAGGTCATCGCAACCATGTCTGGGTTCAGGAGTCGGTTACGCAAAGGGAAGGTATTAGCACCCCTCACGTCCGTTGTACTCAACGGGATCCATGCTTGTTGTGTTTATCTGACAGGTTGGTTTAACTATCTACCTATCAAGGCTGGTCGGAAAAGAAAAGAAAAATGACTCGGGAAAGCATCGCGCTTCGTGCCTACGTATTCTCATCGGAGAATGAGAAATCAGAGTCAACGTAGTTTGGCTAACTATGGGTGACGGGGGAAGGTGGCTCGCCAATACGTCAGTATTGTGCCTACGTACTCTCAACAGATGTGAGAGATCAGAGCTTACGTAGTTCGGGCTACTACGGCACACAGGTTGATTCATTTGTTTTTCCGAGTAGGGTTAACAAACAATTCCAGCAGTTTGGTATATGCAGCTTGCTCGTCGGAGACTCGTGCGTTACCGTTTGGGGTAGATATGAGAGTTAACGACACTCTTTTTCTGAAAATGTTTTCCTTGAATTAAGGGCCCACGGGGCAAAAAGAGGTTTGGTATTTGTTTTCTGTCTTTTACGGAAGAAGTGTTTTTTATGGATGTTTGTAATTCATATCGCACTAGAGACTATGACCTAGGAGTGAATGCGTCACATGTCACCCAAAGGGTACCATACTAAACATCCTGATTATTGGAAGGAAACCCTCCAATGACCATTTCCTAAGTAGCTTAAGGCTCGTAACGTATGATATCAATTAACCTTTATTACTGTATTTTGATTTGTTTGAAGATGAGAAGGAGAAAGGACTCTACAGGGAAGACTATCAAGACCTAATGTTGTCATGCCATGGATTCATCCTATGGTTGAGTTTGAAACCGGGAACTCCTAGATGTTATCATGCAAAGGTTTCAACCTAAAAGTCTGTCATCACTTCCTTAAACAAGGAAGTGAGAATCCTAGGGGATCATGTGAAGTTGGAAACAGACAACAGACAAAACATCTGATAAACATCAGTAAAGTAGATAAACAGAAAAGAAAACAGGAAAGATGCAAATGCAATGCAGCAATACAAGCAGAGGGAGACTCACTCAACCCCTAAAACAAATAAGCAAAAGGAAAGGCAATCAAGAAAATGGAGGGTCACCTTAACCTTTCAATGCAAACACATCAGATAGAAAGAGAAAAAACAACACACAGGCAAAGGGAGGATCACCTCAACTCTTAATGCAAGCAAGCAGAGGGAGACCCACTCAACCTCTTAATGCAGTCATGCACCTACACTTAGACTACCCTAAACATGAGCTACCCTAATGCAACACACCACTCAATCATGAATGAAGGAAGGGAGTTATGACAAATAAGGAATTCATTCCACAAGTAATCAAACAAGGCATCTATCCTAAAGAATGGAATTGATGATGGGATACATGGTGTATACCAAAGGTATCCACCATGATGTTCAACCAATCATGGATAATCAAGAAATGAGGTGATACATGGTGTATACCAAAGGTATCCACCCTGATATTCAACCATTCATGGGAGATTAGAAATGAAGGGAAGCATGGTGTATGCCAAAGGCATCCACCATGACACTCTACCATTCATGGGAGATTGAAATGAAGGGAAGCATGGTGTATGCTAAAGGCATCCACCATGACACTCTACCATTCATGGGAGATTAAAATGAAGGGAAGCATGGTGTATGCTAAAGGCATCCACCATGACACTCTACCATTCATGGGAGAATCATCTTCCTAAGAGGCTTCAAGAGGAACCCTAAGGATTAGTTAAGGATCACCTAAACTAAAAGGGATTAAAGGCTTTATTAAGGCCTAATCTAAGTTCTTAGATAACACCTAAAAGCTTCTAAAAAATACAAGAAAAATCACCCAAACCTATCAAGGTTTCTAGATAACACATGCGAAAAATCAGAACTCAATTCTAAAATATGAGATAGCACAAAAATCAGAAAGAAAATCCATCATTTTTACATTTTTTAATCAACTAATAAAAATGGAAAAATAGACAATAAATGGAAATTTTATCAAAAACTCAAATAAGTTGCATACAAAAATCAGGGACAAGCCAAAGATCAATCGTGATTTTTTTCATATTTTTATGACAATTATTTCTATTTTTAATGAATTAAAATGATAAATGGAATTAAAAGTAATAAGAAAACCAATTAAACAAATTCAGAAAATCAGAAAATAACATGGCCCTTGGATCATCAGACCAGTCCACGCATCTAAGGGAGGAGAGCGTGCCACGCGTGCTTAGAGACCACTAAATGAAACACATTGTTTCATTAACGCTTGCGTGTGGCTGGTTTGACTATGGATCACCATAGTCCCTAATCCTGGCCATTCCTTCAGGAAGTATGCAAATCTGACAATCAGTATGGTGCCACATCACCAGTCAACAAGTCAAAAGTCTGAGATGAAACCACGAGCCTTGGATTCACATACCTAGTCAATGGAGTCAGTATGATCTAACGGTGTACACATCATCTTCTTCATTTTAATCTCTAAAACCTAAGGGGAAGCTCAGGGTCGTCTTCTCCGGCAAGTTCACGGCGGCCAAATCATCAGATGACACCAAACCTCACCAAATTATCCAGATCCACTTGTCTCCTCACAAGGATCATCATGATCTATTTCTTTTTTTCATTCTCTCAAGGAATAACCAGATACACACATGAACAGAAAATACGAACTTTGGCAAATCGTCACCAAACTCTACAGAAAGTATACAGATCTCTTCTACACTCATCATTGGTCAAGAATCCACAACTAAAACGTGATATCCATCAAGATATAGCCTAAACCGAATCCTTAAAGATTTCATCCAAGATCAAGAAACTTCACCAATAGCTTCCAAACCAAACCTAAATCCATCTATGGTTCATATTCTACCTAACCACATGCAACATTTACACTAATTCATTCTCAACAGAGCATAATTATGAAAAGAAAGAAACCTGATTTGAGCTTTAATAGAAGATTCTTGAAGCTTCAATTCCTTCAGAAATGGCCTCCAAGATGAAATTCGATTTTCACTTCTAACAAACTTTTTCAAGTGCTTCTTACCTGGTTCAAGCTCTTCCAATCACCAACCATGCTATGAACTCGTTCAGAAACTTATATAGAGAAGTTTTGGATCCTTATCTGGCCCAATCATGGCCCAATTCATCCAATTCAGTTTTCTGATTTTTTCCACTTTTTTTCCCATGACAGTCACGGTTTAAGGCTTGTAGAAGCTTCCACTTTGGCTCAAATTGCTTGCATAACACCTTATGAACATGAAGGGACTAGATTGAATCCTCAATGCAATCCTATGGTGTATATTGATGATGTTACTTCATTCTTAAGAAACTTGGAATTTTGCCATGAAACCAACTTCAACTTGGAAATGTGAAAATGCCAAAGTGCTCCAAATGTTATTTACCTTCAAAAAAGGCACAAACTTGTAATGTTTTGCACAAAAATGAGTTATTTTAGAATTTTCTCATTTTATGCCTTTTAATTATTCCTCCATGAAAATTTCTTCATTCACTTCTCCATTTAATCCATATCAATGAATTATTGGGTCATGGTTGGACAAATCACACCATTTTGAACAACTTTCATGTTGAACAAAAGTCCATTTGAGGTGTCTAAGATGATGAAATTGACCCATAATAAAAAATGGCCTATAATCTCAAATTCCCAAAATACCCTTGTCTTGCAAAGCTCATATCTTGAGTTCTACAAATCCAATCATGGACTTCTAGTACTTTCTAGAAAGATAAGAAGATAAGTAACAACATTCATATTGGCCAAAAGTTCATGAGAATCATCTTTCTTGGTCAAAAATGTCATGCAAGTTGGTTGACTTTCAAGCTCCAAATTCACATCCATCTGATGACCTGTAGCTTGTCTGATTCATAACTTGAGTTCTATAAACCCTATCAAGGACTTATAGTACTCAAATTAAAGCTATGATCATGCCCTACAACAATCATGTTGGGGTCAAGGTGAGATGAAAATTACATCTTGAGTTATGTGGTCTTGAAGTTAGGCACCAGACTAGGGGATTTTACACTGTCAAGCATAACAACCCTAGCCTAGGAACTCCTCACACTCTTGATTCATGATGAGTTGACTTTGGAATCATCCCTTGGGCATATTAATACATAAATACATGATCACATGGCTTTGGAATTAGGTTTCAACCTTCCTCAAATCATCATTTGACCTAGGGTTAACTAGATGAAACCCTAGTTGCACCAATCTTGGTTGTAGCTCCTTATCTCTTGCATAATGACCTGTCTAGGCTTAAAAATGACTTTCAATACTTCTCATGAGCTCTCTCAAGGCTTCAAGTCCAACTCCAAGTATTTAGCATCATATAAATAGCTTCCCATAACCTTCAAGTTAGGAGATGTACACACTTGGCTTCAACCACTTTCTCTGAGAATCTTTAACTTCATTGATGAGGATATTAACCCTTGAATACTTGGATAAACCTCTTAGCTAGCTTCATAACCTTGGGTAGCCCTTTGTTGGTAGTCATACCTCTTGATCTCCTGCACACATGTCAATGCAATGCAGATGATAATGCTAAAATGAATGCAATGAAACACAAGCTAAGTAAAGAAAAAGGTTAGGCAACTTTTGGGGTGCAAAAACAGTCACGTGTGAACCCATGTTCAAATTGCTAAAGAAAGATCAGGCGGCTGTCTGGAATTAAAATTGCCAAAGGGAATTTGATAAAATAAAAGAATATTTGCAGGAGCCTCCGATACTGATACCTCCAGTAGCTGGAAGACCATTGATCATGTATTTAACAGTTCTTGAGAATAACATGGGTTGTGTTCTCGGTCAGCATGACGAGACTGGAAGAAAAGAGCATGCAATATACTACCTGAGTAAGAAGTCCACAGACTGTGAATCCAAGTACTCAATGTTGGAGAAAAGGTGTTGCACACTCGCTTGGGCTGCCAAATGTCTGAGACAGTATATGCTGAATCATACAACCATGCTGATTTCGAACATGGATCCAATTAAATACGTCTTTGAGAAGCAATCACTTTCGGGGAGAATTTCCAGGTGGCAGATGGTTTTGACAGAGTATGATATCCAATATGTTTCCCAGAAAGATATCAAGGGGAGTATTCTGTCAGAGTATCTTGCTGAACAGCCGATTGATGACTATCAACCTATGAAGTTTGAATTTCCCGATGAAGACATCATGTTCTTAAAGATGAAGGATTGCGATGAGACATTACCCGATGAAGATCCGGAGAAGGGTTCCCAATGGCAGATGATATTTGATGGTGCTGTTAACTCATACGGTAGTGGAATTGGGGCAATTATCACGACTCCTCATGGTTCTCATATTCCCTTCACTGCCAGGTTAACATTTCCTTGCACCAATAATGAAGCCAAATACGAAGCATGCATTATGGGGTTGGAAGAAGCCATTGATCTGAGGATCAAGAGTCTAGATGTATATGGCGATTCAACACTAGTTATCAATCAGATCAAGGGAGAATGGGAGACCCGACAACCTAATTTGATACCTTACATGAACTATGCAAGGAGGCTGTTACCCTTGTTTGATCGGATAGAGTTCCACCATGTGCCTAGAGCAGAGAATCAGATGGCGGATGTAACACCCCGCTCCCCAAATTAAAATAAATAGCAATTTAAATCAAATTAAAATCAGAGTCATCACAACACAACGGGATGTCACAAAAGAAACTCAACAAAACCTTTCATTAAATGGATTTTCAACAAGTAAGCAGCGGAAATATATACATATATTCACGTCATATACATAAACGTCATATTCATCATATACGGCCAACGCCCAAATTATACAAGATATATATATATATATATATATATATATATATATATATATATATATATATATATATATATATATATATATATATATATATATATATATATATATATATATATATATATATATATATATATATATATATATATATATATATATATATATATATATATATATATATATATATATATATATATATATATATATATATATATATATCCACCACCAGGATTCAACAAAACATGATACGCCACAGGGGCACACAAAATCGTCAGATAAACAAATAAACATAAAACTCCCCAAAGCCCCCGGTGTTACGTATCAGAGCATCCCTACGACTCGCCACAATCCAAGCTAGCTACACACTTGGATTATCTGTACTTCCGAAGAAGCACAGACCACAACAAAAGCAAGGGGTGAGAAATCACGATCAACATATAATGGTAACAATGTACATGAATTAAAAGGCAGACCACACATAAACATCATTCATCATACATCAATCCGTACCTACTGTCCCACGCCAACACAACACACAAACAATGCAACATATGCAACTCGACACAATGATATGCGGTACCGACTCAAACTCAGGATAGATCGCATACACTCCATCTGAGCAACGATCTATCCCTACCACGCTCCTCTTGAGCCCATATAATCAAACTCAGGATAGATCGCATACGCCCCATCTGAGCAACGATCTATCCCTACCACGCTCCTCCTGAGCCCATATAACCAAACTCAAGATAGATCACATACACTCCATCTGAGAAACGATCTATCCCTACCATGCTCCCCATTTGGAGCATGGGTGAATCACATACACTCCATCCGAGCAATGATTCAATCCCATCCACATGCTATGCAAGACACCAATGCACACAACAACCACAAGCACTCACGGTGCACACGATTCTACTGATCCATTATCATACATCATGCTATGCACACATCAATGCATCACACCCAACATCAAGCACACTAGGTGCACACGATCCTCCTGATCACATCACCATACATCATATATATATATATATATATATATATACACACACACACACACACACACACATATACACACGCCAATCAATTAAACACAAGCACACTAAGTGCACACGATCCTCCTGATTACATTTATACATTACACCTGTATACATCTCACACATCACCAAACATCATATATATTACATAACAAATAAACACAAGCACACTAAGTGCACACGATCCTCCTGATCACTTCACCAAACATCATATATATTACACAACAAATAACACAAGCACACTAAGTGCACACGATCCTCCTGATCACCTCACCAAACATCATATATATTACACGACAAATAAACACAACCACACTAAGTGCACACGACCCTCCTGATCACCTCACCAAACATCATATATATTACACAACAAATAACACAAGCACACTAAGTGCACACGATCCTCCTTATCACCTCACCAAACATCATATATATTACATGACAAATAACACAAGCACACTAAGTGCACACGATCGTCCTGATCACCTCACCACACATTATACATACATATTGCTCATCAACTAATTATTCTATTTCAAGTTACACGATCCCCCTGACCCCATCATCATACTCCATACATATCTCACACGCCAATTTAATTAAACAATGACTCCTCGACATATTGGATATTAAAAAATTTGGAAAATAATTATATTATCTATACTATGTTATAGATCTACTCATTAGCTTTCCAAGGCTTTGAACGGGGACTAAAACCGACTTACGGATTAAAAGTTATGACCAAAATCGTCGGAATAGCAATTTCCAGTTTTCAGCTGTTAAACAGCATGCAATCAATTGTTGTACTAGTGCAATCGATTGCTTGACCCAATTTTTCACATTTTAGCCACTGTTTTGATGTGCAATCGATTGCTCACTTGGTGCAATCGATTGCTTACTGTATGTCTTCGAAAAATTATGCAGAAAATGGTATTTTTCACCAACCCTTCCCTCTTTGCTACCAAAATCAATCCCCACATGTTAGAGTATTTACCAAACTCGAAAATCCACTAACTCATGAGTGTTCTATGGGTTTTCTTCCTACATAAACTTCTACTCATTCATCTATCCTCTGCCTTATCATTACTACAACTATCACACACTACTCTAACCATTTTCTCCCTTAAACTTTCTCTCCGGAACCAATATTCTACGACTTAGTTACAAAGTCTATTCTCAATTCTCCCCGATAACACCTCAGCTCTACTAATTAAATCGATTTCGGCTTAAAATAGCCAACTACTTGAAATCTCCAAAACATCCACACAATTGCTCTACAATCACTGTTGCACCCTAAAATTTGCTCAACATATTTCACCTGGGTTATGTTTCAATTGCATTGTCATTTGCATAATAAGTCATGTACATAGTCTAATCATTTGCATAGCATAGCATAACAAGTCATCTAGCAAGGGAAAAAGTTCCATTCTTACCAGAAAGAGGCCCATCAAGGGGTTTTATTCAAGTTCAAGACCATCCAAGTAATCAAGAAATGAGTTGAAGCTTTGAAAAATTCTGAAGGTCAACCAGTGGTTTTTTCTCCTAATTTGAGGTATGTTGAAGATCATCAATGGGAGTATGAGCTATGACTGAGGGTATGGAATGAGTATAGAGATCATGGAAGACCTAGAGGGTCATTTTGAAGATGAGACAAGTCATTCATACAAGTACAAGAGCCAGAGTTGAAGTATAGTCAACTAGGGTTTCATCTGGGTCAACCCTAGGTCAACTGAGTGATTGAAGAGCATCAAGGACAGCTTGGAGATTTTGGGATTCATGAATTGATATGTGAATACATGTGTGGTGTTGTGCCAAGGAGAAATCAAAAAGAATCAAGAAGAAGAGGAGTTACCAAATTAGGGTTTCAGTGTAAAAACCCTAATTTAGGCCTATCTTCCAAGCCAGATAAGTCCAAATGCATGCTTCAAATGAATTCTTGGTCAACATTAAACTTGTAGAGCTTCTCAATAGCTTTAATTTGAGTACTAGAAGTCTTCAATAAGATTTTTAGAACTCAATTTATGTCTCTTGCAAGTTATGGGTCCTCAGAGGGCACTGAAATTTATTTGTGAAAGTCACTTGACTTCCAAGCAACTTTTGCCCATCAAGGAGTTTTCAAATGGATTCTTGGCCAACATAAGAGTTGTAGGTATTGATCTTAGCTTTAATTTTAGTACTATAAGTCCTCAAGGGGATTTGTGGAACTCAAGTTATAGTCTTGGCAACCCAGGGGTATTTTGGGAAAGTTGAATTACAGGTCATTTTTCAACATAGGTCCAAATCTCCATCTTCCACTCTTCAAATGAACAAATGTTCAACATGAGATGTGTTCAAAATGATGTTTTTAGGCTAGATAAGAGGTCATGAGAGTTTGAAATGGCTTTCTCCACAAAGTCACCAAAATGGCCTAAAATGAAGGTGAAATTTAAATGAACCAAAGTTGGAAATTAGGGTTTTTGATCTACAAATCCAAACCAAGCCATATGGCATACCAATTTGATTGTAAAATGCATTTTGAGAACATTGACATTGCCAAAATTTTGAATTGAGGGTTATTTTTAGGACTTGCTTTGTAAATGGGTTACTTGAATCATAAGTAACAATTGCAAAACCACACTTCCAAGCAAATGCAAGGCTCCTTTCCATCCATACACCTCCAAAATCTCATTTGGAGAGAATTTAAACTCATAACCAAGAGAATTGCAAGCAAAAACATGAGATGGTATGTGCATAGCATGAGATGAGATTTCCATGGCATGAGAAGTTGATTTTCTCATTGGATTGATCCAGAAGATTCTAGAGTCTTCATTCACACTCTATATATGCATATGAAGTGATGCCAAGCAAGAGTTGGTGAGAATTGAAGGAGAGAAGAGAGATTGAGATCAGAAATTTCTTGTTGCAATTCAGAATCGGTTACAAGCTTTCACACCATTTCAATCCAAAATTTTGATTGCATTCACTTCCATTGATACTAGTGAGTGTTTCCAGATCAAGTTCCAAGCAAATTGGTGGAGAAATCGTGTTCTTGCAGTTGAAAATCTTCATCTGCAACTCACTATCGGGTTCCAAGATTCAAGAGGATTCAACCAATTCTTTTGCATACAGAAGCAAGATTATGACTCATTGAAGGTGTCTGGAAGTTCCCAAAGCTTGATTTGAAGATTTCATACCTCTGTGCATCAAGATTTTGCAGGTATGTACTTTTCAATCCACAGCTTAATTTAAGTAGTTTCAATAGATTTTGTTAGGTTAGAATGATTGTAGGTGATTAGTAGAAGCTTTCTGGTAGCTTTAGGATCGATTTAGAGACAATTAAGTGAGTGACTCAATTTCTGTTCATGCTTGTATCTTGTTGTTCTTGGTGTTATAATCTTAGTTTGATGGCTAGAAATGATCAGTGAAGCATGGTGAAGAGATTGAGCTACTCAATTTTAAGTTTGATGAGTTTTGGTTCTTGAGTGATTTCTGAGATTTCCATCGTGTTTTGAGGAGGAAGATGTTTCAATGTGTTTAATTACCATGGTTGAATTGATTGTGAAATTTGGAGCAAGTTAGGCTTTTTAATTTTGATTTTTGATGGAGATTTGATGGAACACGATGAAGAGGAGATGAAGCTGATCACTCTGTTCATCCATGGCTTTTCCCTCCAAGAAAGTTTGAAGGTTGAAGATAACCTCTGCACCCTTAGATTAGAACAAGACCTTTGACCAAAACAAGATCCAATGGCCACGGATTCGTTTCCCTTTGTGAAGGAGAAACCTGATCACCAAAACGCATCGTATCACTTAAGTTGTAATATTGGGCTTAAGTTGCAATTTGATACTCACACCCCTTGTCCAAGGCCCACTGAGAAATGCACCACATTTGCTTGCTATTCTTACCACATTTTTTTTCATTTTCTTTTCTATTTTCCATTTAATTTCTGAATAATGTTTGGGCCTAGCATGCTTTTCTATCCATACCCCCTCTCTGGGTCCAGTTGTTTTTTACATTGCTTGTTATTGCTATTTGACACACATGTTTTACATTTTTCCATATTTTCTTTTATTTTCACATTTATTTTTGGTTCTTTAAAAATTCATAATAAATTGGAAAATTAATATTTTTGCATGGGAATTTGTTCCTCATCTTCATCCAGACCTCAAGAAAATTATAAAAGAATAAAAAATGTCATTTCATGCATTTTTCTATTTTTGGTTTATTTTTACTTTTAATAGCTTTTATTTTATTTTCACTTGATACATGTTATTTGCTGAATTTAGTATGATTGTTTCACTTCACATTTTGATGTAATTCTTTTTGCTATGATTAGGTTATAGTATTAGGTTCCCCCTGGATTTTTGTCACATTTTTGTGACTTAAATTTAATTGTTTTGTGAGGTGTGAAGCAAGTGTGCTAGAATTAGGGTTTCAACTTGACATAGGTGCATTTCAACACATAGTTTTGGGGTTTTTGGTTTGATTTAGGCCTTGGGGTTTATGTGGGGTATAGGGTACATAGTTAGGGTCCCTTAGAAATTATTCTAGGATTTTATGATGAATATTTCCATTTTATTTGATTTTTTCAAGTTGTTTGATATTGGTGTGTTTCCCTCTTGGGATATTGTTTGGTTTGAGGGGTTTTGGGCTTTTTCTTTGGATGTTGGGGCTTGTGCTTGGCTTGAGGATTGTATAAAGACTTTGAGGATGATTGAAGACAAATAATGATGCTTGGAGCTTGAAGTTGCTTGTGCTTGAAGATTGCTTGATGAAGACTTAGGAGATAGGAGATATAGGGAGAGCTCTAGAGTAGACTGATTTCTTCTGTCAAACATAGAGAGCTTCTTGTGCCTCTATTCCATCCTATGACACAAGGTCCCCTAACAGAGTTCCATCTCTCCTTAGGAGGGATGTAGAGCATGCTTTGATTGGGTAGAACTTTGAGGATACCTTTCACTTGCTGTGTTAAGATCTTAGTGATTTCCCTGGGTTATCATTAAGCCTCTTAACATTCCAACTTCATCTTTTAGTTGATTCTCTCCTGTGAGTGTCTACATTGAAGATGGGAGCCTATTGAGGATAATAAGTTCATTGAAGAATGGATAAGATGAAGCTTGTGCCTGTCAAAGCTGGATATCTGTTGAAGGCTAGGGTTTTGCTGCTGATTGAAGCTGTCTTTGCTTGCTAAAGCTTGATGATCATTAGAGATAAGAGCTTATATGAAGCTTGAATATTATTGGAAGGTGAAGATGGTATCTTGCTTGAAGTTGTTACTGTCAACCTTTTTCTGTTTATCAACTGTAGCTGCCAGAGCTGGTACTGTTTGAACTGTTTGCTGTAAGAAGCTGTTGTTGCTGTCTGAGCTGGTGTTGGGTATGGTTCTTTGCTGTATTGTTTGTTGATTTTCCCTTAGGTTTGAGGTGAAACTGTTTCACTTTGCCTATTGTTTTCTCAGGTTCGAGGTTGAGTGGGATTCCCTTGCCTCTCTTGTTTTGCTGCATCTCATGCATTTTACTGCTTTACTGTATATGCTGTTTCTTTTCCGTTATCCCCTAGGATCTCTGATTTCCTCTGTGCAGGAGGGAATTATGACAGACATCAGGTGTTAATCCATGCATGACAACATTAGGGTAGTTTTGATTCCCATTTCTAACCCTAGGTTTTTAGACTTTCTCTTCTATCTCAGAACAACTCAAAACACAGTAATAAGGATAATCGATGTCGTACGCTACGAGCCTTAAGCTATTTGAGAAAGGTTGCTGGAGGGTCACTCTTCAGTAACTTGATTGCTTAGTGTGTTACCCTTAGGGTGACATGCGACGTAGTCACCCTCAAATCATAGTCTCTAGTGCGTCTGAGATTGCAAACATCATAAAAGACAGTTCTTGCGTAAAAGACTGAAAACAAACATCAAAATGTCATTTTTGTCCGCTTGGACCTTTAATCAGGAAAACCCTTTCTTAAGGAGATAAAAACAGTCAGACAAGCTTGTGTCTTCCGTGGCCCGAACTACGTTTGCTCTGATCTTTCATGCTGTATGAAAGTACGTAGGCATAGGATGCGATATCCTAGCGAGAAACCTTCCCCTCCTTTCCCGTAGGTAGGCAAACTATGTTGACTCTGATTTCTCGTTCCAGACGGGAATACGTAGGCATAAAGTGCGATACTTTGCCAAGTCATTTTATTTTCTTTTAACCCTTGACCCTGTAGAGTAGATAGAATAACAATCCGTACTAGAAAACAAGTGTGGATCCCGTCGAGTACGACGGACGTGAGCGGTGCTAATACCTTCCCTTTGCGTAACCGACTCCCGAATCCAAGATTTGGTTGCGATGACCATTCCTTTCCCATCTTTGCGTGAGGTTTACTCTGAGCATTTCCTTTCCCTCTGTTGGGATAAATAACGCACGGTGGCGACTCTTCTATCATAGCTGGCGCCGATTTTCGCAGTAGCGACAGCTGGCGACTTTGCTGGGGACAGGAATATCCCATATGCGAGTCAATCCTAGCGCTTGTTTTCCCGTCGAGGGCGTTGTATAGATTTACTTTTCTGTCTTTACTTTCCGCATTTTATTTATCAGCCTTATACTGTTATTGCTGCTGTGGGAAGGGGGTAATCTGTTGAAAGATAAGCCGGACCTAGGCTTGAGGTTACACATAGACTTAGAAGTAGAGAGTAGTGGTTAGCCTGCTTGCTTAGCTCGCACCAGCTAGCCACGAAATTTACGCTCGGACGAGATTCTCTTTGATGCTTCTTGCTTGGCCCTTAGGGCTCGACAAGTTGTCTGACCCGAGGATTGTCGACTCTGGGAACCTATCAATTGGGATTCAACTAAGTGAGGCCGCTTCAAGGGATGATGATGCCACACCTTCTGGGTATCGTATCATCGCTCTTGAAAGTCTGTGACGTTGAACCTGCATAAGATGTCGTACCTCGTCTGCGAGTTAAGTACACACCTATGAGGGGTAGGTGGGTCTGTTTACAGGGAACCTTTGACCTCAGAACACCTGGTTTATCTTTGTCAGTGAGATGTGGTTATAAGGTTCATTTGAGTAGTTTGGTTTGAGATAAAGATTATATGGTTCTCAAGGCTTCAGTACAGAGCAGCCCAGTTCAGCAGCATTGCACTTGGTCCCTTGTTTGCATATGCATGTGCATTTTCATGATTGCATTTCATTAACATGTATTTTTGTTGCAGGTGATCATTCCTCTCTGATTCTAGTACATCTTCTAGCCAGACATGGAGTCCCTGAAGAAGACAGTTGCTTACCGGTTGCATTCACCAGATATCAGTTCCTTGCTGGGTCTAGTTGCTCTAGCAGATGAGAGTGTGAGGGCTGAGTTCAGAGTAGCTTATGGGAGATTTCTTAGCTTGTTGTACAGACCTTCTGCATTTGAGACGACTGGGGTATATACTTTGATGCAGTTTTATGAGCCGCAACTGAGATGCTTCTTATTTCTAGACTATATTCTAGCACCCACTTTGGAGGAGTATTCTGCGATGTTGGAAGTTCCTGTGCTGGACCAGATGCCCTTTGTACATGTTGATGTCGGGCCTGAGTTAGCTACATTCACTGAGATTGTCAGCTTAGACGCTTCTGAGTTTCCTGGAGGGTTGGTTAAGCTGAATGGAGCCTATGGCTTTCACTTGTCTGTCCTGGTTGAGAAGGCTACACAGTGCGCGAAGAGTGGATGTTGGGTTGCCTTCAGTGCTATTCTAATTGTCTGCATCTATGGGATTGTCCTGTTTCCTAATGTGCCAGACTTTGTCGATTCAGACGCTTTTCTGATTCTTGCCTCGAAGAATCCAGTTCCTACTCTTTTGGGCGATGTTTATCATTCTATTCACTACAAGAATGAGAAACATCGTGGCAAGAATGTTTCCTGCTGTCTTCCTCTTTTGTACAGGTGGTTCCAGGGGCACCTTCCGAAGACCGGGCCTTTTGTGGATGCTGTTGATACTCTGGATTGGTCTTCCCGGTTGATGGGGCTGTCTGCTGAGAATATCATTTGGTTTGATCGGAGTATGCTTGGTACTGATATTATATATAGTTGCAGCGGCTTTCCGAATGTCCCCCTGATTGGACGGAAAGGCTGTATTAACTATAACCCTTCACTGCTGGTAAGACAGTTCGGTTACGCTTTGAGGGACGCTCCTATTGAGAAGGAGATACATGAATCTCTGTATCTCACAGGCTTATCGACACGGCTGTTCTGATCAGATTGAGACATGCATGGGCTAACATCCATAGGAGGGGGAAAGCTTTGCTCGGCAAGAGCAACAACAGAGCTTATGATCCTTATTTGGCTTGGGTCCGCGAGAGAGTTGGTACTTCCTTAATGCCTTATCCTGCTGTGGAACTCCTGTATCTTCCATTGATTGAGGTACCTCCTTCGAAAGATAGTGAGAAGTATAACAAATTGTTGGCGGAAAACGAGGAACTGAAGAAAGCCAATGAGGAGTTAGAGAAGGAGATCTTCCAGTTACGACGTGAAAAGAAGGAAGCCACCTTCACTGTGAAGGAGCAGACTGAATTGATTAACAGGTTGGGATCAGAGCTGACAGAAGAGACCAACAAGAAAGAAAAAGTGGGGATAGCCTTAAACGGGGTTAGCAAGGTGCTTACTTCTAAGAAGGAACTTCTAAGCAAAGCTTATGCTCGTATCAGCAAGTGGGAAGCTTTGTGGAGTGCCACGCTTACCAAGCGGAAGGAGCGCGAAGAAGAATTGAAGCTGCAGATTGCCACGCTAGAGGCACAGATTAGAGCCCAAGACGCAAAGATTGCTGAAGCAACATCACTTAGGAGCGCTGCTGAGCTTGGAGTAAGTGACATGGACGAGAAGCCGAGAGGTTATGAAGAGAAGGTTGGTTCCAAGAGGTACAGATTTGACGAGAGTTCTGGCAAAGGAGCCTACCAGGATGATGCCAAAAAGTTGAGATCCACTACCGAACGGCATGCCTTACTGATTCAGGAGCTGATCTCCCGACTAGGGCACTCGGAGATGATGAGGATATTGGAGGACGTCAGAGCACGCCATTTGGCCTGATTTATCTTTGCCTTGCTTTTGTTATTTGCGCTTGTATTTGGACCATCGCCAGACTTGTTGGCCGAGGTCTCTTCAGTTGTATTCAGTTGTACTCTTGTACTCAGCCTCTTGGCATGTGTTTATATATGAGGGTTTTCTGATTCCGTGCTTGTTGGATAGGGATTCCATTGTCGTAATGGCCTTCTCTCCGAAACTAGAATCGGGGGGAATATGACCTGTAGCATATTTGCATAATTGCATCTGCATTCATATTACATAACCAGTATTCTTGAATTTGTATCTTATTTCCTGCATCCGCAGGTTTTCAGGATTGACGAACAAAGAGTTCACCGCTACTCAACCCGAAACAACTGCAAGAGAGTTATGGATCAAGTCCAGGTGGAGATGCAGGAGATTCGCGAGAAGTTGGACCTGTTCATGCAGGCAATGGAGAGTATTGCTAAAGGCCAGGAGAATCTCCAAACATTGGTGCAGCCGCTGCTGACACGGGCTAATGGGAACGGCAAAAATGACCACAACTCTGTGCATGTCAAAACTCTTCATGAAGAGGGGCCCCCTACGGCTGTGGTTCCTCCTGTGGTGACCCCACCTGTTGTGGTTGTAAACAATGACGCTGGCGCTGGCAACGGTAACGCAGGGAATGGACATGAGATTGTTGTTAACAATGTTGGATTTGGAGATACCAATCTGGGCGGTGGTAACTTCAATGGCGGTAATGGTTTTGGTAACAATGGGTTCGGCTATAATGACCAGGGGTTTGAGTATGGCAATCAGGGCGGAAAGTTCGACTTCAACACCCAGGGTTTCGGCTACGACGGTTTTGGTAACACTAACCAGGGTTACAGTGGAAATGGTGCTGGATTGATCCCTGTCAACACTGGTTTCAATCAAGGTTATGGTAATGGGGGACGAGGTCCCATGACTAATCAGCAAGGGTTTGGTCGCAACACTGGTTACAACGGGTACGGAAATGAAAATATGAATTGGGGCGAAGACTGCCAGGAGGACGCCTTTTCTGGAAGAGGAATGGGATTTGAGGGACCCGTTGTCGCTTCCGCGAAAATAAGGTGCCGACAAAACAGAAGAGTCGCCACCTTTCGTTATTTATCCCTCAGAACGGGAAAGGAAACGATCGGAAAAACCTGACAAAAAAAGGGTAAGACAAGGTCGTCGCAACCGTTGTCTGGGTTCGGGAGTCGGTTACGCAAGGGAAAGGTATTAGCACCCCTCACGTCCGTCGTACTCGACGGGATCCACGCTTGTTGTGTTTACTGGACGAGTTGGTTTATCTATCTACCTATCAAGGCTGGCTAAAAAAGAAAAGAAATGACTCGGCAAAGCGTCGCGCTTTATGCCTACGTATTCTCATCAGAGAATGAGAAATCAGAGTCAACGTAGTTCGACTACGAGAGGTTACGGGGGAAGGTGGCTCGCCAATACGTCAGTATTGTGCCTACGTACTCTCAACAGGTATGAGAGATCAGAGCTTACGTAGTTCGGGATACTACAGATTACGGGGATTCAGATTCATCTGTTTTATCGAGTAGGGTTAAACAACAGTTCCAGCAGTTAGGGACAAAGCCTGTTTGCGTTGGCGCTGAAGTTTAACGACACTCTTTTCTTCAGAAAAAGCTTCCTTTGAATTATGGGCCCACGGGGCAAAAAGCTTTGAAGTTTGTTTTCTGTCTTTTACGAAAGAAGTGTTTTTTATTGTGTTTGCAATTTCAATCGCACTAAAGACTATGACCTGAGAGTGAATGCGTCGCATGTCACCCAAAGGGTGCCATACTAAACATCCAGACTGTTGAAAAGAAGCTCTCCAACAATCCTTTCTCAGATAGCTTAAGGCTCGCAACGTACGAAAGAAATCATTCATGATTACTGTATCTTAAGCTGTTTTGAGATGAGAAGAGAACAGGCTCAACTAAAGGGAGACTATCAAGTCCTACTGTTATCATGCCAAGGATTCATCCTATGGTTGAGGTTTGAAACAGGGAACTCCTAGAAGTTATCATGCATAGGTTTCAACCTAAAGTTCTATCATCACTTCCTTATCAAAGGAAATGAGAGTCCTAAGGGATCATGTCAATGATACACAGAAATAGATAAAGCATCAGCTTAAACAGTAAACAGATAAGCGACTGTAAAATGCATGCAATGCAAGTGAGGGAGGAAATGTGTGTGGGGCAGCAGCAGCCTCCACAAGCTCATCTCAACCTCAAGCCAGAATGAATAACAGTAATCATACTGAGGAAATAACAACATGCTATCAAGCAGAATATAATAAACTGCAATCATACAGTAACAATGAAATCATGCTATCAAGCAACATAAACCACATGGGCAAGGGAGCAGGGCTCTACCGAATACCCGCAAGCAAAGCCATACAGTAACAATACAAGCAGAGGGAGCAACTCAACCTCTAGTGCAATCATGCTCCTAGATTAAAGTCAGTCTAGATATGGACTTATTCTAATGCATCAAGCAAGTCAAACAAGGCACATTAATACAGAAAAGAAAACAGACAAGAAAGCAGATCAACTCCTCTCTCAACTCCAAGCTTCAGCTCTTCTAAAAGCAACCCAGCCTTCAGACCTCAATCACCCTTCACGGCTACCATCTCTCATGACAAGTATCAACTTGCTTTTCCAGGTTTCAACCCACCAAACATAAGTTTCCACTTATTCTCTCTTCTCCAAGCCTCAGCTCTTCAGTCAATTCCACCTTCAGGCTTCACTATTAACTACAAGTGTCAACTTGATTCCTTCAATTCTTTAAGCCTCAGCTCTTCATTCAATCTCAATTGGGTCTTCATGTATCAATTTGTTCTTCTTGCTCTTCAAGCTTCAGCTGAAATGGCAATGCTCAGGGAATCATCCTCTTCCATACTCTTCAATGAAGTCTTCATCTTCAAACTCAAGCCCAACATCTTCAAGATACTCAAACTAGAAGAAATCACTTAACTGGATAAGCTAGGATATTAAATTGCTTATTGACCACCAAAGGAGGCCTATAAGGGTTTAACATCAGAAGAATGGTTCCCTCAAAAGTTCTACTTCCTAGGTACCATCACTTATCCCTCCAAAGGAGGGAGGTGAATACCATGGGAGGACTTTTAATCATTGGGAGGAATGGAGGTGAAAGATACCATCCATGTTTAAGAAAGAAATTAACTAAGTCTAAGCTCTACTTAATTCCTAACCCTAAAACAACAACAAAACAAACAAGTCTTCAAGCTCTCAAGCTCCTTCTTCAATCTCCAAGTCTTCCACTATGCTCCTCCATGCTCCACAAAGCAAGACCAAGCCCACCAAGCCAAGCAAAACAAAATACAAGCCCACAAGGGCCACACAAACAACAATCAATTACAAACATCAATTAAAAATAGTATACTATTATATTAAAATCTAATATAATTTCTAGGGGATCCTCTATAACTACCCTTAATACCCTATATGTCCCAATATCTAACTTGACCTAAAAACCCAAAATTCTAGTGTTATTGTGGACCTATGTTAAGGATTGACCTAAATCTACACAACCTAAAGTCATCTAATCAAAACTAATCAAAAACTAATCACAAAATTATGGAATAAATCCAGAGGGGATCTAAAGTCCTAATCTAACTATCATAAAAATAATGGTGCAAAAATATGAAGGGAACTAGCTAAACAAAATTCTACAAAACTATGCATCAACATAAAATGAATTAAAAGCTATTAAAAGAGAAAATATACAAAAAATATTAAAAATGCATGAAATGCAAATGTTTTGATTTTATAATTTTCTAGACATCAATGTGAAATAAGAGGAAAAATCCCCATGCCAAAATCATTATTTTTCTATTTAATATGATTTTTCAAAGATTAAAGAAAAATGGAGAAAAAGAAAATAAAAAAGTGAAAGATGCGGTGCAGATAGCAAGGATATCTAGTGCATTATATGAGTGGGCTTAAAATGGGGGTGTGATTAGCAATTATTCATTAAAGCCCAAACGAAAGAATAAATGAAACGGCTGTGTTTCATCATTTCAGACTTTCCCTCTTCAACACGTGAAATCAAATCTCGGCCTTTGGATCTGATCCCAGTCAACGAGTCTTTGCATGATCCAACGTCCAGCACATTATCTTCTTCCCTCAGCCATGAACTTGGAATAAAGAAGCCATGAAACAAAGCTATCATGCTTTCCTTCATCACCATCGTATCACATCAATTCTCGCCCAAGATCCAAGATGTAAAACCCTAGAACGCTCTAAATTTCATGCTGATGATGACCATCACCTTAGAATTCACTGAAATGTACTCAAGCTCTAAACCCGATAATGAATCAAAATTAGGGTCAAACCTCAACTCTAACCATTCTTGAAATTAAAGTGCTCAATCTCTTCCTCATGTTACACTGGTCAATTCTTGCTATCACACCAAGATTATCTCTCAAGATTCAACAAGTTATGGTGCCAAACAGAAATGGTGTCATCATCTTGATCCTCTCCAAATGATCTCAAAATCTCCAGAATCCATCTCCTACTTGTCTCTAACCATTCTAACCTAACAAATCTAGCTAAATGCGCTTGAATTAAGGTGTAGAGTAAAAGTTGCAAACCTGGAAATTTCTGAATAACAGATAGATCAAATCTTCAATTCAACCCTTCAATCTCTCCAGAATCACTCCTTGTACCAAGATCTTGCTATTGTTTGCAAAAGTTTTGATCAAAGGTGCTTGAATCTCAGAATCCGATAGTGACTTGCAGCTTCCAAAATCCAAATGCTATATTCTCAATTCTTCATGATCTTGCTCTCAAATTGGTATGCACACACTCAGTATGATCAATGGAAGATGTTACAATGGAAAAAATCAATGGAAATGGTGCAGAATATAGAAATTGATTTCAACTTGCAATGGAAGAAATGAAATGGCAATCTCACTCTCCTCTCTAATATCTCACCAACCTTGCATCTGAGCAGCTTCTAATCAATATATAGGATGGTTCTAAACCATCCAGAACTTTCTGGAAGCATCCAATGAGAATTTGAGATTCTCATGTCATGAGTTTTTGAATTCAAGCCAAGCCTACACCAGTCCATGCTATACCTCTTGCAGCAGCTTGTTCTCCTTTGAAAATCTCCTTAGATGAGATGCATGAGATGTTAGGATGCTTTGCTAGCTTGTGCATTGATCTTCCTTAGGTTTTGCATATGTAACTTAATATGCAAGTAACCATTTACCAAAGCAAGTCCATGATTTAGACCCCAAATCAAAAATGTGGCTAAACCATTGTTTTTAAAATGTTTTCTAGAGTCAAAATAGTATATTACATGCCATGGTTTGGATGTGTAGCTTGAAAATTTCAATTTCCAACTTTGACTTATTTAACTTATGCCTCCATTTTAGGTCATTTTTACCATTTTGAGCTACAAGCCTTTTCAACATCTCATGACCTCCTTACTAGCCTTAAAAAATCATTTTAAGCAAGTTTGATGTTGAAGATTTTTCCATTTGAAGCTTGGAAATAGGAGTTATGGCCTTATGCTTGAAATGACCTATAATCTCCAAATGACCAAAATGCCCTTGACTTGTCAAAGCCATAAGTTGAGTTCTACAAATCCTATCAAGGACTTCTAGTACTATCTAGAAAGCTAAGAAGATAAGGAACAACATTCATGTTGACCAAAAGTTCATAGGAATCATCCTTCTTGGGCAAAAGGTTGATGCAAGTTGGGTGACTTTCAAGGCCCTAGATTCACATACCTCAGATGACCTGTAACTTGTCAAAGTCATAACTTGAGCTCTACAAATCCTATCAAGGACTTCTAGTACTCAAATTAAAGCTAAGAGCAAGCTCTACAACATTCATATTGGGGGTAAGATGAGATGACAATCACATCTTGAGCTAAACTGCCTTGAAGATAGGGGTCAAACTAGGGGAATTTACACTGTCAAGCCTTAGAAACCCTAGCTTGAAACTTCTCAAACTCTTCAATCTTGATGAGTTGACCTTGGAATCATCCTTATAGCATGTCAATGCATCAATCCATGATCACCTGGCTCTTGGATTAGGTCTCAACCCTCTCAGAATCATCAGTTGACCTAGGGTTGACCCAGTCAAACCCTAACTGCACCACTCATGGCTGAGTCTTCTTAACCTTGCACAATGACCTCTCTAGGCTTCATGATGGCTTTCAAGACATCTCATAAGCTCTCTCAAGGCTTCAAGTCCACCTCATGGCTTCAGAATCATCTGAGGACTCCCCATAACTCTCAAGTTAGGAGGCACACACCCTTGGTTTCAACCACTCTCTCTGAGGATCTTTTAACTTTTGTGACAAAGATATCAACCCTTGAACACTTGAATAACCTTCTTGTCTAGCTTCAAAGTCTTGTGGTGCTCTTGATTGGTAATCATACCTCTTGATCTCCTGCATACATGTCAATGAAATGCAAATGATAATGCTAATGTGAATGAGATGAAACACAAGCTAGGTAAAGAAATGTTGGTCAAATTTTAGGGTGCAACAGCTGCCCCTATTCAAACGGCTTGGACCTGACTGGGTGAGGAGCGAACGGCTCTCAGCCAATCAAGGTAAAAGACGGTTGAATACCAACAAACCCGAAAATTTGCCAACTGCACAAGTACACGGTACTCTGATGGGAACAAATCTTCGAAAACTGAAATATTAGCTGCACGGCAACTAGCTGGAGAATTGGTCACACGGTAACCGGTGATACATGGTCGATCATGCCGTTAGGCATCAAGATTCCTCGGGACTCATCAGGTCAACAATCAAGTTAAATCATGCCATCGGGCATTCAAAGAAAACTTTCGGGCATCAGCCGGACTCCATCAGTAAGTCGGGAATAGAATTCTCGGTCAATCATGAGCCAGTTGGGGATATCCAAACTTCTGCCATCAGGCACTCCGTATCAGCTGAGAGAACTGCTTTGTTAACACGGTCGGACTTCAATCATCAAGTCTTCAGGGGAAGTTTCAACTTCGCTGTTTAGAAACCTGCTGGGGATGACACATCTCCGCTGGGGATTCTGGAGAACTATCAAGTAACTATGCTTCGGGGATCCAGGAATCATTCTGGATGAATCAACTCTGCTGAGGACTTCAAGAATCATCTTGGACAAATAACTTCGCCGGGGACTTCAAGAATCAACCTGAACCGATAACTATGCTGGAGATTTCAGGAATCATCCTGAGCAAACACCCTGATGGGGACTCTAAGCATCAACTTGAGCAACCAACTCTGGAGACTGCACTGGGGATTTTAAGAATCATCTTAAGCAAACGACCTTGCTGGGGAATTCAAGAATCATCTTGAGCCGAAGACTTCGCTGGGGACTTCAAGAATCATCTTGAGCAAGCGACTCCGTTGGAGAGAATTCAAGAATCATCTTGAGCAATCAATTCTGCGGTGGAACACTTGCAAAACAAGAACGGTAACAACCTAGATCATGCTTATTATGCATATGTTTCGGCAATGGCGCAATGCTACGCGTTTATGATAAATGCTATGCAGTCATGCAAAATGATGCGATCCCGTCAGCAAAATAAATGCTGAAGGGAGAATCCTCCTGTCAAGGAGAAAGAACCACTCTGATAGGGGGAAGGAATCATCCTGCTGAGGGGGAAAAGGTCACGCCAATCCCAATCAGGCGCTGTGGGGAAGTGAACTTCAGTTGACTGCTGCAGGGGAACGAAGCTCTACGAGAACCTGGACCTGCTGAGGGAAAGTGATGTCAATCGCGGGAATAAACTGCACGGCCTTCACGGCTACTTCCCTGGAGATAACGGCTCCGGCGGGGAAACACAGCATCAGCTATTCAACACTCCACTGGGGAAAACCAATCATGGTCTGAGCGGCTTCCAAGGACTCGACTCTCTTGGGGATCTGCAACCTCGGCTGGGGAAGAAGAAATCATTCTGCTTACAGGGGAGAGTACGACTCTATGGGGAAACTCAATTCCGCTGGAGACTTCAGTCTGGAACTATCAAGTGCTGTATACTTCAGCGCATGACTCAGCTGGGGAGATGACGATCCTTCAGGATACATCTGATTGGGGAGAGAATATTCTCTGCCTGGGGAGACATATTAATGCTCACGATCTCGTGTTCAGACTCTGCGGGGAGAGGCTGCTGAACTTGCTGGAGCAGGAGGAATCATCCTGCTTGGGGATGCGCACGGCGCACTGTCTGGTACATGCTACACCTGTAACAACACAAACAAACAGACAAGATACCCTTCTCAAAGGGACCTATCAAGGTTATTATCTCGTGACAATGTTCAAGTAACTCATTGTTTCAACAATCAGTGGCCTAGGCCAGTAAGTTTATGTATGCGCATTTTATCAAAAACATCGGCGTTCTTTTTCGCAAACAAAACAGATAAATGCTAAACAGACAAACAGAATTGCTGAATAGTATACATTTTATTGATAACGAACCCCTGAATGGGTAAAAATGTTTTACAACAGATGCAAGCTCCTTGAATGAGGAAGCTGCACAAAAAATAAAACATAAATATACATCAGTATATACAAATGTCAGCAACGAGGCGTAGACGAACACCATGAGTTGATCCCTCTATGACCCACTCGACTTCAATACTTCTCCGACGCTTCAGCTTCAGAAGAGATTGATTCGGATAAACGGCCCTCAGGTCTTCCAAACCACTAAACAATGAAAGTCCACACGCGGAACGCAGTCATTTGCTTTTCTAAATCCCTAACGTTTGCGTGAACCGCCCTTTGCGGGTTTTCAGTTCACCGGGATACCCTTTTTTGCCAAAGTCGCCCATCCGGGTTTTCGACTTTGCGGGTGTACATTTTTTCAATTTATATCCCTAATTTTTGCCCGAACCTTTTTCCTTTTTTATGGTTCGCCGGGATGCCCCATTTTTGCCTGGACTCTCTTTTTACTGTCCAGCGGGTCGCTTTCAAGCAAAGTATTTTTTAACCGCGTCCACGTTCACCGGGGATGCAAAATCTTCACCGTCCATTGTGGATAACAACAAAGCTCCTCCCGAGAAGACCTTGCTGACGACGTACGGACCTTCGTAATTGGGAGTCCACTTGCCCAGGTGATCGGAGTGTGGAGGAAGAATCTTCTTCAGGACGAGATCACCCGTCTGAAAGATTCTAGGCCGCACCTTCTTATCATAAGCTTTCTTCATTCGGCTTTGGTATAAACGACCATGCGCAATCGATGCTAACCTCTTCTCGTCCATCAGGCTGAGTTGGTTCAGTCGGTTCTTAATCCATTCTGCCTCGTCGAGTTTCACATCAACCAAAACTCGCAAGGAAGGGATCTCCACTTCTAACGGTAGGACAGCCTCCATACCGTACACTAAGGAGAAAGGAGTTGCCCCGGTTGACGTACGTACCGTCGTACAATAACCGTGCAGTGCAAATGGCAACATCTCGTGCCAATCCTTGTAGGTCACAACCATCTTCTGAACAATCTTCTTTATGTTCTTATTGGCCGCTTCAACGGTGCCATTCATCTTCGACCGATAAGGAGATGAGTTGTGGTGTTCAATCTTGAAACTCTGGCACAGCTCCTTCATCATCTTGTTGTTCAAATTCGAACCATTATCAGTAATGATCCGCTCGGGAATTCCGTAATGACAAATGATGTCCCTCTTTATGAATTTAGCCACCACCTGCTTGGTCACATTAGCATACGAGGTTGCCTCCACCCACTTGGTGAAGTAGTCGATAGCTACTAGAATGAAGCGATGACCGTTAGATGCAGTGGGCTCGATCTTGCCTATCATGTCGACGCCCCACATGGAGAACGGCCACGGGGAGGACATGACATTTAACGGGCACGGCGGCACGTGAACTTTATCAGCATAAATTTGGCATTTATGACATCTCCTTGCGAATTTAAAGCAATCCGACTCCATCGTCAGCCAGTAATACCCTGCTCTCAGGATCTTTCTTGTCATAGCATGCCCACCGGCGTGCGTACCAAATGTGCCTTCATGGACTTCTTCCATGAGCATACTCGCCTCTTTCTCATCTACACATCTGAGTAGCACGAGATCGTGGTTTCTTTTGTACAAAACTCCATCAGGATTGAGATAAAAATTTTCAGACAGCCTCCTCAGAGTCTTCTTATCCTGGGTTGACGCACTCGCAGGATACTCCTTAGTCATAAGGAAAGTCTGGATATCATGGAACCATGGCTTGCCGTCGACGGCTTCCTCGATCGCAAAGACAAATGCAGGTCTATCAAGACGAGAAAGGACAATTCTTGGAGCCTCATTCCAAAAATTGACTTTATACATCGAAGCCAACGTGGCTAAGGCATCAGCCATCTGATTTTCGGCCCTGAGCACATGATGGAGTTCCACTCGATCAAAGAACGGAAGCAGCCTTCTGGCATAGTTCATGTACGACACCAAATTCGATTGACGAGTCTCCCACTCCCCTTTAATCTGGTTAATCACAAGTGCCGAGTCACCATATATGTCTAGGTTCTTGATTCTCAAATCAATTGCTTCTTCCAGACCCATGATGCATGCTTCGTACTCCGCTTTATTATTGGTGACCGGAAACGTCAGTCTCGCAGTGAACGGGATGTGGGATCCGTGGGGAGTCGTGATGATCGCCCCGATACCACTTCCATAAGAATTAACTGCCCCGTCGAATATCAACTTCCACTGGGATTTCCTATCCGGCCCCTCGTCGGGCAACGGTTCATCGCAATCCTTCGCTTTGAGAAACATGATATCCTCATCAGGGAATTCAAATTTCATCGGCTGGTAATCCTCGATCGGCTGTTCGGCCAGGTATTCAGACAGTACGCTGCCCTTAATGGCCTTCTGGGAAACGTACTGAATATCATATTCCGTCAACACCATTTTCCATCTGGCAATCCTGCCCGAAAGCGCTTGCTTCTCGAAGACGTACTTGATCGGATCCATCTTCGAAATTAGCATGGTGGTGTGATTGAGCATGTACTGTCGTAAACGTTTGGCAGCCCAGGCTAGTGCACAACACGTCTTCTCCAGCGTCGAGTAGCGAGATTCACAGTCTGTGAACTTTTTACTCAAGTAGTAAATGGCATGCTCCTTTCTGCCCGTCTCGTCGTGCTGACCGAGAACACACCCTATACTATTCTCAAGAACTGTCAAGTACATGATTAGTGGCCGTCCAGCCACTAGGGGTATCAAGATTGGAGGTTCCTGAAGATACTGCTTTATCATATCGAATGCCTTCTGGAAATCCTCGTTCCAGATAATCGCCTGATCTTTCTTTAAAAGCTTGAACATCGGTTCACACGTGGCCGTGAGCTGAGAAATAAACCTTGCAATGTAGTTTATTCTGCCCAGGAAACCACAAACTTCTTTTTCTGTTTTCGACACTGGCATTTCTTGTATCACTTTAATCTTCGCAGGATCAACCTCGATGCCTCTTTCACTCACGATAAACCCCAGTAACTTTCCGGACCGTACTCCGAAAGTACACTTGTTAGGATTCAGCCTCAACCTGAACTTCCTAAGCCTCTCAAGAAGCTTCAGCAAATTGACCAGATGTCCCTCCTCCATTTGGGACTTCGCAATCATGTCATCAACATAGACTTCAATCTCATGATGAATCATGTCATGAAACAAAGTTACCATTGCTCGTTGGTAAGTGGCCCCTGCGTTCTTCAGACCGAAAGGCATTACCTTATAGCAAAAAGTTCCCCAGGGAGGGATAAACGTCATTTTCTCCACGTCCTCCGGCGCCATCTTGATCTGATTGTAGCCGGAGAAGCCATCCATGAACGAAAACACGGAGAACAAGGTTGTATTATCGACCAACACATCAATATGAGGCAACGGGAAATCATCTTTAGGGCTCGCCCTATTCAAATCCCGATAATCGACGCACATTCGTACCTTACCGTCCTTCTTCGGTACAGGTACTATGTTGGCGACCCACGGAGGGTAAGTGGTGACCGCTAAGAAGCCAGCGTCAAGCTGCTTTTGCACTTCTTCTTTGATCTTAACGGCCATATTTGGTCTCGTCCTCCTAAGCTTCTGCTTAACGGGAGGACAATCTTCTCGCAGCGGCAAGTGGTGGACCACGATGTCCGTATCAAGTCCGGGCATATCTTCGTATGACCAAGCAAAGACGTCACTATACTCCTTAGCATCTCGACCAATCTTCGCTTGACATCACTCTGCAATGCAGCCCCTATCCTGACATTTCTGACGAGTTCTTCAGAACCCAGATTCACAATCTCGATCTCCTCCTCATGAGGCAGAATAACTTTCTCTTCTTGTTTCAACAAGCGGGCCAACTCTTCAGGAAGGTCTTCGTCTTCATCAATCTCTTCTTCAGCTTGATATATCGGGCAATCGAAGTCGAAGTGAGCCGTAGAAGGTCCCGAGTCGATGTCATCTGTTATGTGGATCCTGCAATAACAAGGGTTAAGTTTAAAACAAGGATGTGCAGGTTAGCACAAACCTCATTGCCATTTTATTGTTTTTCAAAACAAATATAAAACAGGAATAACAGAGATCACAATATTTGAATACGAAGAAAAATGCCTTTGATTTATTAACAAAATGCATGTACATAATCAAACGAGGCCCTGACAATAAAACCACAATGCCCCGGGTAGGACATAGGGTTGTACAATGATTGGAAAAAGTAAATCATTACTCTTCGCTTGTCATCTGGATGATATCCTTGACGGACCAGTTGGTAAGGCCCTCGCCTGGCTTGCTTGGCTGGATCCAAGAGTCGAGGTCACAGTCGCTATCTCCGCTGTCTTCAGACACCGCGTTGATGCTTTCGAAAATCATTCCACCACTGGTAAACTGGATCGGCCCCTTACCTCGCGACGCACTGCTAGAAGAAGAAGCTTCAGCTCCAGGAGAATAACCCAACCCAAACTTGTCTTGCTTGTTAGGTATCTCCAAAATTCGCCCCCAGCCTGGGGTAGATCCGGCTTGGACAACGGCCCGAGCTTCCTTGAATGAGGAGAGAGTCATCTCTGGCTTTTCCGTGACTACAGGAGCTACGTCCTTCACTCTGACAGCTTCGAACGCTTGGCATAAGGTTTCATGGATTTCTCCATCCATCTCAACATACTTAAAGGACGACAAATGGCTCACCATTATGTCTTCCTCGCCACAAACAGTTACGATGCTACCCCCGACGACATATTTGAGTTTTTGGTGCAACGTGGAGGTCACGGCACCAGCAGCATGGATCCACGGCCGGCCCAAGAGACAGCTGTAGGCAGGCATGATGTCCATAATGTAAAAGACCGCGTCGAACGTTTCCGGACCAACTTGGATTGGCAGGGTCACCTCCTCGAAAACGTGGTGTTTGGTTCCACCGAACGCCTTCACAACCAGATCACTGGGTGTGCAAATCACTCCACGAGTATCCAACTTCATTAATGCCTTCTTCGGAAGAACATTGAGCGATGAACCCGTGTCCACCAACACGTGCGACATAATCGTTCCCCTACACTCTATCGAGATGTGCAGGGCGCTATTGTGGTTCCTCCCTTTCGGCGTCAGCTCTAGGTCAGTGAAACCTAAAGCATTTACGTGGGCTACGACCTCTTCTAGCTGATTTACCGATATTTCCTGCGGTACATATGCGGCGTTCAACACCTTCAGCAGCGTGTTGCGGTGTGCTTCAGAACACAGCAACAAGTTCAAGATGGAAATCTTCGAGGGCGTCTGATGGAGATGATCCACAATCTTGTAGTCACTCTTTTTAATCAACCGCATAAACTCCTCGGCGTCT
The DNA here is from genome assembly GCA_963859935.3 of Lathyrus sativus. Classification (NCBI taxonomy): domain Eukaryota; kingdom Viridiplantae; phylum Streptophyta; class Magnoliopsida; order Fabales; family Fabaceae; genus Lathyrus; species Lathyrus sativus. The sequence continues at coordinate 170,052,864 of OZ012740.1, read as the reverse complement.
TTAACAAGCAAGTCTTTTTCTTCCCCACGTGGGATCTCTTCAACGACTTTACTTTTACCTTTATCAGCCGCATCAGCTCTGACTGCTCTATCCGCCACGACCTCCGGTGGTGCAAACACTCTTTCGCTGCGAGTAATACCACTGATTCCCGCAAGGTTCTCCACAGTCGACCCAAACGGTTCTAGCTCCAACTTCTGTCCGTTGCAGTAGACTTCAGCCCCATAATGCCACGGGACGGCGTTAGTGCTTTCGAACGGTATCGGCCCAGCTCTGGTGATGGTAATTGTGGTCGGTCTGGGCGCAGAAATAGTTATCGTCCGGCGAGGGATGGTGATGGCGGCAACCTCATCATCTTGCTTCAGCACTACCTCTCCTGATCCGCATTCGGCCCTCCGGCTAAACTGTAAGATCCCTTTAGTCATCAGACTTTGAATTCCTTCTACCAACTGTTCACATCCATCAGAACGTGTGGCACAGTCCATACATAGCTCTCCGCTGCCGCTACTGCGAAAATCGGCGCCGGCAATACAGAAGAGTCGCCACCGTGCGTTATTTATCCCAACGGAGGGAGAGGAAACGCTCGAAGAAAACCTCGCGAAAAACGGGAAAAGGTATGGTCATCGCAACCAAAACCTGGGTTCGGGAGTCGGTTACGCAAGGGGAAGGTATTAGCACCCCTCACGTCCGTCGTACTCGACGGGATCCACGCTTGTTTGGTTCGTACGGATTACACTTCTATCTAAACTAGAGGATGAGGTCTGAAAAGAAAAGAAAACTTGACTCGGCAAAGCATCGCACTTTATGCCTACGTATTCCCGTCTGGAACGAGAAATCAGAGTCAACGTAGTTCGCCTAACTACGGGTGAAGGTGGGGAAGGTTGCTCGCTAGGATATCGCATCCTATGCCTACGTACTTCCACACTGCATGGAAGATCAGAGCAAACGTAGTTCGGGCTACGGACGACACAAGCTGTTCAAGTGTCTTTTATGAAAAATCTCACCTTAAACAAGGGTTTTCTTATTGCAAAAAGGTTGATGTTTGTTCAAATCTTTTGACGGAAGAAATGAATTAATCTCAGTCATAACCTTTATTAGTGTTTTTCTGTGGTTTTGAAGGAAGAAGAGATGACACTCTACAAATCCTAGGGTTAAAAAAGGGATAAAAAATCTACCCTAATGTTATCATGCATGGGTTAACACCTAATGTCTATCATGCTCCTCTCTTGCGCAGAGAGAAACAGAGATCCTACGGGAATAGACGGAAACAGAAACAACAGATATATACAATAAAGCAGTAAAATGCATGGATGCAACAATACAAGCGAGGCAAGGGAGTCCCACTCAACCTCGAACCTAGAAAACAATAGGCAAAATTGAACAGAATTCACTTTCAACCCAGCAAGCTAAACAGCAAACAATACAATCCGGGAAATTCACACAATACATCAAAAATTAAACAGCAAAAGCTAAACAGCAAAGCAATCTTCATCAGCATCAGCAATTATCTTCAAGTCAATATCAGCTATCCACAGGCTTCAAGCAAGCATCAGACTTTATCTCCAATCTCCCAATGGCTTTTCTTCAAGTCCTAATCTCCAAGCTGAGAAAATCAATCACAAGAGTAAACTGGGTGTTAAGCAATTAGTTGACCACCAAGGGTGGCAAACAGACTGCTATCAACACAAAGAATATTTCTCTCAAGAGTTCTATCCCTCAGACATTAGCACCAAGCCTTCCAAAGGAAGGGGGTGAGTGTCTTAGAGAGACTCTGTATCACAGAGAATAATGGAGGCAGTCAAGACCTTCCATGTTTGAGAATCAAGTTGGCTACTCTAGAGCTCTACCTAACTCCTATGTCCTACAAACTTCATCAGCTGCCAGCAAGAGATACTCCTCATTAGCTCTGGAAATTGGTCTTCATTCTCTGATCTTCAACTGGGCTTCATCATCACAGGTCTCCAGCTCTCCCCAAATCCCAAACAAACCCAATACCCCACACAGACAAAAAGATAACCCTAAAGAGGGCACACCACACAATTAAGCAATATACTAATAGCAGTAGGGGAATCTTAATATTTTCTAAGGGATCTAATAACTACCCATAATCCCTATAGTCCCATACCCCAAAAATCAAATGAAAATTCCTAAAAGAATTAATCCATTTCACCTACGCTTACTTAAAACCCTAATTTTGAACACCTAAATGTCAAATAAGCAAACTATATCAAACAAGCTTCTAAAAATCATGGTATAAAATCCAGAGAGTCTACACATTCATATTTGATGGCATAAAAAAGAATGGGATCAAAATCAATTAGAAAGTGCATGAACAAAAATTGACAAATTCATGTATGAAATGAAACACCTAAAATAGGCATTTATTTGGAAAATATGGGAAAAATATCAAATAAAAAATAAAATGCAATTTTTATTTTTTATAATTTTCTTGACTCTTTAAAGAAAATTATGCAAAAAGAATTATCAAAAAATAATGTTTTTTCAATTTGATATGATTTTTTGAAAATGAATGCAAAATGAAAAGAAATTAAAAAAAATGAATTATAAAGAAATAGAGGGAGGGGGTGAGAATAGCAAGGCCATCAGTTCAAATTATTGGGCTTTCACGCGCGTGGGGGGTGCCAATAGAAGCTGAGCCCAAGGTGAATCACTAATTGAAACGGTGCGTTGCACCTTTTAAATTCTCCCTCCAATTTTTAAACGAATCTGAGCCATTAGATGAGATGAAATAGTCAAATTTCCAGGATAATCTAAGGGTTCTACGTTCATCTTCTTCCTTGATCAGCTAGGGTTTCAGAAAATCACTCTCATGCACGATACTTCCACCTCCTCTATCTCCCTCACCTCTCAACCAAATTCCACGATCCAAAGAGCAAACATGAACTACGTTTCTCCCTCTACACAGCCATGGTATCATCTCTTCCTAACTCTCAACCTAAACTGAAACACGATGGATGGAAGTTCTGGGCACACTTGTTTGCACCTGATATGCACTTCAATATTTCTTGCTCAAACTACCCTAGAATGATCTACAGGTTATGGTGAGTATTCTAAACATGATAACTAGTATTATAGTGCCCTAACATGTGAGTTCTTGATCAATAAACAGAAACTACCATGGAACCAACCTTCATGTAATGCCTTCAAACTAATCATGATTCATCCCTAAGAGTCTCTAATCACATTTATCCTAACCACATGTTCTAATATTGAATAATTAAGGGGATTCGAAGGAAAATGCATACCTTGCAAGTGATGATGGCAATGGTAGTTAGCCTTCAGTTCAAGCCTTGATGCTTGCTTCAAATGATCTTCAATGGCTGTAGGTTCTTCTGTTTGCACTGGTTGTTGCTCAACCTTCTTGAATCACCTTATCCCCTTCTTCATGCAACTTGGAGTGAAGCTTTGGATCACACGAAATAGCCACTGATTTCAATCACTCTTGCTTGCCAATTGCTCTATGATGATGGTAGAAGATAATGGAAACAAGAACTATGATGATTGATGAAGTTTTAATGGAGTTTGAAATCAAAATGCAATTTGGAGTGATGTAATCAAACTATGGTATGCAAGCACAATCAGTCACCAACCAGGGCATGGATCCACTCTAGGGCATATATAGATGTCAATAGAAACATCTAGAAGCTTTGAGAACCTTCCAAGAAGTTTCTAGAACTTCTCATGCAATGAGAATTTGAATTTTCCATATTTTTAGTAAATCTCATGCAATCTCATGATAAGCCATGCATTTCTCCTTAAAATCCCCTTATATGAGATGGTAAAATGAAAACAAGGCATTTCAAGTCATTTTAAGGCTTTGGCAAACTTTTCCTTTTGGTACCTTAAAATGCAAGAATCAAATTTACAAAGGAAGTCCAATTTTTAAGCCTAAACTCAAAACTGTGGCTGAACCAATGTCTTTAGAATGATGTTGGGAATCAATTTGGTATATTGGATGACCCATATTGGATTTATAGATCTCTCAAACCAATTTTTCATTTCAACTTTTTTAACTTATAAGCCATTTTCAAGTCATTTGCACCACTTTTAAAATTCCATGCTCTAAGCTTTTCCAAACTTTCACACCTTATTTTCTAGCCTTAAAATCCCATTTTGAACAACTTTGATGTTGTGAAGTTTTTCATTTGAAGCTCCCTTGTATGAGTTTTAGGCATAGGCTAAGAATGACCTGTAATCCTCAAATGACCAAAATACCCTTTGCTTTCCAAGACCATAAGTAGAGTTCCACAAATCATATGAAGGCATACCATACCATTATAGAAAGCTAAGACAATAAGGAACAACTCTTATGTTGGCCAGAAATCCATTTGAAATACCCTTGAAAGTCAAACGTTGCTTGGAATACAGACAATTTTCACAGACAAATTTCAGTGCCCTCAGATGACTTGTAACTTGCAAGAACCGTAACTTGAGTTCTATAAATCATCTTGATGACTTCCACCACTCAAATTAAATCTATGAAGATACTCTACAAGTTTCATGTGGACCAAGAATTCATATGAAGCTTGTATCTTGAGTTACACTGCTTTGAAGTTTGACCTAAATTAGGGGATTTTACAATAAAACCCTAATTTAGTAACTCCAATTCTCCTTGACTCCTCTTGATTTTTCTTTATCACAACATCATATCCATATCCACATAGCAAATAATGAATCCCACATTCTTCAAATGATCCTTGATGCCCTTCAAAACACTTCTTTGACCCAGAATTGACCCAGTGTTGACCATAGTTGACTGACTTCAACTGAGGCTCTTGCAATCATTCCAATGACTTGGTTCTCCTCAAAAATGATTCTCTAGACTCTTCATAACATCCATACACACCTCATGCTCTTGGCTCATAGCTCACATTTCCTCTGATGATCCCCACCTAGCCTCAAGATAGGAGAGAATTCACTGATCAACCTGGCAGCTCTTCAAAGCTCACATTCTCCTCTGATGACCTGAGTAGTCTTGACTATGACTGAAACCTTTGGATATACCTCTTGAGATAAGAATAGCACTTGATTCCCTGATTAAGATAGCTTGCCTATGATATGCAATGCAGATGAATACACTATGTACATGATGACAATGCAAATGACTATGCAATTGAAACATAAACCTAGGTTAGAAAGGTTGGGCAAATTTTGGGGTGCAACAGCTGCCCCTATTCAAGCGGCTTGGACCCGGCTGGATGAAGAGCGCGCAGCCTTCAGACATTCGAGGTGCGGGACGGTTGAATACGAAAGAACCCGAAAATTTGCCAACCGCAAAAATAAATTGCGAACACGACTACTGCTTGAGAAAAACCCTGGGAACTGGCTTCTGTCGTCACGGCAACAACTAGCCATCCATCTGTCAAATAATCTGATGTTGTCCGCGGACCACTCCATTCCGAAGAAATGAGCATACACCACAAGAAATTGTTGATATCACTTATCAACCTCTGTTGATCTCACTTATCAACCTCTGTTGATTTCACTTATCAACCTCTGTTGATCTCACTTATCAACCGAGCACACGCTAACCAGCGGGAGAATATTGACTTCACTTGTCATGTAGACTTCACTGATCAATCTTTCGTATCCTGAAGAAACGAGCGAACGCTTACCCAAACGAGACGATGTTCGAAGACATGAACAACCAACTCTGCGGGGAATTGAGAAACTTAACCAAGTCACTCTGAAGACAATTCTGACGACGGCCGTCAAACACCTGCTGGGGAAACTTGGGAACTTAACCAAGCACCCTTATTGCCAAATACGAGGAATTTGACCAAAACAGCTCCTGTAGCAAGCTCCCTGCTGGGAATTATGAGGGACTTAACCAAGCAACTCACTAACGTAACACCCTGCTGGAGCACCTAACTTTGTTGGGGAATCGCGGGTAACCACCCAAAACTCTGCATTACCATCTTATAACGCTGAATCCACAGCATCCTGAGAAAGACTTAAATGGAGGAATACAAGCAACTTAACCAAGCGACTTGTCAACGAATACTCTGACAGGGAATACGAGGAACTTAACCAAGTATCTCGTTGACGAGCACCCCGCTGGGGATTATATCTCTATTGGGGAAACTGTGGGTAACCACCCAAAACTCTGCATTATGCCATCTCTACAGCAATCTGAGAAAGGACTCGGCTGGGGAGAAAGAGAATTGCTTGACCAAGCAACTCTGCTAGGGGAATGTGCCATGGCGAACACGATCACTGCGTACTTCAACCACCCATATGATGAATACGATCACTGCGTGTGCTGCAATAGGACGAATACGATCACTGCATATCCTGACCATCAAACCCAACTGATACGATGACCACGATTACTGCGTGCTCCGCATCACAAGTTCCATGGTACTATCAACACGATCATTGCATGCTATATGAATACGATCACTGCGTATCTTGAACACGACCACTGCGTGTTTGAACACGATCACTGCGCGTTCTGAGCCACGATCCTCTTAACTGGAGAAATCACGATCACCGCGTGTTGTGTGTCTCAACTAACCCATATAACTGGACGAATACGATCACTGCATATTCCAATCAGACATAGGGTGGACGCGATCACTGCGCGCTTCATATCACAACCCTCTTGACTGGAGGAAACACGATCCCTGCGTGCTGTGACACAACTTCAAACATGGGACGAATATGATCATTGCGTACTTCGGCAACCAACAACCCGATGAACACGTTCACTGCGTGTCTTACAACATAATCAAACTGCATAACGGACGAATACGGCCACCGCGTATATCGACCAACAAAACTGGATGAACACGATCACTGCGCGTCAATCTATAACCACCGTGTAATGGACGAATACGATCCCTGCATATGTCGACCAACAACTGGATGCACACGATCACTGCGCATCAACCCATAATCACTGTAGAACGGACGAATACGATCACGGCATATATCGACCAACGAAATCACATGATATGGTAAACACGATCACTGCGTGCCTTGCTCAATAAAACCCCCGAAACGATACCAACACGATCGCTGCGTGCCTTACAAAACAATCTTCTTAGATCGGGACGAATACGATCACTGCGCCATTCGACTACAGATATACATAACAAGATCAACACGATCACTGCGTGTTGTACAACATGAACCCCTTATATGGTACAAACACGATCGCTGCGTACTTGGGCCACAAATCAACATCTCAAAATCAACACGATCACTGCGTGCCTTACAACATGAACCCCTTAGATGGTACAAACACGATCGCTGCGTACTTTGACCATAAAACAGCATCTTCCTGAATCACGACTTCTCTTATCGGCAAGGAACAACACATCAGAAACCGAAGAGGTAACCACCTGGCTTATGTTTCAAAAATGCGCACTTGATAATGACACAATGCTTCCACACTGCATGGAACTGCCAAAAATGCAAATGCTCATGATGCATGCTTATGCAAAGAGTTACTTCAGCAAAATAAATGCCGAAAACACACTGGATCCGCCGGGGATGACCGGAATACTACCGATACGCTTCCAACAAAATAAATGTTGGGAAGATGATTTAACTCCGCTGGGGATAACCATCCTGCTAGGAAAGTAGCTCATAAACTCAAAACTCCAAAATCTGCTGAGGACGATCCTCCTGACGAGGAGGAGCGACTTGCTGGGGAAAGAAAGGACAATCGTGCTCGGGAAAACTCCTTTCAGTAGCTCCAACCACCTGATCATACTCTGTGGGGAACCTCTCCTGCCATCACTGAGCTGGGGAACTCATCCCGCTATCACTGAGCTGGGGATTGAACTACACATTCTGATTTGCACTGCACAAGAACTCTCTGGGGAAGTTAATCACATTTGTCTTGACCTTCGCTGAGGAGGACTCTGCTCTGCTTGACAAGCTATTTTGAACTACTGAGGATACATTGATCTTTTCCTTTGGCGCAATCTCAACTCTCCTGGGGAGATAGCATTCAGTTTTGCCTGGGGCGACTTCACTGGGGAAGACACAACATACAATCTCTAGAGAGGGTACTAGCTTGCCATGGACTCTGGCGGGGAACTTTGCGAGCTCTTGAATACCTGCAAAAGTTAACAAGCAAACACAAGGCAATCTATGCAAACAGAAACATCTTGATAATCACCCACGACAACCATTCAGGTAATTTTTGGTTTTAACAGTCATCGGCCGAGGCCCGCCTGGTTACACGCATGTAAGTTTATCAAAAACATCGACGCTTTTTACAAACAAAACTGTAAAAAATTAAAACCAAAGTCACACATTTCACTGAATAAAACACTTTATTGATAGCGGCCTAAGAATAGGCAAGATTTGTACATCGGATACAACTCCTGAAAAGAAGTAGTCACACATAAACAAATGCAGAAGTATACAAATATACAGAATAAAATCTGTACACATGTCGGCAACGTGTTACAGACGAACACCATGAACCGATCCTCCTATGACTCGTTAGACTCTGACGCTTTCCCGATCTCTGTCTTCGGAAGAAATTGCTTTGGATAGGTGAACCCCAGATGCTCCCGAACCACTAACACTCAAACTCGGACCGCAGTCATTTGCTTCTTAAATCCCTAACTTTTGCGTGAATCGCCCTTTGCGGGTTTTCGATTCACCGGGATACCCTTTTTTGCCGAAGCCGCCCAGTGTAGGTTTTCGACTTCGCGGGTGTACATTTTTTCCATTTTATCCCTAACTTTTGCCCGAACCTTTTTATTCTGTTTTTTGGTTCGCCAGGATGCCCCATTTTTGCCTGGACTCTCTTTTTACTGTCCAGCGGGTCAATTTTAAGCAAAGTATTTTTTGACTGCGTCCGAGTTCACAGGGGACGAAAAGTCTTCACCATCCATGGTGGATAACAATAGGGCTCCTCCGGAGAAGACCTTTCTCACGACATATGGACCTTCGTAATTGGGAGTCCATTTGCCCCTGTGATCCGATTGCGGTGGGAGAATCTTCTTCAGCACAAGATCACCCGTCTGAAAGCTTCTAGGTCGAATCTTCTTATCGAACGCTTTCTTCATCCGGCTCTGATACAGCCTGCCGTGTGCAATGGATGCCAATCTTTTCTCATCTATCAAGCTCAGCTGATTCAATCTACTTCTCACCCATTCTGCCTCTTCCAGCTTAACATCAAGCAAAACCCTCAAAGATGGTACCTCAACCTCCAATGGCAGGACAGCCTCCATGCCATATACCAGTGAGAACGGTGTTGCCCCGGTTGATGTACGCACTATAGTACGATAACCGTGCAAAGCGAATGGCAGCATCTCATGCCAACCCTTATACGTTACCACCATCTTTTGAACAATTTTCTTTATGTTCTTGTTGTTCAAATTCGAACCATTATCAGTAATGATTCGCTCAGGAATACCGTATCTGCAGATTATATCCTTCTTGATAAATCTGGCTACCACCTGCTTTGTCACATTGGCGTAAGATGCTGCTTCCACCCACTTGGTGAAGTAATCTATCGCGACCAGAATGAAGCGATGCCCATTAGAAGCAGTAGGCTCAATCTTACCAATCATATCGATTCCCCACATGGAGAAAGGCCATGGAGATGCCATAACGTTCAGTGGACTGGGCGGCACATGGATCTTATCAGCATAGATCTGGCACTTGTGACACCGCTTGGCGAACTTGAAACAGTCAGTTTCCATCGTCAACCAATAATACCCTGCTCGTAATAACTTTCGGGTCATAGCATGCCCACCAGCATGTGTGCCAAAAGTTCCTTCATGGATCTCTTCCATGAGTAAGTTAGCCTCCTTCTCGTCCACACACCGGAGGAGTACCGAATCGTGGTTCCTTCTATACAAAACGCCGTCGGGATTTAGATAAAAGTTGCCTGCTAATCTCCTTAGAGTCTTCTGATCACGACTGGATGCCCCAGCCGGATATTCCTTATTCTTCAGGAAATTCTGTATGTCGAAGTACCAAGGTTTATCGTCAGATGCTTCATCAATTGCAAACACAAAGGTCGGCCTATCAAGGCGAGAGATGACGATGCTGGGAGCCTCATTCCAGCGGTTGACTTTATACATCGAGGATAACGTTGCAAGGGCGTCCGCCATTTGATTCTCCGCCCGAGGTACATGATGGAACTCCACCCTATCGAAGAAAGGTAGCAACCTTCTCGCATAATTCATGTACGGCACCAGATTAGGTTGGCGCGTCTCCCACTCTCCCTTAATCTGATTCACAACCAATGCTGAATCCCCATATACATCCAGATTCTTAATCCTCATGTCGATAGCCTCCTTTAACCCCATAATGCAAGCTTCATACTCGGCTTCATTATTCGTCACTGAGAAAGTCAATCTGTCTGTGAACGGGATGTGCGACCCGTGGGGAGTTGTAATGATTTCCCCGATCCCACTACCGTACGAATTGACAGCCCCATCAAAAATCATTTGCCACTGGGAACTCCGCTCAGGACCTTCACCAGGCAACGGCTCATCATAATCTTTAGCCTTCAAGTACATTATGTCCTCATCAGAAAACTCAAACTTCATAGGCTGATAATCCTCAATTGGCTGCTCGGCGAGATATTCAGACAGAACACTTCCCTTAATGGCCTTTTGGGAAACATACTGGATATCGTATTCTATCAATACCATCTGCCATCTAGCAATCCTTCCAGAGAGCGCTTGCTTCTCAAACACATATTTGATCGGATCCATCTTCGATATCAGCATGGTTGTATGATTCAGCATGTACTGTCTTAGACGTTTGGCAGCCCACGCCAATGCACAACACGTCTTTTCGAGCATAGAGTATCGAGATTCACAATTTGTGAACTTTTTACTCAAGTAGTAAATTGCATGCTCTTTCCGCCCTGTCTCGTCATGTTGACCGAGAACACAACCCATACTGTTCTCCAGAACCGTCAGATACATAATCAGTGGTCGTCCTGCTACTGGGGGTATCAACACCGGAGGTTCCTGCAAGTATTCTTTTATCTTTTCAAATGCCCTTTGGCAATTTTCATTCCAGACAACCGCCTGATCTTTCTTTAACAGCTTGAATAATGGTTCACACGTGGTCGTTAGGTGAGAGATGAACCTAGCAATGTAATTCAACCTCCCTAAGAATCCACGGACTTCTTTTTCTGTTCTCGGTGTTGGCATCTCTTATATTGCTTTTATTTTTGCAGGATCGACCTCGATTCCTTTCTTGCTCACAATGAACCCCAGTAGCTTCCCGGATCTCACCCCGAAGGTGCATTTATTAGGATTCAGCCTCAGCCTAAATTTCCTCAGCCTCTTGAACAACTTCAACAGATTAACCAGATGTTCTTCCTCTGTTTGAGACTTGGCAATCATGTCATCGACATACACCTCAATCTCTCTGTGTATCATGTCGTGAAAAAGCGTTGTCATGGCCCGCTGGTACGTTGCCCCAGCATTTTTCAAACCAAAGGGCATCACCTTGTAACAGAAGGTTCCCCACGGGGTGATAAAGGTCGTTTTTTCCATATCCTCAGGAGCCATTTTGATCTGGTTGTACCCCGAAAAGCCATCCATGAAGGAAAACACTGAAAATTGAGCTGTGTTGTCAACTAACACGTCAATATGCGGCAGCGGGAAGTCGTCTTTCGGGCTCGCCTTGTTTAGATCTCTATAATCAACACACATTCGAACCTTGCCATCTTTCTTTGGCACAGGCACGATATTAGCGACCCAAGTGGGATAGGTGGTAACAGCCAGGAACCCAGCATTCCATTGCTTCTGCACCTCTTCCTTTATCTTTACGGCCATGTCAGGACGAGTCCTTCTCAGTTTCTGCTTCACAGGCGGGCAATCTTCCCTCAACGACAGACGATGAACAACCATATCGGTATCCAAACCTGACATGTCCTCGTAGGACCAAGCAAATATATCACTGTATTCACGCAGCATCTCAATAAGCTCTCGCTTGATATCCTCTTGCAACGCGGCCCCTATACGGATATTCCTGACGCATTCTTCAGACCCTAAGTTGACAATATCAATCTCTTCCTGGTGAGGCAGAATGACTCTCTCCTCTTGCTTCAATAACCGACTAAGCTCTTCTGGTAAGTCACTATCCTCCACAATCTCTTCCTCGGCTTGGAAGATCGGATGCTCGAAGTCTAAACGAGTCATAGGAAGTTTTTGGTCGGTGTCATCTGAAAATTCATGAATCCTGCGAGGGAAACAGTTAAGTGCTTCAAAAATGATGTACGAGCAAAATGCATAACCGCGCTGCCATTTTATTGAAAAATAAAAACAGAAAGAAAAGGATCACAACATTTGAATGTAAAAAACGCTGTCATTTATTGATCATGCAAACATACAAGTAAACAGTTAGGCCCTAAGACAAGATCATCGATGCCCCGGGCAAGGCATGTGATTATACAATGATTGAAAAAAACAATGCATTACTGTTTGGTGACTTGGACGACGTCCTGGATGGACCAGTTGCATAGGCTTTGCCCTGGCGTGCTGGGTCGAATCCACGAGTCCATGTCGCAATCGCTATCCGCTTCTTCCGTATCAGACACGACATTGATCCTTTCAAAGCTAACCCCTCCGGGTGTGAACACGACAGGTCCCTTGTGTTTAGGCGCACTCTGCGAGAAAGATGGGCGGTACCCCAGGCCATACTTGTCTTGCTTCATAGGGATATCTGGAATCTGCCCCCACTTGGTAGTTTCTCCCGCTTGCACCAAAGCTTTAGCTTCTTTGTACGAGGAGACGGCCGCCTCTAGTCCTTCACTCTTTACCGGAGCTTCCTCTTTAACTTTCACTTCCTCGAACGCTTGACATAACGTTTCATGAATCTCTCCATCTACCTCCACGTACTTGAAAGAAGATAAATGGCTGACTAGGATGTCCTCTTCGCCACACACCGTCACAATACTCCACTCAATCATATATTTCAACTTCTGATGGAGCGTCGAAGTTACTGCCCCAGCGGCGTGAATCCAGGGTCTCCCAATTAAACAGCTATATGCGGGTTGTATGTCCATGATGTAAAACACTGTATCAAACACCTCCGGACCTACCTGAATAGGTAACGTTATCGACCCGAATACTGACCTCCGGTTCCGTCAAAAGCCCTTACTACCAAATCACTAGGTGTGCACAACAACCCACGGGTATCTAACTTCAACAGAGCTTTCTTTGGTAACACATTCAACGAGGACCCAGTGTCTACCAGCACATGGGATAAAACAGTGCCCCGACATTCGATAGAGATGTGCAAAGCATTATTGTGGTCGCGCCCTCGAGGTGTTAAGTCAAAATCTGTGAACCCCAGTCCATGCCCAGCGTTGACATGTGCCATAACTCCCTCCAGTTGATTAACTGAAATCTCTTGCGGCACGAAAGATGTCTCAAGTACCTTCAACAGGGCGTTTCTATGCGCCTCAGAGCACAACAGCAGCGATAATATGGAGATCTTTGACGGGGTCTGCTGCAGGTGATCTACAATCTTGTAATCACTTTTGCGGATTAACCTCATGAATTCTTCCACATCTTTGGTTATCGGCTCTTTCTCTTTACCCCCTGAAGATTCCCCTTCAACAGCCTTGTTCTTACCTTTGGCGAGCCTCTCTGCTTCGACCTCAGGTGAAGTGAAAATTCTCCCACTCCGGGTTATACCACCTGCTCCCACTATATTATCAACGGATCCTGCTGGCGGATCATTCAAGTCAATCTTTTCCCCATTGCAATACGCCTCAGCACTGTAGCACCACGGGACTGCCTTTGTGCTTTCGAAAGGGACTGGCTTAGCGTTGGTAATAGTAATGGTCGGCCTTTTCGATGATGCCGAAATTGTCACCGATTTGAACGGAATGGTGATTGTAGCAATCTCCCTACGCTCTTCTACAGATTCTGTCTCAACAGACTTCTCTTGCCCCACAGCCCTGTCAAACTGCAAAGTTCCTTCATCAATCAAACTTTGAACTCCCTTCTTCAACTCCTCACAGCCCTCTGGTTGAATCAAACAGCCATCACACTCGTTACCGCAACCGGGATAGACGCCTCCTTCCAACAAACGCTGCTTCACGAAACTCAAAGGGGTTTTCAGCTCGCTCACTTCTGAAACTAAGTTCAACTCATCATCTGACATGATTGCATTGGCCCCGGCTCCACCATGCTTGGGCATCGGCTGCTGCGTGATATTGGGACCTTCCTTCCCGAAGTTGATAGCCGCGCTATCAAGCAAGTCCTGCACTTTATGCTTGAAAGCCAAGCAATTCTCAATATTGTGCCCCGGCGCCCCTGAATGGAAGTCACAGTGCTCATTAACATCATATCCGGCTGGCAACTAGCCAGTTGGTGGTGTTAAGATCCTCTTCTCGACTAGCTGCAATTTCAACAAGGTCTGAAGGAGTTCTGCATATGATACTGGCGGTACCTCGAACACTCTCCTTGGTCGGGGGTTCTGAAATCTACGCTGATTATTAGGCTGCTGCTGAGCCTGCTGCGGTGGTTGTTGTCTCTGCTGCTGAGAAGGCCCTGGAATGGTTACACTTGCGACTTGCTACTGCTGACGCCAGTTCTGACCTTTATTCTTTCGTCGAGCACCGAATACAGCATTGGCGTCACCTTGCCGTTTACCACCGAACGTCTTCTTATTACCTCCTGCGGAACTGGACTCACTTGCTTGAATTTTACCAATCTTCACCCCGTTTTCAATTCGCTCCCCCATCAAAATCAGCTCAGAGAAAGTACTCATCGAAAAGTTGAGCAGACGGTCGTAGTACATTCCAGAGAAAGTTCCTATGAACATATCCATCATTTCGCGTTCCACCATTGGAGGGTGCACCCTAGCAGCCAGATCTCGCCATCTCTGGGCGTATTCTTTAAAGCTCTCACTAGACTTCTGAGACATGCTTTGCAGCTGAACTCGGTTAGGGGCGAGATCACTATTATATTGATAATGTCGAACAAAAGCCTCTGCCAGCTCTTTCCAACTCCTGATCTGAGTAGGTTCCAAGCTCATGTACCACTCCAGCGATGGCCCTGACAGGCTATCCTGGAAGAAGTGCATTAGCATCTTCTCATCCTCAGAATACGCAGACATGCGCCTGTAAAATGCGCGCAATGCACCCTAGGGCATGTATCCCCTTTGTATTTGTCGAACGATGGTGCTTTGAATTTCAGCGGGACCCTTAGCCCAGGGACTAACCCCATGTTTGACATATCCAACCCGAGAGCATTCTGGTTGGCCAACCTGTTCACCTTCTCTTCTAGCAACCTCATCCGATGGTTGTCACCCCTGGCTCTTTCATAGCCTTCATTCTGACCAGAGAACACATCCTCCTGGCGATCCTCCCAGCGAGGCACTGCTTCGTATCTAACATAATCTGCATCGCGACCCGGACCTGTTTGAACGTACCTGGGGTCATACCTCAGATTACCCATCTCTTGAGTGTTGTACGCGCCAGCTCCACATCCAAGATTACCATAGCCACCAAACCCAGCCTTGGCGCCAGCCATGCTGCCATACCCCATATTCACACCGTTGAAGCCCTGGTTACCATTAATACCATTCATTCCGACATTCTCAACGCCTCCATTGAAACCCTGATTGACGTTGCCCACAAATACCCCAGCAGTATCTGTATTGACATTCATATTACCGGTGTTCCCACCTCCACCTCCAGGACCAGTTTCTCCAACATTCAAACCGGTTACGGGACCAGCGTCAGCACCTTGACGATTCTCAACTCGGGGAGAAGCAGCAATGTTTTCACCATGCGGTGTCCCATTGTTTTCAGCCCGCGCGACTATCGGTTGAACCAGATTCTGCAACTGCTCTTGCCCTTTGGCGATAGTCTCCATGGTTTGCATGAGCAGGGCCATCCTGTCATGCATCTCTTGCATTTCGCTCTGCACGTTGTCCATGATCTTCTTCTGATTGATTCTTGTAGAGTAACGGTGGACCCGCTTTTCTGCAATCCTGAAAATACCTATCAAATGGAGGAGATAAGATACCTGGATCACAAACCTGCAATGCAAATATGAATATGTATGCAAAATGCAATGTGTCTGTGCATTAGGGATTATCACTCCCCGATTCTAGTGTGAGTGCCAGTGCGGTGACAGTGCTAGCAAGACAATGATCGGAGCCGAAAAGAAAACCTCATATATTGAAGAGAAATCCAAGAATACAATAATACTGAGAGTATAATGAGAAGGCATGACCTCAACCAACAATCCTGGCGATGGTCAGTACAAATGCAAATAAAGCATACAAGCTAATACATGAAATGATCAAGTACTCCCATGAGCCCGGTACTCTTCTATTAACTTCTTGGTCTCTGGATGACCTGGTCGGGTAAGCAGACCTTCGACAAGCTGGTTTCTTCTCTTGAGAACATGTCGCGCGTCACCAGCGGTTTCTTCCCCTGCTCCATCTCCGAAGCGATCTTCTAGCTTCCGTTTCTGAGACACTGCTTCGTTCCTGCCTTCAATGGCTTTGTTCAATGCCTTCTGGAGACTGTATCTGGTCATCACTTCTTCTTCGCACTTCTCAATGCTAGCCTTCAACTGCTTCTCGAGGTCAGAAATTTGCTGCTTCAACTTATCTTCCCTCTTCTTGTTATTGGTCAGCGTCGCATTCCAAGTCTTATTGCAAGAGGAGATCTCTCGGTGAGCGGCGTCAAGTGCTTTCTTTTTAGCCTCTAGCATGTCGTGGGAGCTTCTGAACTCTTGACCCAGACGTTCACGCTTTTTCTTCTCTTCAGTCAACTCAGCGTCTAGCCTGTTCACTAGTTCGATCTGCTGTCGGAAAGAACGGACGGCCTTATTCTTCTCACTCCTCATCTGAGCTAGCTCCTTCTCTAACTCTTCATTAATCTTCAGCAAGGCCTCCTTTTCCTTCACAACCTGCTCGTAGACCTCCCTTGTGACAGTGGTTGGCTCTTCTACCGGAATGTGAACGGGGACCGGAGCAGCTGGAAATGGCATCAATATCTGTCTGGCTCTTTCCTGAATCCAAACTTTGTAGGGTGCATATGCCTGGCAATCACTCTTCCCCAACAGTGGCTTCCCTTTCCTGTTAATACGCGTCCAGGCATGCCGAAGCTTGGCTAGCAAATCTCCGCTCAAATCACCTGTGAAGTACAGAGATTCTTGTACTTCATCCTCCTGAGGTGGGCTCTTCAGTGCATATCCGAACTGACGGACGAACAAAGATGGGTTGTAGTTAATGCACCCTTTTCTCCCTATCAGCGGAACATTAGGATACCCAGCACAACTGCAAATAAGCTCGGACCCCAGCAGGTCTTGATCAAACCACTCAATATCTGTAGAAGACAGCCTCATCATACGCTCTGGCCAGTCAGATGCAGTCGCATTGTCCACAGAAGGTCCCTTCGAAGGAAGATGGCTCTTGAACCACATGGATAGCAGAGGCACGCAACAAGAGACATTCTTGCCTCTCCTGTTCTCATTCCTGTAGTGCATTGAATGGTAAAAGTCCCCGATCAGTGTTGGCACCGGGTTACCAGCAGCAAATAGATGAAATGCATCCATGTCCACGAAGTTTGGGAAGTTAGGAAACAGCACGATCCCATAAATGCATAGAGCCAAAATAGCGTTAAAGACCACCCAACACCCATTCTTGGCGTACTCTTGAGCCTTACCAACCAGAAACTGGAGAGAAAAACCCGGAACTCCCCGCCAAGAAGTTATCAACAACTCAGAAGCGTTCATATGCAAGGCTTTGGCCAAATCCTCCAACTTAGGTTCAGCGGCAGAGTGAATAAAGGGAACTGCATTCTGCACTGGCAGCTCAGTAAACTCCACATACTCCTCCATGGTAGGTCCCAAAATGAAGTCTGCAAATGTGAAACATCTCAAAGCCGGGTCATAGAACTGCATCAGCGTGTACAGCCCGTTCAACTCATCATCAGTGGATCTGCGAACCAAACTCAACAGCCGTCCATAACTCTGCCTGAAACTTCTACGGACATCATCATTTGCCAGAGAAATCAGACCCAGGAGCGGAGTAATATCAGGAATAGGTAGCTTGTAGGCAACTGTCATCCTCAATCCAGCCATAATCAATACCCAAAAGTCCAGACACTAGAACCCGGGGATATGCAAATGCACCTGCAGCACAGACACACGTTAATGGGATGCAACGATAATGAGTATGCAAAACAATGCAATGCAAGCAACATGCAACAGGGACCAAGTGCTATGGCTGAGAAGCCTGGACCATATCAAGAGTCTCAGATAGACCCTCCGATACTCATCAATCCCTGGTCTCAGATAGACCTAATACAAAGCTCCAACATCGGTCTCTGATAGAACCATAATGTGACCCCAACTGGTCTCTGACAGACCACAAACCAAAACTCGGACTGGTCTCTGATAGACCTCATAATATAACTCCAACCGGTCTCTGACAGACCTCAGAACCATCCATAAATACACAGGATCTCTGATCAAGAAATAACCGGTATCTGAAGGTCTAGTTACCTGCATATCCTCAAACCCTCTCACAGGTGGATGTCCTAGTAACTGACAAAGGTATGGCATCCTATGCGGTCGTCGGCGTCACAGACTTTCAGGGTTGATGATACGATTCCCAGAAGGAGTGGCATCATCAAATCCTGAAGAGGCCTCACTTAGCCAACTTCCAAATGATCGGTCCCCAGAGTCAACAATCCAACTAACCAGCAACCCGAGCCACCCAAAGGGCAGGACAGGAGGCCAACCAGAAGAACCTCGTCTGAGTGTAGATTTCGCGGGACACTAGGACATGCAAAGCACGTGCGCGCCCACTAATCTCTACTCTAAATCTAGGTGCACTCAAGCCCAGGTCCGACTTATCTCTCAATCATAGAACATCCGTCACACCCCACAATACAGCAATAATAATAATAAACTGCTGAAATGTAAATACAGAAATGTAAATCCATACAAATTCCTCGACGGGAAAACAAACGCTAGGATTGACTCTCTAAAGGGACGTTGGATCCCAAATGCATAAGAACTATCGCAGTCCTTAGCAGCCAGGGGACGCCAACTGTCGCTACTGCGAAAATCGGCGCCGGCAATACAAAAGAGTCGCCACCGTGTGTTATTTATCCCAACGGAGGGAGAGGAAACGCTCGAAGAAAACCTCGCGAAAAACGGGAAAAGGTATGGTCATCGCAACCAAAACCTAGGTTCGGGAGTCGGTTACGCAAGGGGAAGGTATTAGCACCCCTCACGTCCGTCGTACTCGACGGGATCCACGCTTGTTTGGTTCGTACGGATTACACTTCTATCTAAACTAGAGGATGAGGTCTGAAAAGAAAAGAAAACTTGACTCGGCAAAGCATCGCACTTTATGCCTACGTATTCCCGTCTGGAACGAGAAATCAGAGTCAACGTAGTTCGCCTAACTACGAGTGAAGGTGGGGAAGGTTGCTCGCTAGGATATCGCATCCTATGCCTACGTACTTCCACACTGCATGGAAGATCAGAGCAAACGTAGTTCGGGCTACGGACGACACAAGCTGTTCAAGTGTCTTTTATGAAAAATCTCACCTTAAACAAGGGTTTTCTTATTGCAAAAAGGTTGATGTTTGTTCAAATCTTTTGACGGAAGAAATGAATTAATCTCAGTCATAACCTTTATTAGTGTTTTTCTGTGGTTTTGAAGGAAGAAGAGATGACACTCTACAAATCCTAGGGTTAAAAAAGGGATAAAAAATCTACCCTAATGTTATCATGCATGGGTTAACACCTAATGTCTATCATGCTCCTCTCTTGCACAGAGAGAAACAGAGATCCTACGGGAATAGACGGAAACAGAAACAACAGATATATACAATAAAGCAGTAAAATGCATGGATGCAACAATACAAGCGAGGCAAGGGAGTCCCACTCAACCTCGAACCTAGAAAACAATAGGCAAAAGTGAATAGAATTCACTTTCAACCCAGCAAGCTAAACAGCAAACAATACAATCCGGGAAATTCACACAATACATCAAAAATTAAACAGCAAAAGCTAAACAGCAAAGCAATATTCATCAGCATCAGCAATTATCTTCAAGTCAATATCAGCTATCCACAGGCTTCAAGCAAGCATCAGACTTTATCTCCAATCTCCCAATGGCTTTTCTTCAAGTCCTAATCTCCAAGCTGAGAAAATCAATCACAAGAGTAAACTGGGTGTTAAGCAATTAGTTGACCACCAAGGGTGGCAAACAGACTGCTATCAACACAAAGAATATTTCTCTCAAGAGTTCTATCCCTCAGACATTAGCACCAAGCCTTCCAAAGGAAGGGGGTGAGTGTCTTAGAGAGACTCTATATCACAGAGAATAATGGAGGCAGTCAAGACCTTCCATGTTTGAGAACCAAGTTGGCTACTCTAGAGCTCTGCCTAACTCCTATGTCCTACAAACTTCATCAGCTGCCAGCAAGAGATACTCCTCATTAGCTCTGGAAATTGGTCTTCATTCTCTGATCTTCAACTGGGCTTCATCATCACAGGTCTCCAGCTCTCCCCAAATCCCAAACAAACCCAATACCCCACACAGACAAAAAGATAACCCTAAAGAGGGCACACCACACAATTAAGCAATATACTAATAGCAGTAGGGGAATCTTAATATTTTCTAAGGGATCTAATAACTACCCATAATCCCTATAGTCCCATACCCCAAAAATCAAATGAAAATTCCTAAAAGAATTAATCCATTTCACCTACGCTTACTTAAAACCCTAATTTTGAACACCTAAATGTCAAATAAGCAAACTATATCAAACAAGCTTCTAAAAATCATGGTATAAAATCCAGAGAGTCTACACATTCATATTTGATATCACAAAAAAGAATGGGATCAAAATCAATTAGAAAGTGCATGAAAAAAAATTGACAAATTCATGTATGAAATGAAACACCTAAAATAGGCATTTATTTGGAAAATATGGGAAAAATATCAAATAAAAAATAAAATGCAATTTTTATTTTTTATAATTTTCTTGACTCTTTAAAGAAAATTATGCAAAAAGAATTATCAAAAAATAATGTTTTTTCAATTTGATATGATTTTTTGAAAATGAATGCAAAATGAAAAGAAATAAAAAAAATGAATTATAAAGAAATAGAGGGAGGGGGTGAGAATAGCAAGGCCATCAGTTCAAATTATTGGGCTTTCACGCGCGTGGGGGGTGCCAATAGAAGCTGAGCCCAAGGTGAATCACTAATTGAAACGGTGCGTTGCACCTTTTAAATTCTCCCTCCAATTTTTAAACGAATCTGAGCCATTAGATGAGATGAAATAGTCAAATTTCCAGGATAATCTAAGGGTTCTACGTTCATCTTCTTCCTTGGTCAGCTAGGGTTTCAGAAAATCACTCTCATGCACGATACTTCCACCTCCTCTATCTCCCTCACCTCTCAACCAAATTCCACGATCCAAAGAGCAAACATGAACTACGTTTCTCCCTCTACACAGCCATGGTATCATCTCTTCCTAACTCTCAACCTAAACTGAAACACGATGGATGGAAGTTCTGGGCACACTTGTTTGCACCTGATATGCACTTCAATATTTCTTGCTCAAACTACCCTAGAATGATCTACAGGTTATGGTGAGTATTCTAAACATGATAACTAGTATTATAGTGCCCTAACATGTGAGTTCTTGATCAATAAACAGAAACTACCATGGAACCAACCTTCATGTAATGCCTTCAAACTAATCATGATTCATCCCTAAGAGTCTCTAATCACATTTATCCTAACCACATGTTCTAATATTGAATAATTAAGGGGATTCGAAGGAAAATGCATACCTTGCAAGTGATGATGGCAATGGTAGTTAGCCTTCAGTTCAAGCCTTGATGCTTGCTTCAAATGATCTTCAATGGCTGTAGGTTCTTCTGTTTGCACTGGTTGTTGCTCAACCTTCTTGAATCACCTTATCCCCTTCTTCATGCAACTTGGAGTGAAGCTTTGGATCACACGAAATAGCCACTGATTTCAATCACTCTTGCTTGCCAATTGCTCTATGATGATGGTAGAAGATAATGGAAACAAGAACTATGATGATTGATAAAGTTTTAATGGAGTTTGAAATCAAAATGCAATTTGGAGTGATGTAATCAAACTATGGTATGAAAGCACAATCAGTCACCAACCAGGGCATGGATCCACTCTAGGGCATATATAGATGTCAATAGAAACATCTAGAAGCTTTGAGAACCTTCCAAGAAGTTTCTAGAACTTCTCATGCAATGAGAATTTGAATTTTCCATATTTTTAGTAAATCTCATGCAATCTCATGATAAGCCATGCAATTCTCCTTAAAATCCCCTTATATGAGATGGTAAAATGAAAACAAGGCATTTCAAGTCATTTTAAGGCTTTGGCAAGCTTTTCCTTTTGGTACCTTAAAATGCAAGAATCAAATTTACAAAGGAAGTCCAATTTTTAAGCCTAAACTCAAAACTGTGGCTGAACCAATGTCTTTAGAATGATGTTGGGAATCAATTTGGTATATTGGATAACCCATATTGGATTTGTAGATCTCTCAAACCAATTTTTCATTTCAACTTTTTTAACTTATAAGCCATTTTCAAGTCATTTGCACCACTTTTAAAATTCCATGCTCTAAGCTTTTCCAAACTTTCACACCTTATTTTCTAGCCTTAAAATCCCATTTTGAACAACTTTGATGTTGTGAAGTTTTTCATTTGAAGCTCCCTTGTATGAGTTTTAGGCATAGGCTAAGAATGACCTGTAATCCTCAAATGACCAAAATACCCTTTGCTTGCCAAGACCATAAGTAGAGTTCCACAAATCATATGAAGGCATAACATACCATTATAGAAAGCTAAGACAATAAGGAACAACTCTTATGTGGGCCAGAAATCTATTTGAAATACCCTTGAAAGTCAAAAGTTGCTTGGAATACAGACAATTTTCACAGACAAATTTCAGTGCCCTCAGATGACTTGTAACTTGAAAGAACCATAACTTGAGTTCTGTAAATCATCTTGATGACTTCCACCACTCAAATTAAAGCTATGAAGATACTATACAAGTTTCATGTGGACCAAGAATTCATATGAAGCTTGTATCCTGAGTTACACTGCTTTGAAGTTTGACCTAAATTAGGGGATTTTACAATAAAACCCTAATTTAGTAACTCCAATTCTCCTTGACTCCTCTTGATTTTTCTTTATCACAACATCATATCCATATCCACATAGCAAATAATGAATCCCACATTCTTCAAATGATCCTTGATGCCCTTCAAAACACTTCTTTGACCCAGAATTGACCCAGTGTTGACCATAGTTGACTGACTTCAACTGAGGCTCTTGCAATCATTCCAATGACTTGGTTCTCCTCAAAAATGATTCTCTAGACTCTTCATAACATCCATACACACCTCATGCTCTTGGCTCATAGCTCACATTTCCTCTGATGATCCCCACCTAGCCTCAAGATAGGAGAGAATTCACTGATCAACCTGGCAGCTCTTCAAAGCTCACATTCTCCTATGATGACCTGAGTAGTCTTGACTATGACTGAAACCCTTGGATATACCTCTTGAGATAAGAATAGAACTTGATTACCTGATTAAGATAGCTTGCCTATGATATGCAATGCAGATGAATACACTATGTACATGATGACAATGCAAATGACTATGCAATTGAAACATAAACCTAGGTTAGAAAGGTTGGGCAAATTTTGGGGTGCAACATCCGCAACCTGGAAAGAACCCTCTTTTCATCAACTTAGCTTTAACGAAGCTAAGCGGCGTCTTCAGATCTCTGACGTCAGTCAACAAATCCAAACCCTCGTCTTCAATAATGGTGTTTACTCCACCTCCCCTATGATTCGGCATATGGTTCTTCGTGACATTTGGCACATTATCCGAGAAGTTGATGATCTTGGCATCCACCATGTCCTGCACCTTATGCTTGAAGTCTTTGCAGTTCTCTATTGTGTGGCCGGGTGCCCCTGAGTGAAACTCACAAGTTGCATTCGCGTCATAACCTGGCGGAGGTGCCCCTGTCAGGGGAGCCAACGTTCTCTTCTGGATCAACTGTAGCTGAAGCAAAGTCTGCAAGAGTTGCGCGTACGACATGGGCGGTGTCTCGAGGTGACGGTTCGACAGAGGTGCCCGATTCTGGTACTTTCTGTATCCCTGTTGATTCGGTTGCTGCTGCTGCTGCAGCTGCGGCTGTTGAGCTGCCGGGATAGTTATACTGGCCACCTGTTGGTGAGGGCCTTTACCCTTCCTTCGAGCGTTGGTCACAGCGCTCGCTTCTCCTTCCCGTCTTTTGCCACTATAATGTTTCTTTCCGCCTCCTCCAGCTGAGGATGAATCACCTTGAAATTTCCCCAGTTTGATCCCATTTTCGATGTGCTCACCCGTGATAATGAGATCTGAGAAGGTTCCGGACATACCGCTGACCAACTTCTCATAGTAAACCCCTGGGAGGGTGGCTACAAACATCTGCACGAGCTCACGTTCAACCATCGGCGGCTGAACCCTAGCTGCCAACTCACGCCACCGCTGGGCGTATTCCTTAAACCCTTCATTGTTCCTTTGCGACAGATTCTGCAACTGGACTCGGTTCGGGGCCAAGTCGCTGTTGTATTGGTAGTGGTGCACAAATGCTTCAGCAAGGTCCTAACACATGCGCACACTAGTAGGCTCGAGACTCATGTACCATTCGAGGGATGGCCCGGAAAGACTGTCTTGAAAGAAGTGCATCAGCAACTTCTCGTCCTTAGAATGAGCAGACATTTTTCTGTAGTACGATCTCAGGTGGACGCGAGGGCAAGTAGTGCCCTTGTACTTTTCAAAGTCAGGCACCTTGAACTTAGGAGGCACCTTGAAATCAGCAATTAGTCCCAACTTGGACATATCAACGCCCAAAGTATTCTGATTCTCGATATCTCTCATCTTATCTTCAAGTGCCTTGAACCTTAGACGTGCTTCAGCATTCAGCTCCCCTTCAGCACCTCTATGAGAGAACACATCATCCTGACGATCCTCTAGCCATGGCTGAGGCCCACACAGATTCCCAACATCGGCATTGTCGTTGCCCAGTCCAACATTGACATTAGCTCCCAGACTCCCATTACCGACGCCCGTCGTATTGAGTCCCATGTTGGCCATCACATTGCCGTTGGCACTGCCGTTTCCCCCGGTCACGGGAACACCATTCTGTGGAGTTTCAACTAGTGGAGGAGTAGGCACAGTCCCACCATGGAGTACGCCATTGCTATCGACCCTTGAAATCAAGGGCTGAACCAAGGTTCTGAGCTGATCCTGGCCATTGGCAACCGCTTGCATGAGCTCCATGAAGCGATCCATTCTTTCACGGAGTTCTTGAACATGAGTTTGCACTTGCTCCATGATCCTGGTTTGATTAGCTCTAGTCGGATAGCGGTGAATAGGTCTGTGATCAATCCTGGAACCACCTGGAAAACCTGCGACAACCTGAAAAACCTGTAAACACAAAAGGGTTAGGGAAAATGACAAAATGCTCGTCATGCAAATGCATGCGTGTGTCTGTGTGTTAGGGAGATCTCCCCCGATCCTAGTGCCTGAGTGCCAGTGCTGATAACAATAAGAAGTTTGAGTCCAATCATGGAAATAAAAATCTCATATATAAAGAAATCCCATCAAGGCAGTACATAGCATCAGCGAGTACAAGAGGAATCAATAGCGTGACCTCAGCCAACAAGCCAGGTGATGGTCAGCATACAACAATGATCAAAACAAAAGGAATACAAATAGTCAAGTACGGCCACGGGCGCGATACTCTTCCAACAACTCCTTCGTTTCTGGATGATCCGGCAGAGTGAGTAACCCCACGACGAGTAACTCCCTTTGCACAATGGTGTACTGAAGTCCTTCGACCGAACCTTCCCATGCTCCTTCGCCGAAGCAATCTTCTAGCTTCCGCTTCTTGGACTCAAACGTCAGCTTGCACTCCTTCAGGTTAGCGAGAGCTTTGTTGAGCTGGCCTTCGGCGGCGTATCTGCGAGAGGTTTCCTCATCAAACCTCTTATCACTATCCTTCACTTGGGCTTCCAGCTTGGAGATCTGTAGCATCAGCTTATCCTCCCGCTCTTTCCTGGTGGCCAGGGAAGCCTTCTAGTGCTGGTTGAACTTGGATATCCTCCGATATGCCTCGTCTAAGTGCTGCTTCTTCGTAGCCAGTACGTCGTTGACAGCTTTGAAGTCTTGACCCATGCGCTCACGCTCGGCTATCTGCTTAGTCAGGCCTGTACCCAGCTGGTTCACCAACTCTGTCTGCCTTTTGAAAGAATGAACGACTTCGTTCCTCTCGCTTCGGAGCTGAGCCAATTCTTTCTCCAGTTCTTTATTCGCCCGCTTCAATTCATCTCGCTCAGCTAACACCTGATTGTGCTGCTGAATGGGCACAGTGGTAGGCTCTTCAATCATTGGAGGGCTTTCCGGCTTAGCATGAGGAAACGGCATCCCTATAGCACCTGCCCTGGCTCTGATCCAAGTTACATACGGAGGGTAGGCTTGGTTGTTGCTTCTCCCCAGCAATGGTTTTCCTCGCTTACTGATACCATTCCACGCGCGCTGAAGCTTGGATAACAGATCCCCCTCTAGAATACCAGTGAGGTACAGAGATTCCTGCACCTCTTCATCCTTCGGCGGATCTCTCAAAGCATATGCGAACTGTCGGACCAACAACGACGGATTGTAGTTTATACAGCCCTTCCTGCCTATCAAAGGCACGTTTGGAAACCCACTGCAACTGAAGATCACCTCAGTACCTAACCTATCTTTGTCAAACCAATCAATATCCTCTGCAGATAAGCTCATCAGACGCTCGGACCACTCAGCCGCGACTGCAGACGAAACAAAAGGACCCCTCTTGGGCAGATGACTATCAAGCCATTTATAAAGCAAGGGCACACAGCATGAGACATTCTTACCCCTCTTGTTCTCGTTTTTGTAGTGGATAGAATGGTAGACATCTCCTATCAAGGTAGGGATTGGATTCCCTGAAGCAAAGATATGAAATGCATCGAAGTCTACAAAATCGGGCATGTTAGGGAACAGAATGATGCCATATATGCACAACGCGAGAATGGCGTTGAATACGACCCAACATCCGTCCTTGGCGCACTGCTGAGCCTTTCCCACTAGAAACTGCAAGGAGAACCCGAGAACCTTGTTCCAACTAGTCAATACCAACTAGGAGGCATCCAGATGAAGTGAATGGGCTAAACCAGCCAAATCAGGCTCAGCGCCCATGTGAACAAAAGGCATCTGCCTCTTGATAGGCACACCTAGCAAATCAGCATATTCTTCCAGTGTGGGTGCGAGAACAAAATCCTGGAAAGTGAAACATCTCAACGGAGGGTCGTAGAACTGCAGCAGAGCGTGCAACCCATTCACCTCAAACGCAGAAGGTTTACGAACCAAACCGAGCAACTTGCCGTAAGATTTTCTGAACTCATCCCTCACAGAATCATCTGCTAAAGCTATCAAACCAGTCAACTTAACCACATCGGGGGCAGGGAACTTGTAAGCCACGGTCTTCCTCAGAGAGCCCATAACAATACAATAGGAGGCAAGAAATCCTGGATCGGGGAAAACGGTACCTGTAACACAGACACACGTTAATGAAATGAAAATGTATGCAAAATAATGTAAAATGCAATCATGCAGCAGGAGATCAAGGCAACTGTGTTGTGGAGATTTTGTATCAACAAAACCATAATGCCGCTCTATCAAGAACAACCACTGCATCTGATAATAAGAGAACCCCGGTATCGGACCACAAATCTGCTCTGTCAAGAACAACCATCTGATAGGGCCATATACACAAGATCATCATCCTGCTCTGTCAAGAACAAACGTCTGATAATAAGGACCTCTGACACAGGACCAAGAAAACTGCTCTATCAAGAACAATCATCTGATAATAAAACTCTGTTCTATCAAGAACAAACATGCATCTGCTGATGAGATCTTCAGACCCCAATTATAAATCTGCTCTATCAAGAACAAACATGCATCTGCTGATGAGATCTTCAGACCCCAATCATAAATCTACTCTATCAAGAACAAATATACATCTGCTGATGAGATCTTCAGACCCCAATCATAAATCTGCTCTATCAAGAACAAACATACATCTGCTGATGAGATCTTCAGACCCCAATCATAAATCTGCTCTATCAAGAACAAACAACTGATGACGAAAACTCTGCTCTATCAAGAACAAACATCCGATAACAAAACTCTGTTCTATCAAGAACAGACACCTGATAATGAGATCCTCAGACCCCAGTCATAAACCTGCTCTGTCAAGAACAAGTGCACATCTGATGATAAGATCCTCTGATCAAAACCTGCTCTATCAAGAACAATCATATATCTGCAGATGAGAACCTCCGGTACCAACAAAACTGATTCACTGTCAAGAAAACCAGGTGGTCTGAAGGTCAAAGTTTCCTGCAATGAACCCAACCCTGCTCACAGGTATGGACCTAAACTGACTCAAGTTCGGCATCCTATGCGTTCATCAGCGTCACAGACATTCAAGAGGGGTGATACGATACCCAGAAGGTGTGGTATCACCAGCTCATGAAGCAGCCTCACTCGGCTGAATCACAAATGATCGATCCCCAGAGTCGACAATCCACCAAACCAGCAACCGTCTCAACCCAAAGGGTTGAAAGAGAAGCCAACCGGGAGAACCTCGTCTGAGCGTGGATTTCATGAGACACTAGTGCCTGCAAAGCAAGCACGCGCCCACTAATTTCCACAACTAATGTTATGTTCACTCAAGCCTGGGTCTGGCTTCTCACTCATCAGAATGCCCCTCCCACAACAGCACAGATAATCATATCATACTGAAAATAAAATGCGGGAAAATAAATGCGATAAATAACCACAACCCTACAAGTAATCATACAAGCGCTAGGATTGACCCTCGCAGGGAAACCGGAGAACCAGAGATTCTGGGTTCGATCCCCAGCAGAGTCGCCAACTGTCGCTTTCGCAAAAATAAGGTGCCGGCAGAACAGAAGAGTCGCCACCTTTCGTTATTTATCCCTCAGAACGGGAAAGGAAACGATCGGAAAAACCTGACGAAAAACGGGTAAGACAAGGTCGTCGCAACCATTGTCTGGGTTCGGGAGTCGGTTACGCAAGAGGAAGGTATTAGCACCCCTCACGTCCCTCGTACTCGACGGGATCGACGCTTGTTGTGTTTAATGGACGGGTTGGTTTATCTATCTACCTATCAAGGCTGGCTTAAAATAGAAAGGAAAATGACTCGGCAAAGCGTCGCGCTTTATGCCTACGTATTCTCATCAGAGAACGAGAAATCAGAGTCAACGTAGTTCGACCTACGACGGGTTATGGGGAAGGTAGCTCACCAATACATCAGTATTGTGCCTACGTACTCTCAACAGATATGAGAGATCAGAGCTTACGTAGTTCGGGACACTACGCATTATTTCCTGTCTTTTACGGAAGAAGTGTTTTTTATTGTGTTTGCAATTTCAATCGCACTAAAGACTTTGACCTGAGAGTGAATGTGTCGCATGTCACCCAAGGGGTACCATACTAGACATCCAGACTGTGGAAAAGAACCTCTCTCACAATCCTTTCTCAGATAGCTTAAGGCTCGTAACGTACGAAAGAAATCATTCATGATTACTGTATCTTAAGCTGTTTTGAGATGAGAAGAGAACAGGCTCAACTAGGAGGGAGACTATCAAGTCCTAC
Organism: Lathyrus sativus; assembly: GCA_963859935.3. NCBI lineage: Eukaryota > Viridiplantae > Streptophyta > Magnoliopsida > Fabales > Fabaceae > Lathyrus > Lathyrus sativus. Next base: position 170,023,098 of record OZ012740.1, on the reverse strand, counting down.
TGTTGTCATGTCAAGGATTCATCCTATGGTTGAGGTTTGAACAGGGAACTCCTAGAAGTTATCATGCATAGGTTTCAACCTAAAGTTCTATCATCAATTCCTTATCAAAGGAAGTGAGAGTCCTAAGGGATCATGTCAATGATATACAGGAACAGGTAAAGCATCAACTTAAACAATAAACGACTGTAAAATGCATGCAATGCAAGTGAGGGAGGAAATGTGTGTGGGGCATCAGCCTCCACAAGCTCATCTCAACCTCAAGCCAGAATGAATAACAGTAATCATACTGAAGAAATAAAACATGCTATCAAGCAAGATACAAGAAACTGCAATCATACAGAAGGAATAAAGTCATGCTATCAAGCAAAACAAACCACCTGGGCAAGGGAGCAGGGCTCTACCGAATACCCGCAAGCAAAGCCATACAGTAACAGTACAAGCAGAGGGAGCAACTCAACCTCTAGTGCAATCATGCTCCTAGATCCTACCTAGCCTAGATATGAACTTATTCTAATGCATCAAGCAAGTCAAACAAGGCACATCAATACAAAAAAGAAAACAGAAAAGAAAGCAGCTCAACTCCTCTCTCAACTCCAAGCCTCAGCTCTTCTAACAGCAACTCAGTCTTCAGACTTCAATCACTCTTGACAAATATCAATTTGCTTCTCCAGGTTTCAACCCTTCAACATAAGTTTCAACTTATCTTCTTCTTCAAGCTTCAGCTCCTTAATCAGCTCCACCTTCAGGCTTCACTTTTAACCCCAAGTATCAACTTGATTCCTTCAGGATCTCCAAGCTTCAAAGTAAGTATCAACTTATCCTTTGCTCTTCAAGCCTCAGCTCTTCAGTCAATCTCAATTGAATCCTCTTCCTAAGTATCAACTTAGTCTTCAAGATCTCAAACTCTCTTTTCTTTACCAGTCTCAACTTGGTCTTCTCTTCCTGCAAGCTTCAGCTTCTCAGGGTAATCTTCAGTCACTTAGAAGTATCAACTTCATCCTTCAGTCTTTTTCTCAAGCCTCAGCTCTTCATTCAGTCTTTGCTGGATCTTCAAGTATCAACTTGTTCTTCTTGCTCTTCAAGCTTCAGCTGGAATGGCAATGCTCAAGGAATCATCCTCTTCCATACTCTTCAATGAAGTCTTCATCTTCACACTCAAGCTCTCTCAAGATACTCAAACCAGAGGAAATCACTTAACTGGATAAGCTAGGGTGTTAAACTGCTTATTGATCACCCAAGGTGACCTATAAGGGTTCAACATCAGAGGAATGGTTCCCTCAAAAGTTCTACTTCCTAGGTACCATCACTTATCCCTCCAAAGGAGGGAGGTGAATACCATGGAAGGACTTTGAATCATAGGGAGGAATGGAGGTGAAAGATACCATCCATGTTTAAGAAAGAAGTTAACTAGGTCTAAGCTCTTCTTAATCCCTAACACTAAAACAACAACAAAACAAACAAGATTCACAAGCTCTCAAGCTCCTTAATCAATCTCCAAGTCTTCTACTATGCTCCTCAATGCTCCTCAAAGCAAAACCAAGCTCTCCAAGCCCACAAAGCAAAGCAAACAAAAATACAAGCCCACAAGGGCAACACAAACAACAATCAACTACAAAAATCATCTAAAAATAGTATACTATTATATTAAAACCTAATATACTTTCTAGGGGATCCCATATACCTACCCTTAATACCCTTATATGTCCCAATATCTAACTTGACCTAGAAACCCAAAATTCTAGTGTTATTGTGGACCTATGTTAAGGATTAACCTAAATCTACACAACCTAATGTCATCTAATCAAAACTAATCAAAAATTCATCACAAAATTATGGAATAAATCCAGAGGGGAGCTAAAGTCCTAATATAACTATCCTAAAAAGAATGGCCTAAAAATTCAAAGGGAACTAGCTAAACAAAATTCTACAAATCTATGCATCAACATAAAAGAATTAAAAGGCTATTAAAAGAGAAAATACACAAAAAATATTAAAAATGCATGAAATGCAAATATTTTGATTTTATAATTTTCTAGACATTAACATTAAATGGGAGAAAAAATCCCCATGCAAAAATCATTATTTTTCTATTTATTATGATTTTTCAAAGATTAATGAAAATGGAGAAAAAGAAATTAAAGTATGAAATGTTTGGTGTGAATAGCAATGCCAGACAGTACAAATCATGAATGGGCTCAAAATGGGGGTGCAATTAGTATAAGCGCTAGGCCCAGTTTCCATTAGAAAATCAATTCAAAAATTATAAAGAAAAAGAAAAGAGAACGATGCAAAAAGCAAGGAAATTCAGTTCAAAACAAACATGGGCCATGATCTGGGGTGTGGTTAGCAACTGAGCCCAATCCCCCTTTTAATGAAACGACGCGTTTCATGGTGTCTTCAGACTCCCTCTTCAAATGTGAGATTGAATCTCAGCCGTGAAATCTCCCTCCAGTCAATGGGTCTTCGCCTCATCCAATGGCCACGCCTTCATCTTCTTCCTCCAGCTAGGGTTCAAACTGAAGAATCCATGGAAGCAGAGCTTCAAGCTCCATCTTCACCAAACTCGTATCACCTCAATTCTCCATGAAAAATTAAGATTCAAAACCCTAATCCATCCAGAATTTCATGCTGATCACAGCCATGGCCTTGAAATCAATTGAATCATCCTAAATCTTCAAACCCGATCCAAGATCAAAGATATGCTCAAACATCAACTTCAACAATTCTTGAAATTAACTACCTCAGAATGATCACCAACTCACACTGATTGATTCTTGATATCTAATTCATGCCATAGCTCACTATAACTCATGTTCTTGGTCCAAACAAAAATGGTGTCATCCACTGAAACCTCACCAATTGGTCCCAAACTTCCCAGAATCCATCACCTAATGGTCTCTAACCGTTCTAACCTAACAATTCTTGCTAATTATGCCTAAATCATGGTGTAGAAGAAAAGTTACTAACCTGTTGAATCTTGATTAACAGATGGGGTAAACCTTCACTTCAAGCTCCCAAACTCTTTAGAATCAATCCTTGAATGATGATAGAGCTTCTGTTTGCAAAAGATTGGACCAAGAAAGCTTGAATCTCCAAACCCGATGGTGACTTGCAACCTTCAAAATCCAAGTTCTATCTCTTCAATTCTCCATGGTTTTGCCTCCAATTTGGTCTGCACAGCTTCAGTGTGATCAAGGGAATGTGTTTAGATTGAAAGAATGAATGGAATTGAATCAGAATGTGGATTTTGATTTCAACTTGCAATGGAAGCAAGTGAAATGGCTATCTCTCTCTTCTCTCAAATCTCACACCAACCTTGCATCTGAGCAAGTTCTATACATTATATAGAGTGGTTTAGAATCATCTAGAACCATCTGGAACCATCCCATGAGAAATTGGGATTCTCATGTCATGAGTTTATGGATTCATCTCATGCCTCACCTCATGCCATAGCCCTTGCAGCAACTCATTCTGACCTGAAATTCTCCTTAGATGAGATATAGGATGTGTTAAAACCCTTTACTAGCTTGTACATTGAGTTTCCTTATGTTTTGCATTTGTGCCTTATTATGCAAGCAAGCACTTTCCAAAGCAACCCCATGATATAGGCCTCAATTCAAAAAAGTGGCTGAACCATTGTTTTTAGAATGTCTTTTAGAGTCAAAATGACCTATTATATGCCATGGTTTGGATGTGTAACTTGGGATTTCCAATTTCCAACTTGAACTTATTTAACTTATGCCTCCATTTTAGGTCATTTTTATCACTTTTTGCTACAAGCCTTTTCAACATCTCATGACCTCCTTAATAGCCTTAAAACATCATTCTAAGCAAGTTTGATGTTGAATATTTTTCCATTTGAAGCTTGGAAATAGGAGATATGGCCTTATGCTTGAAATGACCTATAATATCCAAATGACCAAAATGCCTTTGACTTGTCAAAGCCATAAGTTGAGTTCTACAAATCCTATCAAGGACTTCTAGTACTCTCTAGAAAGCTAAGAAGATGAGGAACAACATTCATGTTGACTAAAAGTTCATAGGAATCATCCTTCTGTGGCAAAAGTTGGATTCAAGTTGGGTGACTTTCAAGGCCCCAGATTCACATACCTCAGATGACCTGTAACTTGTCAAAGTCATAACTTGAGCTCTAAAAATCCTATCAAGGACTTCTAGTACTCAAATTAAAGCTAAGAACAATCTCTACAACATTCATGTTAGGGGTAAGATGAGATGACAATCACATCTTGAGCTAAACTGCCTTGAAGATAGGGATCAAACTAGGGGATTTTACACTGCCAAGCCTTAGAAACCCTAGCTTGAAACTCCTCAAACTCCTCAATCATGATGAGTTGACCTTGGAATCATCCTTGTAGCATCTCAATGCATCAATACATGATCACATGGATCTTGGATTAAGTCTCAACCCTTTCCAAATCATCAGTTGACCTAGGGTTGACCCAGTCAAACCCTAATTATACCACTCATGGCTGAGTCTTCTTAAACTTGTACAATGACCCCTCTAGGCCTCATGATGGATTTCAAGACATCTCATAAGCTCTATCAAAGCTTCAAGTCCATCCTCATAGCCTCAGAATCATCTGAGGAGCCCCCACAATTCTCAAGTTATGAGGCACACAACCTTGGTTTCAACCAATCTCTCTGAGGATCTCTTAAATTCTCTGACAAAGATATCAACCTTTGCACACTTGAATAAACTTCTTGGCTAGCTTCAAAGTCTTGTATAGCTCTTGATTGATAATCATACCTCTTGATCTACTGCACACATATCAATGAGATGCAGATGATAATGCTAGTGAACACAAGCTAGTAAAGGGATGTTGGTCAAATTTTGGGGTGCAACAGCTGCCCCTATTCAAACGGCTTGAACCTGACTGGGTGAGGAGCGAACGACTCTCAGCCAATCAAGGTGCAAGATGGTTGAATACCGATAAACCCGGAAATTTGCCAACTGCACAAGTACACGGTACTCTGACGGGAACAAATCTTCGAGAACTGAAAAACTGGCTGCATGGCAACTAGCTGGGGAATTGGTCACACGGTAACCGGTAGTAAATGGTCGATCATGCCATCAGGCATCATGATTCCTCGGGACTCATCAGGTCAACAATCATTTTGGTCATGCCATCAGGCATTCAAAGAAAACTTTTGGGCATCAGCCAGACTTCATCAGCAAGTCGGGAATGGAATTCTTGGTCAATCATGAACCAATTGGGAATATCCAAACCTCTGCCATCAGGCACTCCGCATCAGCTGAGAGAACTGCTTCGGTAACACGGTCAGACTTCAATCATGAATTCTTCAGGGGAAGTTTCAACTTTGCTGTTCAGAAACCTGCTGGGGATGACGCATCTCCGCTGGGGATTCTGGAGAACTATCAAGTAACTCTACTTCGGGGATCCAGAAATCATTCTGGATGAATCAACTCTGCTGAGGACTTCAAGAATCATCTTGGACAAATAACTCCGCCGGGGACTTTAAGAATCATCTTGAACCGATAACCGCTGGAGATTTCAGGAATCATCCTGAGCAAGCACTCTGCCGGGGACTCTAAGTATCAACTTGAGCAACCAACTCTGGCGACTGCACTGGGTTCTTAAGAATCATCTTAAGCAAACGAATTTGATGGGGAATTCAAGAATCATCTTGAGCAGGAAGACTTCGCTGGGGACTTCAAGAATCATCTTGAGCAAGCGACTTTGTTGGGGAGAATTTCAGGAATCATCAATCAATTCTGCGGCGGAACACCTGCAAAACAAGAACGGTAACAACCTAGATCATGCTTATTATGCATATGCTTCGGCAATGGCGCAATGCTCCACACGGTGGAAATGCTATGCGTTTATGATAAATGCTATGCAGTCATGCAAAACGATGCGATCCCGTCAGCAAAATAAATGCTGAAGGGAGAATCCTCCTGTCAAGGAGAAAGAACTACTCAGATAGAGGAATCGTCCTGCTGAGAAGAACAAGGTCACGCCAATCTCAATTGGACTCCGCAGGGGACACAACTTCAGTTGACTGCTGCGGGGGACGAAGCTCTACGAGAACCTGGACCTGCTGAGGGAAAGCGATGTCGATCGCGGGAATAAACTGCACGGCCTTCATGGCTATTTCCCTGGAGATAACGACTCTGGCGGGGAAACACAGCATCAGCTATTCCACACTCTACTGGGGAAAACCAATCATGGTCTGAGCAGCTTCCAAGGATTCGTCTCTCTTGGGTATCTGCAAACTCGACTGAGGAAGGAGAAATCATTCGGCTTGCTGGAGAGAGTACGACTCTGGTGGGGAATCTCAATTCCGCTGGAGAAGAAGGAATCATCCGACTTCGGGGGAGAGTACGACTCTGTGGGGAATCTCAATTCCGCTGGAGACTTCAGTCTTGAACCATCAGTTGCTGCGCACCTCAGTGAACGAATAGTCTCCTACGAGACCTGCACTTGTGACCCAGTGCTAGGAGATGAACATACGCTTCGGCGCCTGACTCAGCTGGGGAGATGGTGATCCTTCAGGATTCACTGGTTGGGGAGAGAATCTTCTCTGCCCGGGGAGACATATCAATGCTCACGATCTCGTGTTCAGACTCTGCGGGGAGAGTCGGCTGAACTTTGCTGGAGAAAGAGGAATCATCCTGCTTGGAGATGCGCACGGCGCACTGTCTGGAATATGCTACACCTGTAACAACACAAACAAACAGACAAGATACCCTTCTCAAAGGGACCTATCAAGGTTATCATCTTGTGACAATGTTTAAGTAATTCATTGTTTCAACAATCAGTGGCATAGGCCAGTAAGTTTATGTATGCGCATTTTATCAAAAACATCGGCATTCTTTTTCGCAAACAAAACAGATAAATGCTAAGCAGACAAACAGAATTGCTGAATAGTATGCATTTTATTGATAACGAACCCCTGAATGGGTAAAAATGTTTTACAACAGATGCAAGCTCCTGGAATGAGGAAGCCGCGCAAAAATAAAACATAAATATACATCAGTATATAAATGTCGGCAACGAGGCGTAGACGAACACCATGAGTTGATCCCTCTATGACCCACTCGACTTCGCTACTTCTCCGACGCTTCAGCTTCAGAAGAGATTGATTCAGATAACCGGCCCTCAGGTCTTCCAAACCACTAAACAAAGAAAGTCCACACGCGGAACGCAGTCATTTGCTTTTTCAAATCCCTAACTTTTGCGTGAACCGCCCTTTGCGGGTTTTCAGTTCACCGGGATACCCTTTTTTGCCAAAGTCGCCCATCCGGGTTTTCGACTCTGCGGGTTTACATTTTTTCAATTTATATCCCTAATTTTTTCCCGAACCTTTTTTCTTTTTTATGGTTCGCCGGGATGCCCTATTTTTGCCTGGACTCTCTTTTTACTGTCCAGCGGGTCGCTTTCAAGCAAAGTATTTTTTAACTGCGTCCGCGTTCACCGGGGATGCAAAATCTTCACCATCCATCATGGATAACAACAAAGCTCCTCCTGAGAAGACCCTGCTGACGACGTATGGACCTTCGTAATTGGGAGTCCACTTGCCCCGGTGATCGGAGTGTGGAGGAAGAATCTTCTTCAGGACGAGATCACCCGTCTGAAAGCTTCTAGGACGCACCTTCTTATCATAAGCTTTCTTCATTCGGATTTGGTACAGACGACCAAACGCAATCGATGCCAACCTCTTCTCGTCCATCAGGCTGAGTCGGTTCAGTCGGTTCGTAATCCATTCTGCCTCGTCGAGTTTCACATCAACCAAAACTCGCAAAGAAGGGATCTCCACTTCTAACGGTAGGACTGCTTCCATACCGTACACCAAGGAGAAAGGAGTTGCCCCAGTTGACGTACGTACCGTGGTACGATAACCGTGCAGTGCAAATGGAAGCATCTCGTGCCAATCTTTGTAGGTCACAACCATCTTCTGAACAATCTTCTTTATGTTCTTATTGGCCGCTTCAACGGTGCCATTCATCTTCGGCCGGTAAGGAGATGAGTTGTGGTGTTCAATCTTGAAACTCTGGCATAGCTCCTTCATCATCTTGTTATTCAGATTCGAACCATTATCAGTAATGATCCGCTCGGGAATTCCGTAACGACAGATGATGTCCCTCTTTATGAATTTAGCCACCACTTGCTTGGTCATATTAGCATATGAGGCTGCCTCCACCCATTTGGTGAAGTAGTCGATAGCTACTAGAATGAAGCGATGACCGTTAGATGCAGTGGGCTCGATCTTGCCTATCATGTCGATGCCCTACATGGAGAACGGCCACGGGGAGGACATGACATTCAACGGGCACGGCGGCACATGAATCTTATCAGCATAAATATGGCATTTATGACATCTCTTCGCGAATTTAAAGCAATCTGATTCCATCATCAGCCAGTAGTATCCTGCTCTCAGGATCTTCCTCGTTATAGCATGCCCGCCGGCGTGCGTACCAAATGTGCCTTCATGGACTTCTTCCATGAGCATACTCGCCTCTTTCTCATCTACACATCTGAGTAGCACGAGATCGTGGTTTCTCTTATAGAAAACTCCATCAGGATTGAGATAAAAATTTCCAGACAGCCTCCTCAGAGTCTTCTTATCCTGGGTTGACGCTCCCGCAGGATACTCCTTAGTCATAAGGAAGGTCTGGATTTCATGGAACCATGGCTTGCCGTTGGCGGCTTCCTCGATTGCAAAGACAAATGCAGGTCTATCAAGACGAGAAAGGACAATTCTTGGAGCCTCATTCCAAAAATTGACTTTATACATTGAAGCCAACTTGGCTAGGGCATCAGCCATCTGATTTTCTGCTCTGGGCACATGATGGAGTTCCACTCGATCAAAGAACGGAAGCAGCCTTCTGGCATAGTTCATGTACGACACCAAATTCGATTGACGAGTCTCCCACTCCCCTTTTATTTGGTTGATCACAAGCGTCGAGTCACCATAAACGTCTAGATTCTTGATTCTCAAATCAATTGCCTCTTCTAGACCCATAATGCATGCTTCGTACTCCGCCTCGTTATTGGTGACTGGAAGTGTCAGTCTCGCAGTAAACGGGATGTGGGATCCGTGGGGAGTCGTGATGATCGCCCCAATGCCACTTCCATAGGAATTAACCGCCCCATCGAATATCAATTTCCACTGGGATTTCCTATCTGGCCCCTCGTCGGGCAACGGCTCATCGCAATCCTTCGCTTTGAGAAACATGATATCCTTATCAGGGAATTCAAATTTCATCGGCTAGTAATCCTCGATCGGCTGTTCGGCAAGGTAATCAGACAATACGCTTCCCTTAATGGCCTTCTGGGAAACGTACTGAATATCATATTCTGTCAACACCATTTGCCATCTGGCAATCCTGCCCGAAAGAGCCTGCTTCTCGAAGATGTACTTGATCGGATCCATCTTCGAAATTAGCATGGTGGTGTGACTGAGCATGTACTGTCGTAGACGTTTGGCAGGCCAGGCTAGTGCACAACACGTCTTCTCCAGCATCGAGTAGCGAGATTCACAGTCAGTGAACTTTTTACTCAAGTAGTAAATGGCATGCTCCTTTTTCCCGTCTCGTCGTGCTGACCGAGAACACACCCCATACTATTCTCAAGAACTTCCAAGTACATGATTAATGGCCGTCCAGCCACTGGGGGTATCAAATTGGAGGTTCCTGAAGATACTGCTTTATCTTATCGAATGCCTTTTGGAAATCCTCATTCCAAGTAATCGCCTGATCTTTCTTTAAAAGCTTGAACATCGGTTCACACGTGGCTGTGAGCTGAGAAATAAACCTTGCAATGTAGTTTATTCGGCCCAGGAAACCACGAACTTCTTTTTCTGTTTTTTGGCACTGGCATTTCTTGTATGGCTTTTATTTTCGCAGGATCAACCTCGATGCCTCTTTCGCTCACGATAAACCCCAGTAACTTTCCAGACCGTACTCCGAAAGTACATTTGTTAGGATTCAGCCTCAACCTGAACTTCCTAAGCCTCTAAAAAAGCTTCAGCAAATTGACCAGATGTCCCTCCTCCGTTTGGGACTTCGCAATCATGTCATCAACATAGACTTCAATCTCGTGATGAATCATGTCATGAAACAAAGTTACCATAGCTCGTTGGTAAGTGTCCCCTGCGTTCTTCAGACCGAAGGGCATTACCTTGTAGCAAAATGTTCCCCAGGGAGTGATAAACGTCGTTTTCTCCATGTCCTCCGGCGCCATCTTGATCTGATTGTAACCGGAGAAGCCATCCATGAACGAAAACACGGAGAACTGGGTTGTGTTGTCGACCAACACATTGATATGAGGCAACGGGAAATAATCTTTAGGGCTCGCCCTATTCAAATCCCGATAATCGACGCACATGCGTACCTTACCGTCCTTCTTCGGTACAGGCACTATGTTGGCGACCCACGGAGGGTAAGTAGTGACTGCTAAGAAGCCAGCATCAAGTTGTTTCTGCACTTCTTCTTTGATCTTAACGGCCATATCTGGTCTCGTCCTCCTAAGCTTCTGCTTAACGGGAGGGCAATCTTCTCGCAGCGGCAAGTGGTGGACCACGATGTCCGTGTCAAGTCCGGGCATATCTTCGTATGACCAAGCGAAGACGTCACTATACTCTCTTAGCATCTCGACCAATCTCTGCTTGACATCACTCTGCAGTGCTGCCCCTATTCTGATGTTTCTGACGAGTTCTTCAGAACCCAGATTTACGATCTCGATCTCCTCTTCATGAGGCAGAATAACTTTCTCCTCTTGTTTCAACAAGCGGGCCAACTCTTCAGGAAGGTCTTCATCTTCATCAATCTCTTTTTCGGCTTGATAGATCGGGCAATCGAAGTCGAAGTGAGCCGTAGAAGGTCCAGAGTCGATGTCATCTGTTATGTGGATCCTGCAATAACAAGGGTTAAGTTTAAAACAAGGATGTGCAGGTTAGCACAAACCCCATTGCCATTTTACTGTTTTTCAAAACAAATATAAAACAGGAATAACAGAGATCACAATATTTGAATACGAATAAAACGCCTTTGATTTATTAACAAAATGCATGTACATAATCCAACAAGGCCCTGACAATAAAACCACTATGCCCCGGGTAGGACATAGGGTTGTACAATGATTGGAAAAAAGTAAATCATTACCCTTCGCTTGTCATCTGGATGATATCCTTGACGGACCAATTGTTGAGGCCCTCGCCTGGCATGCTTGGCTGGATCCAAGAGTCGAGGTCACAGTCGCTATCTCCGCTGTCTTCAGACACCGTGTTGATGCTTTCGAAAATCACTCCGCCACTGGTAAACTAGATCGTCCCTTTACCTCGAGACGCACTGCTAGACGAAGAAGAAGCTTCAGCTCCAGGAGAATATCCCAACCCAAACTTGTCTTGCTTGTTAGGTATCTCCAAAATTCGCCCCCAGCCTGGGGTAGATCCGGCTTGGACAACGGCCCGAGCTTCCTTGAACGAGGAGAGAGTCATCTCTGGCTTTTCTATGACTACAGGAGCTACGTCCTTCACTTTGACAGCTTCGAACGCTTGGCATAGAGTTTCATGGATTTCGCCATCCATCTCCACATACTTGAAGGACGACAAATGGCTCACCATTATGTCTTCCTCGCCACACACGGTTACGATGCTACCTCCGACAGCATATTTGAGTTTCTGGTGCAATGTGGAGGTCACGGCACCAGCAGCATGGATCCACGGCCGGCCCAAGAGACAACTGTAGGCAGGCATGATGTCCATAATATAAAAGACCGCGTCGAACGTTTCCGGACCGACTTGGATTGGCAGGGTCACCTCCCCGAAAACATGTCATTTAGTTCCGTCGAACGCCTTCACAACCAGATCACTGGGTGTGCAGATCACTCCACGAGTATCCAACTTCATTAATGCCTTCTTCGGGAGAACATTAAGTGACGAACCCGTGTCCACCAACACGTGCGACATGATCGTGCCCCTGCACTCTATCGAGATGTGCAGGGCGCTATTGTGATTCCTCCCCTTCGGCGTCAGCTCCAGGTCAGTGAAACCTAGCCCATTTCCGGCATTCATGTGGGCTACGACCTCTTCTAGCTGATTTACCGATATTTCCTGCGGTACATAAGCGGCGTTCAACACCTTCAGCAGCGCGTTGCGGTGTGCTTCAGAACACAGCAACAAGTTCAGGATGGAAATCTTCGAGGGCGTCTGATGGAGATGGTCTACAATCTTGTAGTCACTCTTTTTAATCAACCGCATAAACTCCTCGGCATCTTTAACAAGCAAGTCTTTTTCTACCCCACACGGGACCTCTTCAATGACTTTACTTTTACCTTTATCGGCCGCATCATCTCTGACCGCTTTATCCGCCACGACCTCTGGTGGTGCAAACACTCTTCCGCTGTGAGTAATACCACTGATTCCCGCCAGGTTCTCCACAGTTGACCTAAACGGTTCCAACTCCAGCCTCTGGCCGTTGCAGTAGACTTCAGCCCCATAATGCCACGGGACAACATTAGTGCTTTCGAATGGTATCGGCCCAGCTTTGGTAATAGTAATTGTGGGCGGTCTGGGCGCAGAAATGGTTATCGGCCGGCGAGGGATGGTGATGGTGGCGACTTCATCGGCCTGCTTTAGCACTACCTCTTCTGATCCACTTTCAGCCCTCCGGCTAAACTGCAGAATCCCCTCAGTCATCAGACTTTGAATTCCTTCTACCAACTGCTCACATCCATCAGAACGTGTGGCACAGTCCATACATAGCTCTCCGCAACCTGGAAAGAACCCTCTTTTCAGCAACTTAGCTTTAACGAAGCTAAGCGGCGTCTTCAGATCTCTGACGTCAGTCAACAAATCTGCGCTCTCTTCTTCGATAATGGCGTTCACTCCGCCTCCCCTATGATTCGGCATAGGATTCTTCGTGACGTTTGACACATTATCTGAGAAGTTGATGATCTTAGCGTCCACCATGTCCTGCACCTTATGCTTGAAGGCTTTGCAGTTCTCGATTGTGTGGCCTGGTGCCCCTGAGTGGAACTCACAAGTGGCATTCGCGTCGTACCCTGGCGGAGGTGCCCCTGTCAAGGGAGCCATCGTCCTCTTCTGGATCAATTGTAGCTGAAGCAAAGTCTGTAACAGTTGCGCGTACGACATAGGCGGTGTCTCGAAGTGACGGTTCGTCAAAGATGTCCGATTCTGGTACTTTCTGTATCCCTGTTGATTCGGTTGCTGCTGCGGAGCTGCCAGGATATTTATATTGGCCACCTGCTGGTGAGGACCTTTACCGTTCCTTCGAGCGTTGGTCACAGCGCTCGCTTCTCCTTCTCGCCTTTTGCCAGCATAAGGTTTCTTTCTGCCTCCTCCAGCTGAGGATGACTCACCTTGAATTTTCCCGATCTTGATCCCATTCTCGACGTGCTCACCCATGATAATGAGATCCGAGAAGGTGCCAGACATACCGCTGACTAACTTTTCATAGTAAACACCTGGGAGGGTGGCTACAAACATTTGCACGAGCTCACGTTCAACCATCGGCGGCTGAACCCTGGCTGCCAACTCACGCCACCGCTGGGCGTACTCCTTAAACCCTTCATTATTCCTCTGCGACAGATTCTGCAGCTGAACTCGGTTCAGGGCCAAGTCGCTATTGTATTGGTAGTGGTGCACAAATGCTTCAGCAAGATCCTTCCATGTGCGCACACTAGTGGGCTCCAGACTCATGTACCACTCAAGGGACGGCCCGGAAAGACTGTCTTGGAAGAAGTGCATCAGCAACTTCTCGTCTTCGGAATGAGCAGACATCTTCCTGTAATACGACCTCAGGTGGACACGAGGGCAAGTGGTGCCCTTATACTTCTCAAAGTCAGGTACCTTGAACTTAGGAGGCACCTTGA